>OX375762.1:7340334-7940334 GCA_947359385.1 Chesias legatella | reverse complement strand
TCTTCGTCCAAATAACACTTTGAAGTAAATTAAATCAAGTTCGTCTGGGGAAGTATTGCCACCATACCTATTTCTGCCACCAATCGCGTTACCCAAAAGTGGTGCATTCGCGTTACTGTGTTCTGGTTTGAAAGGTGGTTGCCGTTGAAATTACAGGCACATGAGATTCCAACTTCACGTCTCAAAGTTACGGGCGCATAAGACGCGGCTTTAGTCTTGTCTTACCTAAATAGGGGAGGATCCAAGTCTGATTGCTTATTATGGGCAGAGATTGCCACTTAACACCAGGTGGGCCATATGCACGATCCGTACTTTATTATTTAAAAAAGATGGTTGCCTATGTGATTTTTAAAGACCATTCATAAATAAATAAATATTGGTGTACATTTCACACAGCGCCACCTATACCCAAATTAAGCAAAGTTGTCGTATGAAACAGATGCCTGACAGAATACTTAAACCAATTTTTTTAATTCATAATCATTAACACGACAGAATAAGTTTATTAGCACTCTAATGTATGTAATTACTAAGGTTTAAACTATTGCCAATCCTAATTAAAATACGTTTTAGTATATAAAATTTAAAGTTCCCGATTCACTTAAATTCTGCTACATACTCTGCTAATACTACAAGGCATGCCTAGGTTTCGATATAGATTCATGTAACTGTCCATTGAAAATTTATTACGCAAAAGCTACGAAAAAATCCAAAATATTAACTTCAACATTTCCAATATCCTGGCGTAGCGGATATTTTACTCCCGGAAAGGTTTACGGGAAAGGGTTGGCGCAGATTCAATTTGCAATTTAGTTCCGCCCGCGCCACGCGCCGCGTCTACTAGTTTACTCGACGGATCAGTGACAACCCTAACCGCATTACTACCGAACTCTTCCTTCAAAGTACCTGTTGCACTTTGGGGATTGTTTCAAGGAATTTGTTGGCACTTTGTATTGTTACAGACTCAGTTAAACCCAAGAGATTTTATGGTTGCAACCAGTGAATTTCGTTGACTAATTACGACTACCCGCGGAAAATCTGAAAAGAGAAATGTAATAGATATGTAAATATAGATAATATAATATGTAGATATGTAATTATTTGGACAAGGATATCTATGAGACGGAGTGGACATAAGTATCTACTATTACATCTACACTTTAGTAAATTTGTAATGTTTTATTTCTTTGTTCGAGCGTCACGCAAAAAATACTGACCCGATTATATGGTTTTTTTTAATTAGAATTCGGGATATTTTTGAAGTCGCGGGAAAAAGATATTTCTGTGTCAAAAGCTATAGTAATAATAATAGAATGTTCATAGAGTGAACTTCATAAAATGAGACCTTACCGTTGTCACCTGACGACCTGTAATATCGCGGAGGTTAGTATACAGCCGACTTGTGTCACAAATCTATTTTAAAATGGCATTTGGCCGTTACGTCGTCCAAACCAATTTTGCAATTGACGCTGTTGACATCCTAACGTATGAGAACGATGATTCGAACGTTCGTTCGTGGGACAAAGCCACCTATTATCTTCTTTTGAGCAAGAATCGTTGCTATGTTCTTATAGCAGAAGAATACATTTGATGACTGGCCTCATAGCTCAGTTGGTTAGTAACCCTACCTTCTGCGCTGTAGGTCGTGGGTTCGATCCCCACTCAGGACAAACATTTATGTGACATTTGTAACATTGTGGTTTGTTCTGTGTCTGGGTGTTAATATATATTATATGTATGATTTACAAAAGAAATGTATATAAGTATTATATCAGTTGTCTGGTTCCCATGATACAAGCTATGCTTAGCTTACTTTGGGGCTAGATGGCGCTGTGTGAAATGTCCACCATTATTATTATTTATTTCCTCAAGTGTCTCATCATCCAGGTTAAGTTGGCAACGCAGACACACAGCTACGAACTCTAGAACATACATAATATTGGATTAATGTAAATTTCACAGAGAACCAAGTAAGCTTAGCATAGCTTGTATCATGGGAACTAGACAACTGATATAATATAATACTTATATACTTTTTTTAATATATTCATATTAATACATATTAACACCCAGACACAGAACAAACATCTATGTTCGTCACACAAATGTTTGTCAAGGGTGGGAATCGGACCCACGACCTACAGCGCCGAAGGCAGGGTTATAATCAATATCTATACATATAATAAAATTGTAGAAAAGTGGTGTCTGTACAATGGAAATATATAAAAAAAAAGTAGCAGGCGTTGTTATTATATCGATGCAGAACCCGAAATTGTAATTAATTTTTTTTTGTCTGTTTGTCTGTATGTCTGTTTGTCTGTTTGTCTGTGTGTTTGTGCACGCTAATATCAGAAACGGCTTATTCGATTTAGATACGGTTTTCACTAATATATTGTAGTAAGCTTCACTTAACATTTAGTGTTTATTTCATGTCAATCGGTTCATAAATAAAAAAGTTATGTCAATTTAAAGAATCACGGCGAACATTTTTAACGTACAGAGTACGTACTACACGCCTCGCGCCTGAGCGTCCGTGGCTATATAAAGCGCGCTGAGAGCCGCGCCGCTGCCATAAGGATTCTTATTCAAAATATGCTGCCCGAAAAGCCACTATTCCACGCGAACGAAGTCGCGGGCATAGCTAGTTGTTATATAAGTGCCTAATAATTCGCTTGTCACACAAATTTGCTTCCGCCGGTCTGTGATTGTTATTGAGACCGCGTGTTTGGTGTACAAAGAGCTCTTGAGGATCTTTATCTGAGCACATATTTTAGACCTTGTTTCGTCTTCCTCGGCAGCCAGACTCCTCTAGAATCCCCGAAAAAAACCCTTATTGTTTTAATATCATCATGTGTCCGTGCGTCAGTCATTTCAGCGGCCACTAAGAAGAGTCAAAGGAGTCCGCGACTGCTATTCCACAATTGTATTTGAAAGACTTAATCCTCTTTCCCATTGCTTGCTCACGATGAAGGCGAGCAGACAAAGTTCATTCGGGTACATTCGCCTTAATGAACACCATAGACAATAATCACAAACAATGACAATGATTTTGTTATTTTATACGATGTTTTTTTGTACATTCTCAATATTTTTGGAGGCTGATTTTATTGACAATCAAGACGACAAGTTGGTGCTCAGTCCAGTTGAAATAATCGATATGGTTTTAAAAGATCATCCGAAGAATAAATACGTTCAAGCTTGGCAGAGACCCACAATGAGACTCGTTCAGCCGTTGGCAATGGAAAATCCAGCAACTGGTAGTTAACTGACTTTAATACGACTTCGCAGTTAAGAATATATTAAGTGTACCATCCCAGACGCCAGCTACAAGTAGGGGAGAGGTTAATGGAATTTTCAGCGAGTCATCAAACTCATTCAGATATCTAGTATGTTTCCAGTCCAGACAGATCGTTGATATTTCTAGTACCGAATGCAAGAGCTGTTTTGTCATTATGGATTGGCTGAAGGGAAACTTTCCCATCAGCTACAAGCGACTGACGGCTCACAGCTTCCAGCCTTTGAGACAAGTTTTGGTTAAGATGTATCTTGATCCACGATGTACGAAATCATTGGTTTAATATGCGTCATCTCAATACTAAAACAACATCTAACATTCTAATTGTTTGAAATATTTATTCTGTTACTACGCCGTACCTAAGCTTTTGGTTTCTTTCAACGTCTTCTTTCATTAGAGACCAACGACAATGATGAGCGCATGTTGAGGAAGCGTAAGGTGTGGAGCAGATGGGGCAAATGGGGGGAGTGTTCGGTGTCGTGCGGCGGGGGTGAGAGGCGTCGTCAGCGCGTCTGCGTGAGCGGGCAC
This sequence comes from Chesias legatella, assembly GCA_947359385.1. Taxonomy (NCBI): domain Eukaryota; kingdom Metazoa; phylum Arthropoda; class Insecta; order Lepidoptera; family Geometridae; genus Chesias; species Chesias legatella. The sequence goes on along the minus strand of OX375762.1, from coordinate 7,936,511 downwards.
TGCGCGACCGGGGAGCGGGAGCAGCAGGTACGCCCGTGTGCGCGCACCCCGTGTGGTGCTGCCCGCTGGGAGGTGGACTAGCTGCCCCACGGCTGGCTGGCACCCGGCCTAGTGTTTTTTTTTTTGTTACGAACAGCCGCTACGGAGCACAGCGGCTGCACCGGCTGTGTCACGCAGTCTGGCTCTGCCCAGCGGATACCAGATAGACTCCGCACCCCCATACTCACTCTGCTGTTATGGAGAAGATAAAACGGTGAAGGCATCGTGAGGATACCGACATGTCCTAGAACTAAAAATTCAAAGACATGTGTCAAGTGCACGAAAAGAGCCTCTCTGAGGCGCACTTAAAAAGTCACTGATTCCACAGATCCGATCAGATATCATTATTTTTCCTGTTGTCAAAAGTTTCAAATACCTAATCAGGTTTTGCAAGTTGAAAAAGCTATCATACATAAAATAAAAAGATAGAAAAATGATTCATCTTAATTATATTTTTATATTACATTTGTATTGTGGAGTCAATAAAATCTTTTTCTTCCTTTATTTCTTATTACAACGACAATCATCAAGGGACACCTAATTTTAACCTAAACCTATGTAGATATGTTATTGGATACGCTATGTACCAGAGTCTAGTATTCGTTGGCACTTCATATAAGAGAGCAGAGGTAGGGGTAAATCCGCCCCAATCATCTCATGAATGCAACAAGTGCAATGATTCCAAATCATCGAGCCAATCAGAGATTCGTCCGCCCTACGCATGCGTTTAGAAACGCTGTAGATAAGCCATTTCAACTTGATGAATTGGTAACGTTTTCCAATTCATCTAAGCGCATGAAAGGAGCCTCTTTGAGACGCACTTTATTCCTTCCTCTATTTTTTTATTACTGTTCCAAGCTTGCATTCAGTGTATACTCTCTCTATCATTCAAAGTCAGATCAGACAGATCATGTCATGTTTGACTGGCCTCATAACTCAGTTGGTTAGTAACCCTACCTTCTGCGCTGTAGGTCGTGGGTTCGATCCCCACTCGGGACAAACATTTATGTGACATTTGTAACATTGATGTTTGTTCTGTGTCTGGGTGTTAATATGTATTATATGTATGTATTTACAAAAGAAAAGTATATAAGTATTATATTAGTTGTCTGGTTCCCATGATACAAGCTATGCTTAGCTTACTTAAGGGCTAGATGGCGCTGTGTGAAATGTCCACCATTATTTATTTATTTATTTATTTATATTATTATGTCAGATGCTGCGTGTTGGAAGCTGCAAATTGAAGATGATAGTTTACCTGTGGGCATTGCTGTGATGTAATATGTTTTCCTGATGAGCGAATTACGTCGATCACAAACAACTATTGAATTAGTCCAACTATACAAACATTTATCGAATTATAATAAACATCCATTTCTTATCGACATAAGGTAAGCCTTCAGTGTCGTATGATTTTCCATGAAAGAAGCGCAGTATCACCTGATACCTGCTGCACAAAAGAAAATGTTTGTTGAATTGTGTCTCGTTCTAAGAATAGTGTTGAATGAAGGAGATCATATTCTACTGAAGAACGCTAGCCTCGTTCCTTGTACTGGTAAATATTTTCATTTCAAAGAATCTTTCGTGTCTTCTTGAAGCGAAACTGCAAACCAAGTTGGCATTACTGAGTCCGCCCTCTGCGCTACATACATAAATACATTTCCTTGAATAAGTTCTAACATAGCAAAGATGCGGTTTATTATAACTATAACAGTTTTTACCGTTGTTACTGATTCATGTTGGAGTCATAGTAAGTATCGATTCTACGAATAAGTCAGTGACCTATAAACTAGATAACTCGTCTCTTCCTGCGTCGGGGAGAGGGTTCCGCTCGGTTAAGGGTGCACTCTACCGCACGCTAGGTGTCTATTTTATACTTTTATCAATGGTACGTTATAGCTCGTACTTTAATTTGCACATTGCCGGTCCTTGCCAGAGTAGCTGTTAAGCCATGTCGCAGGTCGTAATACGGTACATCGTCCATTCAAATATTTGCTTTTGAAATTTGATTTCGATTCCTGCGGTTAGCTTTTTCGTTTTTTAGCGACAAGAGAACCCGAGTTGGATTTGCGGAAAAGCACACTGGAACACACAGGGCAAAAGGAAGATTTGGCCGCCAGTTCTCAAAATGGGAACACAGATTTAAAGGATTTGTGGGTTTACAGGCCACCCGCTTATGTAAGTAAAATTATTTTATTATTATAAAAAAAATGTTTCTATAAAGGTACAATTATACTGTAAATATATAAGCAGATTAAAAGGTCGTAATTGCTAATCACAGAAGCCAAGTAAATTGAAATTAGGAGCTAAACAAGTTTAGCTGAAAAACTGAACTATAGTTTTACTATTGAATTACAACGGTGATACATATGTATATATTACATATATTTTAATTTGTTATGGCCCTTTTTGACATTTTCGTTTTTAAAGATAAATGTTCGTAAATGATGGCTTCTTCGACATGTCTCATGCCTATATGTTAAAATTTTTGTTGAGGAGAACAAACAAGAAAAAAGGAGGGATACCTTTCTTATCGCGAGTTCGTTTACAATTAAATTAATTAGCTCTATTTTGATTTAGTGACGTATTATAAACTTTGATTCCCTTTGGAAATCCAACTAATATTATTTGATTCCCAGTAATCCAAGTCATAATGGGGAAAATAGATGGGTCTGGCTCGGTGTGTTATCAAAGGAATAGCTCGCCGTCATTACTGTTTACTTACATATATGAGGCTTTATTGCTGCGGGAAATTTAATTAAAGAGAGCTTTTAGAGCTTGTCACTTTGCTTACTTTGTACGGTATCTTACAAAGTAAGCAAAGTGAGATGCAGAATATTCTTGATGGAAGACAGGACCACCAAAAGGCAGCACTTCAATAATTTACTGGCCTCATAGCTCAGTCGGTAGTAACCCTGCCTTCTGCGCTGCAGGTCGTGGGTTCAATTCCCAGGTCAAACATTTGACACAGAACAAACATCAATGTTACAAATGTCACATAAATGTTTGTCCTCGGCGGCGATCGTAACAATCTGAGTACTTAGATCTATGTTACATTTATGCCTACACTAAACTATTTTTAAACTATTTTTTTTATTTCAATGGATATACTTTAAGATTGGTCCCATACAAATTTCATCAAAATCAGATTTGTAATTTGGTTATACAGTAAAATTACTAAAATATGACCATGATCCAAATACGAGAGATAACGACGAATAATTCTCGTTTATTGGCGATGAAGTCGGTTTTGCAAAGTTGTATTCTTGAATATGCTCCGTGGACACCCACCCACGAACCATGAACAAAATCCAGCATAACATTGTTTCAGAGTGTAATTCCATCTATTGGTATGTAATTCAAGCTGTTATATTTTCAGGTACCTTCACATATAGACGTGAATTACCCGCGGCCCGTGGTATTCAGACCACGGCATTCGGTCACAAAGCTATCAAAGACACTACTGTACGGAATTGATCCATATTTTAGCAAGGTGACTTTATTATTATGATCACGATATTGAATTAATTACCTTAACTTATTTTCTCGCAACTTACAAAAAGCTATATATTAGGTTACACTTTTGTAATATGAACATATAAATGTATGACCGTACATAATGTCGGGTACAATTGACATAAATATTGATTGATGCAACAGCATTGGTCAGTCGCGATATTTACATATCAATGCACTGCATCAAGTAGGTACACTGGGGGGCTAGTGTCCGCGTGTCAAGTGCACGCCCCTGCATCTCACTCAATAGCAAAAGCTCCCCATCTGCTATGCAGTTCGTGCATTGTCTAGTAGACCCTAGTACTGTAGTGGTTGCCCTATTGAATATATACTCGTATATATAGTAGGTAATCTATTCAATTACCGCTCACACCATCCAGTTTTCTCGCCAATCAAGTGAATGTAATATCCTGTTGTTAGCACAAGCGAAAGTTATGGTTGTTTATATTTGCATAAATTTTTTATTTGAAATTATTGATATCATTACAGTTTTATATGTTAAACGGAAATGCTATGATTTTTCATCCGCACCTAAATATTTACTGATAATTGTACATATTCTTATTCTTATTATTTTATTTATTATTGAATATATTATACATATTTTATTATTATTATGTATATATATATAAATAAATTAATATATATATCAGTATTATGTCAGTTCTCCCCCATAGTACAAGCTATGCTTAGTTTGGGGCTAGATGGCGATGTGTGAAATATCTACCGATATTTGTTATTATTATTATCATTTTAAACCTATATACCATCTATTGAAAAGATGTTATCTTTCGAATATGTAAAAGAAAATGACAAGTATAGACAATATATAATGTCGAAAATTATTTAATTCCGAGTAAAAACAAAACATAGATTCGACATATTAGGTGTTTACGATATTTTAACATTCACTTTTGATTTGGAATGTGACACCAGGCCCTATGTCACGTTGTTATGTCACATTGTCGCGTTTACTTTCACCCACAAGCTGTGACGAGGTCTACTGGGACTCTATCGACCCATTAGCGGAAGACAGGTGATTTTATGCATATGTAGGATTTCTACCCGCAGAACACAGCATATTACATTACTCTTACTTCTTACTACGAATTTTTGATTGTATTTCTTATGTTTTGTGAAATGTTTTATGTTTATATACTGACTTGTAACTTGTATGTTATAAATATATGAACTTAAAACCAGGTGGGCCGATGGCTCGCACTGAAACTGTATTACATAAAAAAAATAACATGAACTTAAGTTTGCCACCACGTTTTCATTCATTCATTCATTCGTGATAAGGGATTAATTCAATTTCCGTATATGATTTTTTTATGTCAGTTTGTCATTTAGGGAGCATCCTGTGCAATGTTTCAGGATTATTTCGAGCCCTTCGAGAGACGCCCCAGACCGGTCACCCTAGTCGCTGTAAGGAAGAACGGACATTTCCCGCGAAAAACTGTAAAGGTCAGTTTTTACCTGCTTGCCTGCATTTATTACCGCGAGGGAGAGGGGGGTCTAGGCAAATATCAGCTATTAAAAAAGCTAGCTATTAAAATTGCGAATAAACTGGGTTAAATTAAGTAAAAAATGTAAAAAAAAAATAAAAAAAATTCAGCGAATCAAAAGCAAACGCAGTAACGTATAGCTAGCTATAAAAACATTACGTTCCATTATTACCAACAACTTTTATAGCCTCGTAGTGCTACGTAGAAGTGCTACGAGAAATCAAATATCCGCTTAATAAATCTGTTATTATAAAACTTGTTTTATTAGAGGTAAGTTCTGTAGCAGAGGCTCTTGATGTTGTCGGAGGAAGAATTCCAATATAAACTGTATTTTACTTGTGCCGTATAAGATAACATAACGTCTGAAAACTGAAGATTGGGATATTGGAGCCGTCTATTTCTGTCAGATGTTAAAACTGAAATGAAGCGTTATTGTTTTCAGACTGTACCAGATAAATCATCGGAAGTAGCAGAACTGCAATCACCTTACAATGACATCAGTAGTTTATGGATGGACGTTCCCGCAGAAACGTAGCAATCGAACGCAAACCAAATGTTAATACTTAGATAATAGATAGATATCTCTGAATCTATTTGAAGCTCGTCTATAATGATCTTCGATATGTGTTAAACATAAATTATGCTTTTTAACTCAACAGTTTTGTACCATGGTGCTGTCTTACCATGTATGCATAAACTGGCGAAATATGTTTATTTATATCTGCGAATACTTAACATCTTCAAATTTTTTTATTAATATGTTTTATAATGTAGTTATATTTCTTTATAATATAGTTTTTCAAGTTCAATTCTATTACAAAATTCTGTAAGTTTTGTTTATTGTAATATAATTTGTAGTAAATAATTTAGTAACTTATATATTTTCTAGCTTACTGATACTTTATACGTCTCAAAAATGTAGGTACAATATAAAGTTCTTATCGCGCTATTTACAAGTGCTCGATAGTGAGTACATTGTACATTTTTGTGTAACTTTAAAATAAATGCCTTCGACATTTTATTATAGTTTCATTATCTGCCAAAAAATGCGAAAAACTAAGTACACCAGCATTGCTAGTTATTCGCTACGAAGAACACTTATTTAAAATTTACCTATAGTTAATTTACCTCAGTAAAGTGTGAGAAACTTGATGAAAACATTTTGTAATATAGAAGCTTAAAATGTTACATGTGGTTACTGTCGTTTTATAATGTTTTTTTTTAAATATTATATTATATTATACGAACCAACGGCACACCTGGTGTTAAGTGGTAAAAGTGGTAACCTCGGCCCATAACAACCGATGCGTCTTGGTTCCTCCCCTACTAAGTATGACAAGACCCAAGTCGCATCGTATGCGCCCGTAACTCTGAGACCTGTACGTGAAATGTCTCATGTGCCTGTAATTTCACCGGCAACCACACCTTTCAAACGAGAACACAGTAACGCTAATGTGTTACTGCTTGGCGGCAGAAATGGGCATGGTGGCAGTACTTCCCCGGATGAATTTGGGGTGAGTTCTACTGCTCTTAAATATACATATGTATTAAGCGTAATAATATCAAGCGTTCTGAAGAGTTTTCAGTTCTTTTCGTATTATTGCTTTTTTACTTTATTCTTCTTCTTTCAGTGGTAGTATGGATTTCCAAATAAGCTGTCTACGTATATATTGTAGCATATATATATATATGTATATGCATATATGATGTATATATGTATATGCTGACGAAAAAGGCAAATACATCTCATGTATATACATATATCATGTTGTAACCTTGTTTTGAAGAGTGTTGATCACAGCTACTCAGGCTACAAGTACTTTAGAAAATTATATAGCTTGAGTTTATGAGCACGGTGGTAGGGGCGAACGCCTGCCGGGCTAGCTTATCACATCACGCCCGCTCGAGCATTTTCACTAACGCTAAACGTGTGTGCAAAATATCAGCTCTGTCCGTTGCAACGAAAATATAAAAAGTTCTCCTTTAACTAGTTTTTTAAAGTGCCAATTTCGATTCATGTAATTTAGACTAACAGGTAAAGTTAAATATAAAGAGGTAGTAAAAGTATTACAATGATGTATGTATGCGTATTAAGATTTAAAAATGTGAAAAACGTACTCATATTCATCATATTACTAGTGGTCATCTAGGTGAACTAAATAGCTGGACTACGGGAAGGCGCCGTGAAGTTTCCAAGAAAAGTGTGGAAAATATCCAAACGAATGCGCCAGGGATATTTCCCTCGAATATTCAGCCTCAAATAGCCTCTGAAGCCAACCTAAGAAAGAGGGATCTATGTGGAGAAGTCCAAATAAATCCCCAGGGGATTTTTTAATCCAAATTTATTAACCAAATTAATCCCCCAGGGGTACATGACTCCAATGTTTTACATGGCACGTAAAACACACCTCTAGATTGCATTATATTATGTACAGGTAAGTGAAGTAGTATATATATATTAGTGTTTTTGCGATAACGCTTTACTGCCGGTCGTAATGTGAACTTACAGTTATGATTTTACATATAACATGTATCATATATGTAGTGATTGCAAACACACTTGTGACACGATCCACGGGATCTGACCGTGCGATTGACAACAGTGAAGACGACGATGAAAAACTTCAACAAGCCTTAGTTTTGGTTCAATTGTTGAAATCAGGTAGCGATCTCTAGATTAGTAGTCCCACTGTTACTCGTTGGGAGACCTGTAGAAAATAATGATAAAAAGCTGTAAAAAAACTGTTTAGTCTAAACTGTCAGTGTCACGATTGGGTGTTACACGACTAGGGATTCATAAAACAATTATCTTGCTTTTCAGACGCTACTAAGATTTAAAAACTAAGATCTAAAATGAGATAAGATAATTATAACTGATTTAAGAAAATGAGATCTAAAACTTAGATTTAAAATGTTTCTAATAAGTTCCTATTAGAAACATTTTAAATCTCTACTCTTAACGTAGAAATTAAATCAGATCAATATAATGAAAAATCATTTGTTAGTTTAATTTAAACAAAAATAATACAAAATAAATAATGTCAGGCAAGTGTCTCGTCAATTTAATTTCTTATAATACAAGCAATTTTATGCTTCAAAACAGTGTAAAGTTTTCTTTACTCTAAGCTTTATGAAACCTGAAACTGAAGCGCTGAAACTTGTTTCATAATAATTTATGAGTCGACTGCTTCACGCTACATCTACACGCCTGAGGCCGTAAAAGCTTCCTCAAATTATTTATATTAAAACACCGCCTCACTCACTGTTTTAATCCCAAGATTAGTTTAATCCCCATCACTCGAAACGTCTGTTTCACCATAATGGAAGTATATATCTATACGTCCTTTGCTAACTTTGAGAACCAACTCTGGGTGTCATCATTATTATGCCCAAAGTTCCACATAGTATATGGATATTACTACAGCCTCACGATAATACTGTTACCGTACAGGCAATATTGAATATTCACTTGGAATATTACGTCAGAGGCTGCGAAGCCAATTTCACGTGTAGAGTACGAAGTACCCGCATCGTTAGAGGGCATTATTGGCAATTTAATAGCGAGGTGTTTGCTTGCGTTAGTAATTACGACAGTCCTCCCCTTTAACGGTCGGTGTCCCTGCCTACACTGGTGTTGCACATCTTAGCTTTAAAATATATCTGCGTTTGAGGATATTAACAAACACAAGTTACAAAATTAATATTTTTAGCTCTTAGCTTCTATAGGATATAGCTTACAGGATTTTAACGGAACAAAGGGAAATATGCTTTTAACAGAACTGTAAAATTTATGCTTTAATTATATTAAATAATTGTAGGTTAATTTACATATATTAACGGTTGCATGGCAGAGATCACTTTTATTTTAGTGATATATGTATTTTTTTGCAAAATAATTGTTAAGTAAATAAACCAATACAACAATAGATAGGTAGATTAACTCTTTAATGTACACCAGAAAAACATATAACAAGAAAAAAATGCCATGTTAGGGCACATTATGTCTGGCTCACAGCTCAGCTGGTAGTAACTTCCTTCTGCGCTGTAGATCGTGGGTTCAATTCCCACCTAAGACAAACATGTGACGAAAATAGGTGTTGGTTGTGTGTATTGTATATATTGTGTATATGTATTAAAGTTCATAGTTTTTTATTAATAATGATAATTACAGGTCAATATAAGTCATATTCAAATTATATTCAAGTCATTTATACAATTATAACTATAATATATTATATTGTATGTATTCGGTAACACATAAATTTAAGACAAGTTACGGGCGAAGAACTAAAGTCGTATTGCTTATTATGGGCAGAGGTTAAAACTTAACACCAGGTGAGCCATCTGCTCACACCGTAACTTTATCAAATGAAAAAAAGTACAAACTTCCATTATGATTAAACAAATGTTTGAACAAAATACCCTAGGCCTAGGTATAATACTAAGTTTATTTTTTTATTCGCAGAATACGCTATGGCTATACGGCGGAACAATGAACTACTAAACCAACAGACCAGAACAGGACAGGATTTCACCAGCGCCGCAACAAACTACCTGGACCCAACAACAAGTTATTAGTTTTCAGAGTACCTATTTTATACTATTAGATTATTCGCCAAGAGTCAAGAGCGCCATCTTGAATAGCGAGCCTAATGAGGGGCGAAAACTACTTTTCATTTCTGCGAGACAATAAAAACCACATCTCCAAGAAGTATTTATTACCACCAATTGCTGAAAATAGACTACTGATTCGATTGTTATATTAAGGTTTCCATTGTAAATTTATTTATACGCTTTCAAGTAATTTTCTTTTCATGGAGTACATAATTAACAGTGCCCGAGGCGTCCAATTGGATGTGTTCCGAAGTTAAACCACTTTAATCCTCGACATAACATTTGTAATTATTTTGATAAAATATATAACGCAGCGATTTATAGCATTAGGGCATTAACAAGTTTTTTTTGGCTTCGGCTTGTAGTTCATTTTTCAAATATTATATTCTCAATACTCAATACTCAATTCATTTATTGCGACACATAATGGTTGTACAGGTTTTGTTTATGTAAGTAGGTACATGATAAGTTTCACATTATGGACCCTTGTGAGGGTATTGCAATATACTGGAGGTGCAATATATTTTTAAGTAGGTGTCCTTATTCTTTTTTTTATAAGTGATAGACGAGCTGATTGTTTAACAGCACCAAGGGAATATTAAACAACAAAATGCATTTTAATCACACATGTCGGTGACAACCTTTCTTTGGCATAAGATCTGCCCTGGGATTTTTTTTTTTTTTTTTATTTTAAAGCTTATTCTGTATAGCAACGTTGAATTTAAATAGTTTTTAAGAGTAGATAACATATTTTTCATTCGCTAATCTTTTCATAAAAGTATATCTACCTCCGCAGCGCACTCCAGCATCACCAAGCAGCTTGAAGCAGCTACCGTGAACGATAGGAAACCGAGGCGCATGGCTGGTTACAATCCACCACACACCACATATTCTAAGCAAGGCTTTTCACGGCAGATCGATGATGTCCAGCTAAAAAGTAAGCATTTGATAAAACAAAGTTACCGACTACAGAGTACCTACATACTTTCTAAAAAGGCTTTATTTATCTTGCTTCGTTTCTAGGACTGTCTGTACGATTCAAAAATTTTAGTTAATTATTTAGCTCTTACGATTGAGCTGAAAAATGGCACAAGTAACTTCGAGGACATTGCAATATGTTACTGGAGGAGCTGATCTCGAGCTGGTGTCGAAAGGTGGCCATACGAACTCCTGAAATAAACGCGATAACTCGTCGTTTGGCCTCGTTGGATTTGTTTTGAAATTTATTCATTCGATACTATAATAAAAAGCCCTACGTTGTGTCCAGGGTCTAATATAAATATATATATATATAAGTATGCAGCCAGAACATTACCACAGGAATAAAATTTTTGAGATATATATTTAAAAAAATCTTAGGCTTATCTTATCAAAATCTAGTTTCTCGCAACGTGATCTTACCAAATTAATTCTCTTATAGTTTTTGTAGATTTTTTCAGACAGTGTATAGCCATGGATTATTACAATGGTGTGTAAATTAGCTTGAAAGAGGGGTCTGTACCACTATGGAATTAAACCAATTAAAATGGATTTTAATCATATGTTCGACGAATATTTTTAAATATCATAAATCCCCTTGCGTAAAGCACCAAGATGGCTTTAGATTAATAAATTGATACGTTGCATTGCAGCTGTTAAAACCGCGAGTGGCAGAGCCTCAAAAACGACCTCTGTTTCGAGGGCCCTTAAAGGGGTCACTGTAAAGGTGCCAACCGTTACAAAATCGGAAGATACTACTTTAAATAACAAAAATATTTCATGTATGTATAGGTATGTCATGGACCAAGTGATTAATCAGGGCATTATACATATTGCTCGAGCAATATGAATAACGTCCAATATGAGAGAGCAATGTGATAATAACTATCGAATCAAGTACTGTACTTCGGCGGCCGCTGCCTCGGCGCTGTGCACGGACGTAGTTCAAACCTAACCTAACCGATTTCCATCCGTCTATATAAGTAAATTTCAATCTATTTTGTCATTATTCATTAATGCTCGGGCATTAAGTATAATGCCGTGGTTAATCACTTGTTCTATGACATATATATTACTTTTATGGGTACATTCAGTGTGTCACGGACACGTCAACATTAAAATTAAATTTTGATAATTATTCTTTTTGTAGTACGACTGAGGTAACTAATTAAAAGTTCTCTTCGGAAAAATTAGACAACTCATCAGTATATTGGACAGTTGCCACGCCTTGATTTAAACCGATGAACTTACTTTAGCATACGTATGTTACAATCCGTTACTATTTGCACCGTTGTATTTCTAAAATAGAAATTCATAAATGTTGCTTCATTTGCCTCATTGATCTAGGACCTAGGTGTTAAAGAATCTGCTACAGCAAAATGCTAACTAACCACTAACTACCTGCACGGCGCCGGCGTGTAGCAAAACGAAATTAACTCTAGGATCAACATGGTTACTGTAACTTTGTTAACACCACCCCAGGCGGAATCCCGGAACTAATGAGATTGACACAGGTTAAAATATACCATATTACTTGCATGTTACAAAGTTACGGAACGAGCAAATGGCCCACCTGGTACGGTGGTAACAAGCGATAAAAACAAGTTAAACAGGGTTCCAGTATAATCATCGGAAAATTCCGCCTGTGGAAGAAACATAAAATGTGTGGAACTCCGCCGTCACATCAGTTCACTAATCTTACAATTATCATTTTCAGCTACAGGTGAGATTGAAACACTAACAAAGGAGGACCCGGTGCTATCACAGGTAGCATCGGAACTCATTAATGAACTACAAGACCGAGAGACGAAAAAAACGAAACACATACTACGCGCCAATCCTGAAACTACCACAAAGTTTAAAAAGAACTCAAATATTTACAAATTCAGGAATATTGTGAAGCCAACTTTTAAGATCCATTTGGATAGCAGTACGAGACTTCCTATACCGTTGCCCGAAAATAATGCGTTCTGTTATACAAATCCTAAAAATGCGCTCTGCCGCACCTACATCAAATAAATGTATTGATCACAAAGTGTCTTTGTTACTTTCTTTTGCAGGCCTATATCTATATCAAGTTTTCATTCTGGTCATCTCATCTGTATACTACGGTTCTAGCCACGGGTAACTATAACGATACAATAAATTCTTCTTAGTCATTTCGTTGGGTGCGTACCTATTAAGAATTAAATTTCAGTCAGGGAAGAGAAATATCTGGTTACAGGGGAGCGTACCTATTAAGACGCTCCCCTGTAACCAGAAAGTCCAGGTAGAAGAAGGTAGAAGTAACACCATGACGCACCATAGACGTATTCTTGTCGACGATAACCTACACAGACGGCTTAGCTAGGCTGGCAAGCGTATTGGACACACCAATACATATATATATATATACATATATACATACCAATACCACCTCGTCTATATGGTAAGCTCCCTACATCCATAGATCCATAGCCGAAACAGAATCTATTCATATTTTTAAAAATAAATTATTTGAATTTTTATGTTTAAAAGCATACTATAGCGTACAGGGATTTATAGATGATCGTTGACTTTGTATAATTTTCTAGGACATTTACTTATAACTTTTTTGTTTGAATGTAATTATTATTTTTATTTTTATTTTAGAAGACCTTTGTTACCCTTATTTTAAGCAAATAAAATGTTTGATTGATTGATTGATTGGCTTCCCGCGGGATTCCGATGCTTGATCTTGATCGGCTCAACCGTTATTCTTACTTGACCTGTGCACATCTTTTCCCCTTTGTTTTAATAGGTGTTGTGTTATGTCCTGTTTAAAACCTTAGTAAACTGAAAGTAAACATTTACGAACGTTTTAAATATGCCCAGAAAAACGTCAGCCGCGCAATCAAAATCAATTGATCAAATAAAGCAAATTTCGGACGAAAAGACCGGCTTACATCCTTTTACACCTTTGAAATAACCAACTTCCAATCTCCTGCACCGATGCGATGCTTCTGCGCTATCACGGCCAACTTACTTCCTATGGTGGCATAGTCGCTTTAAAGCTTTACATTGTGTTGTTACAATCGCACGTTCAATAGGACCCCCATCATATTATTATAAAAAAGCTTGTCAAAGCTTTAGCGTATGGTATTAAGAAGGGCACTGTCTCAAATTGTTCAAGGACTTTATCACACAAAGAACTCAAATGTTGATCTCAAATCTTGAAACTCAATTGGGGATATCCTATGTTCAGAAGCCATTATCTGTTCTAACATACAGCATACCCTGTAGATAGAAAAATTATGTGATCGCCTTATCAGTGACTTATAAAGCAAGTGAAGGCAGCAGAACACTCTCTAATACTCTCGCTTATACCTACACACCCATACCAGCAACTGACACTCGCAGCTCGCTTATACCTACCTACACACGCATACAAGCAAGTGACCGGAAAGCAGAACACTCGCCGAGACTCTCGCTTATACCTACACACCCATACCAGCAACTGACACTCGCAGCTCGCTTATACCTACCTACACACGCAACAAGCAAGTGACCGGGTGGCAGAACACTCGCCGAGACTCTCGCTTATACCTACACACCCATACCAGCAACTGACATTCGCAGCTCGCTTGTACCTACCTACACACGCATACAAGCAAGTGACCGGGTGGCAGATCACTCGCAGACTTCATTCGCTTATACGTACACACCCATACCAGCAAGTGACTGAGGGCAATCATTGTACTCTAGACCCGAGCGTGTATTCGCTGCTCACCAACTCGTTTCTAGTTGCTACCTCGACTCGCTCTCATCACTCATCATCAGCGGTGGGACAGGTTATTTGCCCATCTAATTTCATAAATTTTCGATAGATAGTATGAATTTACATTATGAGCTATTATCTCGATTGGCGTAGGATAATCTGTGTTCTGGCTGTGGTAGTAGTAGTAGTAGTAGTAGTAGTAGCAGTAGTTGACTTAGTAGTAGTAGAGGGCGTAGTAGTATAAGTAATAGTAGGGGGCGTAGTAGTAGTAGTAGTAGTGGTGGTAGGCGTAGTAGGTAATTAAATCGGTTTTAAAAATACTATGAAATAAAAAATATTGAGTCATTTCTTCATTTATTACGTTAAGAAACCTATTTTGACATTTCATTTAATATAGCAATCTTATACTATATTGAAATTTCGTATTTTAATTCAGTTCCCGAAAACAGCACAAAGATAATTATCATATTCATTTAGTAATATTGAGGTAGTTATTAGTTTCAGAACTTATACCAATTATAAATGGTTCTAAAAATAACAATTAAAATTTCAATTAAATTGGTTGTGATCTGATATAATCCAGTAATAATACTAATAATAATAGCATTAATGAATAAAAACAATATAAAATGTATTGACCGTACAATGGGCTGAGAAGCAACAACAACAGCTCCCCGAATATCTAATTAAACATTTATATAAATGTATATGATGGGTCCCGCGTTCCGCGAATCACCGACACGTTCATATATTAGCGGCGGGCGGCGGCGGGCGGCGGGCGGCGCACTATGGATCCAACCAAAGCGTAATTATCGTCTCTTTTATCACTTTGATCAAAACTAGATTTTTTAATTTTTTCATAATGAATATATGTAGTAGGATAATTTAACTATCATATACAACAAAAAAATATTTAATAATATTACATTTTAATAGCCATAGGTTGAATTTGAATGTAAGGAAGTAGACTAATTGATGTAGGAAAATTTGTGATACCGACACTTTCAGATCGATTTCTTACAAATATTTGTTAAATTAACTATTAGTTATCCTCCTCCTTATTAAAAGCGTCGTATTGTACGCTTTCTAAATAATTATATATTCTTATATAGTTAATAAAATTAGTTTTTACAGTAAATTTTTGAAAGCCCTATTATATTTTCAGTTTGGAAAATTCAAATCGACATTTCATATTTACCGCTGTTTCCCGACAAAAGAATTTAGTTTTAATTATGTCCATTGGATTAGTTAAAATCCGCGAAAACGTAAAGTAAATAAGTATTCTTTACTTTACTGGCAATTTTTTTTATATTAATAAAGGTTAATTATTAATTTTTTTGTTTTCTTCTATAGTACATTAGATTATAATTGCGAAAGACTAATTATAATATTTAGAAAACTAAGAAAGTTACAGAATGTAGAGACGATAATTACCCTCCTGACCCATAGTGCGCCGGCGCGGCGCCGGGCCGACAACGTCGCGCGGAACCCGACACACACACGCACACATATCCTCCTCAGTAGGATACATAAATACATACACATACAGTACATAAACACTATCTATAGACTCGATGAAACTTCAATAATAGTAGGTAGGTAGTACATTTCACGGAGGGGGGAGGGGGGAGGGGGAGGCGGGGGCGGTGTAACACACCAACAGAAATTAGTGCTATCCGTTCCCCCCACTAAACATGTTCAACAATTCAACGTAGTGAATTATATGCTACATACAGCTGTGTGCTTCGCAATGTTAAAACAATAAAACTTCAAGGAAATTACAAATACAATAAAACATAATGTTATACGCGTCACATAAGTAGTGTGTATAACTATTTGATACATAATATACTCATTAAAATAAATCAATAATTCAGCCGCTCACACGCCAATTACACAAAATATGGATTACACACATGACAATAATAATTATAATGTTAATTATAACAGTAGAATTAAAAAAACAATAATGATACAAGTAGATAATTAGCGAGAATGAATGTAGTATGTCACGGAGGCAGTGGCGCGACGGCGGGGGTGTATTTCAGTCTCGTTACCGCGCGCCTCCCGCCTCTCTTCTCAACTTACAACTACTTCACAACGATACAATTAAATCAACTAAAACTATTTCTGCATTCTTACGCCACATATCAATTCAAAAATTATGCATGTGGAAGGAATAACATAAATAATATAACACGCATATTATTTATGTACACGTTCCTGTCGCAGTGAAAGTAACTGAAATAAATCCCGTCCGGTTCCGGTAGCCGATGTGAATGCGAGCGGAGTCAGCTGAATAGGTGTAGAGCGGCGCCCCGCGCCCGTCCCGTCGCGTCGCGTCGCACCGCGTCACGACACGACACGACACGACACGACACGACACGACACGACACGCATGTCGGGTGGTTTGCCGGTCCACGGGGCGCGCTCGTCTATTACCCTCCGTACAATCAATCAAATTATCAATAACACCGATTTATAGCATAATATTACAACACACATTGAATTCACGTCAAACATTGAATAAGTATATTATTATTTCTACTAATTTATGGTATGGTACGAAGCCGTAATATTAACGTACATACAAACATGTAAAAACTGTAAAGACAGTGGATAAAGTGCCTACGTAAATTCCATACGTTTCGATATTGTGGCCACCGAGAAATGTTGGATATACAAACATCTCTCATCATGTTGTTTGATTTATTCTACATAATTTAGATTTTTCAGTAAAACATGACTTATTTTTGGAATGTTTCATACGCCGATACGCCCATGCGTAAATTTCTTGTAACAATACCTCCATGATGACTCTTAAACTGCGAAATAATACTAATCTTGCCTCCTGCAGGATTCAATTCGAGGGTCCATCAGAAAATAATCTTACACAGTTCGTGTTCAGAGATGGCATTTGATCGCTTTGACGACCATCTATTTATTGTTATCTATACAAATATTTTCATTATTCTGGTCATATGTACTGACAGTGGTAACTTTGTTAAGTGACAGAGCTATCTATAATTATAAAATCTAATTAGAGTCGCGTGGCGCTCACGTGATGTTATCCAAATTATCATCAGTCTTGCATGTATAGATTTGGTTTCATTGAGAGGTAAATTACCCCTACTATACAAACAAACCTTACAGAAACCAAAAGAAAAATTAATAAATTCGATCTGAATATGATTGACCGTTAAGTCGATTATCGTAAATGTAAGCACTTAATTAAGTGTATACAATACGTCCGTAGCGTGAAATTACTTAGTTAGATTCGCAACAGTGAACTGGATACTTGTTGGATGTCCTGATAGACCTGTCCTAACAGACTCATAAATGACAAGCAATTGAAAATTACACAGGACTGATCCAGTAAACTGAAGGTTGTTCAGAAGTTGGAAACCTGTCACTAGAACAGTCACAGCCACGCTAGAATATTTAGTGGCCAACGAAAAGGTACCTTCGTACAGATATTTTATGGAAATACTTATTGTGGATAAGAACACATATGGATTCTGTATAGAAAATCCTTATTGTGAATAAGTACAGATATGGATTCTGTATAGAAAATCCTTATTGTGAATAAGAACAGATATGGATTCTGTATAGAAAATCCTTATTGTGAATAAGTACAGATATGGATTCTGTATAGAAAATCCTTATTGTGGATAAGAACAGATATGGATTCTGTATAGAAAATCCTTATTGTGAATAAGTACAGATATGGATTCTGTATAGAAAATCCTTATTGTGGAACTATTTCACTGGCCATTAAATGACTCTGACAGCAACCGTATTCTGTTCGAAAGCGACACCATAATTATAAAAGATGGGCGCGATTGCGGGGCTGATGTTATCAGACATTAACTTCGCGTTATGTGTAATTCACGCACAACAGTCAACGTTCAGTAAATATCCGTAATATGAGCCCCTCGTCGCCGGTACATTACATGCGGGACCAACGCGCGACACTCCTGGCCAATTAAAAAGCATTAAAACGAATACTTTGCACGTGTTTACATGTCATGATTGTCATTATTGAGGAGTATATATGCTAAATTACAGCCTCGAATGCGCGTACAATATTGCCGTGTTCCAAGGTTTGACGGTGCAAAGTAGACATTTTAGAGCTAACAAATATGATCATTTTAGAGATGTTACGTTTGAATGAATTAACTTAGGGCACACTGGTAATGTCTCGGCCTAAAATATGTTTTACTAATTGAGTGGTAAGAAAGTTTAATGTGACCAGTAGACGCATGGATTTTAGGCCGAGAAGAATGCCAGTGACCCCCGCACACCCGCACACCAAACAGTGTCCCTCGGTGGTCCTTATCGGTTCACATACCTACGTAGTAAGTACCTTATGTTAGTTTTCAAAGTACCTAGTAACACTACAACGCAATTTTGCGCCATTTACATAACGTGTGTCTAATGTATGGTTTTACAAAGTTCTTCATCATTTAACACTTCGTGTGAGCTCCTCTGTTATTATTATGAGGTAGAATACCGTTTATTACATTAAGCTGTTGAACAAATATCCTTTGATTGCGAGCTTTGCAACAAGTTCAAATAAAGCCATGCCAAACGTGAGATTTACAATAATATGTGGAAGCTATACAAATTTCTTGTCGAAACGCCAAGATTTAATAATCAATTTCAAAAGTTATACATCAAGTTTAAAGATGGGGTAAAAGAGAATATAGAAATTAAAATAAAGTTACGATCCCTTTCAAATGTACCCTTTATCTTAAGCACTCGGTGGACAGAGTCGTGACAATGGTAATGAAATGAAAATGATATTGATGCATCTGGGAGAGTTACGGTAGACATGTAGAGTCGAGTGGTTAGTGCGAGACGTTAACATCGCGGCGGTGTTCAAGTGAGGGAGGCGCGGACCGGTTCCCGGCCGCTATAATTGCCGTCAAGGCTAATCCGCTTCGCGTTTATAATTTTATCATTATCTAACCTAAAAATGAGAAAATGGAAATTAGAATGTAAACCATTCTTGGTGACATTTTTGCCTAAACTTCCATATATTATTATCACAAATATAAATACACATCTAAGCTTCCCATTAATTTTGATATCATTCACTTAATCTTAAAACTCTCATATTATAAATTATCTCACTTGGCACAATCGTAACGCAAACGGTACATTACAATAATAAAACGTAGTACCCGAATTAGACGGAACCGAAATCAACGACGCCGGCGCTCACACAATGCGCCATCAATCGCTACGGTATCGTCTTAATATTCATATATTCCGTACGTTTTAAGGAAACATTAAAAAGCTAATAAAGTAAAAAAAAAAAAAAAAGGAAAACTATTAACAAATGTCACTTACAAATTAAAACTTATAAGTTTTCTTCTTACCTTCCAACAATCACTAGTATATCAAAAATATTTATATCCATCATTGGTGGATCGCAAATTCCTGACATTGAGTGTGGCGCGGGCGCGCAGTACGGCGGTCAAACGGCGCGCCGTCCGCGCGCCTTTCGCGCGTCCCTTAAACAAGCACAACGAGCGCACACGCGCACGCGCACGCGCACGTCGCGTCGCGTGGCGTGGCGTGGCGTCGCGGCAGCGTCCTCATCGAGGCTACAAGCGGTCGCCTTTCTCTTTGGATTCGTTACTAACACCTGCGATGCACGCGATAAGCGCGAGCGCGCGTTGCATCTTCCATATGCAGAAATTCCGTGTGTCATTTGAAAAATAAAACTTAAATCATAACTGCAAAAAGCTTACGTACCTCCGCTGCCTTATTACCTACACATAATCAACTTCAGATGATATAACTGACGCTATCGACAGAATCAACCACATATGAATGTTCGAACTACAGTTCGATAACATTGTGTTAAACATTGTAATCACGTTAAATAATCAGGCAGCAAGCCTATGAGCCTCCTCGTTAAAGCGAAGCCAGTGTTCATCAGAGTTCCTAGTCGGTTTGTTTCCCACACCCTTCCACTATATTACAACAGGTAATGTAATGTAATGTAATGTAATGTAGTGTAATGTAATGTATTTTAATATAATGTAATGTATTGTAATGTGATGACATCAACATATTAATCTATTATAACAACAAAATATGATTCTTCTTCGTAAGTATATAATAATCAATGCGGAACCGCTCAGTTTAATGCTACCAACATGTGTATATGGTTGTGTATATAGAACATAATTATCAACTATTGCAATCTGTAATAGACAACTCTGTATAAAATACATAGTAGTTAACTGTGTGAAAACAATATAACAATCACTATCGTTTAAATTGTATATGAATATTATTATAATATAATACATATAAATAGAACAAATATGAATTGTATATATATCAACATGGATAATTCCGGAGATATAATGTCTCTATAGGGAGTTCAACAAGGGTTCGGAGTCCGCAGCTACGTACGATTGATTGGTGGTTAGGAGAGCGCGGGCGGCGACGGCAGTGGTGGGCGGCGGATGGTGGGCGGCGGTTGGTGGGCGGCGGGTGGCTTACTGCTGAGGCGCGGGCGGCGGCGGCGGCGGCTGCGCGGCCCGGCGGCGGCCCGGCGCGCTCGCCTGCGCCACCATGGCACGGATGCGTCGCTGCGCCGACTGACACAAATACAATACTATCGTCAGAAACTAACGCGAATACCTCAGATCAAAGGTGAAAATCAAGTCGGCCATCTCGGGAGTCAATGTTCGTTGAGCATTCACAACCCAGTACGCTATTCGCATAAGAACATGTTAATGCAACAAATATCGTTCGCGCAACTGTGAAAATATCGTTAGCTATTCTTTTAATTACATGTAACTATCGGCGAAATCCTAGAAGCAAGCAACATAACCATAGAAGAGCTAGTAAAAAATTAAAAACTAACATTATATTTCATCAGATTTGACTTATAAAACGTAATAAGTATACGAACTAAATTTCTAATAGATAAGTGCTACATATTAATGGTTTTCTCTGTTGAGTTACCGGCTATATTGTGTTATTATACGAGAGTATACGCTGACAGCACAGCACATATCACTTCAAATTTGCAACAGGTAATTACATATTTTCTTTTATACCAGTTCGTAGTGTAATATCGCAAAGGCTTTGCAAACTGCACAGCGCAGTCGGGCACAGTACAAACACTGGGGGAACCAAACATTGGAGGAACCAAACATTTTTATCTTCACCCATACGTATATGATTAAAGACGGAAGACGGAACGGATTTAGTCGTCAAGAGGTATATAAATGAGCATATAAATCCTCCTATATGTTATTTGTATAAACAAAAGCCGATTGTGAAAATATTTTGATGTTGTGGATAAATATTATTCGGCTAGTCATCTGTTTCCACATATTACGTCAATCGTATAAAATACCATCTTGTATCGCATTAATTATACAGTCGCTTTATTTAAATATTTATAACTTTATTCATCCACCTACGATTTATTTATTAATTTCCATAGTGAGCAATTTTAGTAAACACCTAGATATTTGTGTTAGTTACGCCAAACAAAATGGCAGTAAATAATAAATATCGAACTTATTACAATATTTTGTATAACATTCGCTTTAGCGCTTGCATATATGTAGTAGACGATTCCGCTAAATATACTAAAGACTTGGTATTAATTGTTCACTTATTAAAATATTGTTAGTTATTTATTTATGAAATAAAATATGTATCATCTGGTTAGTAACAATCTAAATAAACACTGCTCATTATTGTAAATTTCAGAGCATTATAACTATAACAAATGATAAATATATACAGTACAGACATGCGATGATAACACGGTAACGATGACACGGTGATTTTCAATTCGAAGGTTGCGTTCCGAATGCAATGTAGACGTCAAATCACAACTGCGTATTTATCTTGAAAGATTTAAGAGCGCATGTCCATGTTCTTAGTAGCAGTATAATGTGAAGGAAAACATCTTAAAGACAAAAAAATCTTCATCAATTCCTTGTTATTCCTAACACGTTATTATCCAATTATACCGCATGTATATTTACTAGATGACAGCACACTGGATTTACTAAATTCTTATGGCCGTTTACACAATGTAAGCGCGTATTTTATCATGTACAAGCGTTATATCGGTAGGAGACAATTCGTGAATAAAATCGCACTAGTAACACTAGAATTAACGCGATACGTGATACGTGTGCCATAAACATGTCGGCTGTTGGCTGTTGTAATGTTTGTGAAGGCGTGCGTGCGTGCTTGCGTGCGAGTCACCGATTGGTTGGTATTCACCTGCACGCTGTAGAATGGTCCGACGATGTGCACGGTGGTGTCGTGTTCTGGCTGGTGGGCCGGCTGCTGCGGCTGCTCGGGCAGCTTGATCAGCGAGCCGGTGACGCGCTGCAGCTCGCGCACGTTCTGACCGCCCTTGCCGATGATACGCCCCACCTGAGATGACGCCACCACTATCTCCACGGTTAGCCGGACGTCCTCCGAGCCCGACATAAAGCCCTCCTCCCGCATCTTCTCGAAAATCAAGTACTGAGCCTGAAATAACACAATCACAGTTGGGTGACTTTACTTTCACTGATGACAGGCCGACGAGCCACACGAGCTCAGTTGGTAGTATCCCTGCCTTCTGCGCTGTAGGTCGTGGGTTCGATTCCCACTCAGGATAAACATTTGTGTAACGTACTTTGTTCTGTGTCTGGGCGTTGATATTTATTATATGTATGTATTTACAAAACAAAAAGTATATAAGTATGTATACCAGTTGTCTGGTTCCCATGATACAAGCTATAATTAGCTTACTTTGGGCCTAGATGGCGCTGTGTGAAATGTCCACCAACATTTATTTATTATATTATTTATTGTGTGTTAATATGTATTAACAAAGTATTATATATCAGTTGTCCGGATCCCATGACACAAGCTATGCTAGCTAGCTTACTTTGGGGCTAGATGGCGCTGTGTGAAATGTCCAACCAATATTAATTAATTCATTCACTTTCAACAGCAGGCCAGAATCTTTCGATAACAACCAACCGAAACAATTATCTTCATTTGTCGCGCGTCAATCAACAAAACGTTCAGTTTTTTACATACATGATGAGATTGATGAGTATGAAACAGATGTTCTAGGAACAGGAGGGTAGATTCGAAATGAAAACATTGCTAGTAAAATGCAGATTATGGAGAAACATATCATTATGTAAATGTTCACAATTGTTAAGGTGTTTTACATGTACTTTACAAATCAAGTGGTATATACTTTCAAGTTGAGTGTTAGGGGGAGTTGTTGTCAAAGGTAGGTTAGGTACCTTCCACTGAGCCTCAGGGCTGCCGACGATGGTGACTTTGCGCTCCTGTTGCGGGTTGATCTGTGCCTCGGCCTGCTTCTCCTGGTCGAGCGGTGCGATCTTCACGGACGCCTTGCTGAACCCAATTATGTTGCGGATGTACGAGCCCTTGGTCCCAATGATAGCACCCACGGCGTTGTTCGGGATGTACAGGTATGTTGTCTCCTGCACAATATACATTTGTTCATTCAACTGTGTGTCAGGATATTTTGATACAGAGTGATCAGAGAGTGTTGTGGAGTGAGAGATGCACTGATGAGAATTGAGACAAGTTGCTTACATGATTTGGGCACAGAGGTAAACGCCCAAATAACCTAAACATGACGGTAGTAAGACTGACGAAAGAGTAAACTAAACAAGAACTAATGAGTACTTTCTTAAACCAAATCGGTTACGCTTTGGAAAAAAAGAACAGAAGAAGTAAAAAAAGTACTCCCAAACTGATAATCATGCATAGAGAATGAATGAAACATGATGAATGGGTGTGGGTGGGTGGTGTGTGTTGGTGTGTGTGTGTGTGTGTGTGTGTGTGTGTGTGTGTGTGTGTGTGTGTGTGTGTGTGTGTGTGTGTGTGTGTGTGTGTGGGTGGGCGGTGTGTGTGTGTGTGGGTGGGCGGTGTGTGTGTGTGTGTGTGGGTGGGCGGTGTGTGTGTGTGGGTGGGCAGTGTGTGTGTGTGTGGGTGGGCGGTGTGTGTGTGGGTGGGCGGTGTGTGTGTGTGGGTGGGCGGTGTGTGTGTGTGTGTGGGTGGGTGTGTGTAGGTACCTGCGAGTCTCCGGCGCCCTGTTGCGCGCCGCCCTGGCCGGCCAGCGGCGCATATATCGGCGGCGGGAACGACGGCGGTGCGCCGCAGAAGCCACGCCCAGTCGACATCATAGCCATTGGGTGCAATCCAGGGAACATAATGCTTTGCGGTGCCAGCACCTAAAACACACAAGTTACACAGAGTCATACACATACCCCTCGAAACATGACAATTAATATGACTTGACCGTCAGCGAAGCTTATTCATTGTGATATGTTTATACTTTAGTACTAGTCGAGTAGCTAGAGTTGAAGCATCAGGTTCCACGACATCGCGCAGCAGTTCCTATGCGTCACAGTCGTACCCAGCATAATAAATAGGGGGGCACACACAGACGGCGATAATATATCACCAACGTACGCACGCACGCGCAAACAGACATACAGACGCAGATATACGCACGCGTACGCAAAGTCACACAGACACACGAACGCACAGACACAGCACACGCACGAACAGACACAGCACACGCTCGCACAGACAAACAGACACACGAACGCACAGACACACAGCACACGCACGCACAGAAACACAGCTCACGCACGCACAGACAGACAGACACAGCACACGCACGCACAGTCACACACATACACGCACACATATAATATTATCGGGCGTATATAATGGTAATGACAATCAATCAACCAACCAACCAATCCATCCATCCATCAATCAATCAATCAACAATCACCGGTGGGTCGAGATTTCATGTTGATCGAGAATCGCACCTTGTAATAGAGTGTACAAAGTATTCACCATATGGGGAACTCGAACATCAAACCTACAATATGAAACGTATCTGCCTCCAGTCGAGCTCATGCCGAATATTATAATGTTATAGATCATAAGGACCACAAAGCGCTACTACGATGTTTTATGCCGGGTGTGCGAGATATTATAATTAATAATTATCCAATTCCAAACCTTTCCTGATACTTAAGTGCTCAGACATCCAAACAAAGCTCACATGATATACCTCGTGGTTGCCAGGGTCGAATTGAGGCGGCCACATTCAATATCTATTTATCAAGTCCTCTTTCACCACCGAACACATCACATTACCTGTCGTAATCCAGAAGGTGGAAAAGTAGCTAGAGTCTTAGAGCACGGATCTTCGACTAGCAGTAAGCATGCTGGGTAAGGTAAATTAGACTCTGCAACCCAGATATATCTAATATGTTCACCTTGATGCAACATGCGTTATCTTAGCAAGCCAGCAAGTATCAAGCCTGAGAAAGCCACCAGCTATGGAGCATACACACTCTCGTTCCACATTTAAGAAGCAACAGTTATTACTTTTAAATTCAAGGTAAAACAAAATATTGATACGATCATTGTATGAACTGATAACTGTGTAACATTATGGCGTGCTTTTCGTCAGGTTTCCAGAAGGTTATGCAGCAGTAACATTCAAGTATAGGAAGTCCAAGAAGTAGGTACAGGTATATGTATATATAAAACCAGTAGAACTTACGCCAAGTTCGTCGGGGGAAGTACTGCAACCAGGCAGAAGCGCATTCGCGTTACTGTGTTCTGGTTTCAAAGGTGTGGTTGCCGGTAAAATTACAGGCACAGGAGACATTTCACCTACACGCGTCAGAGTTATGAGCGCATACGATGCCAATGAAGTCTTGTTTAACCAGCAGGGAGGCCCCAAGTCGCAGCGGTTATTATGGGCAGAGGTTACCACTTAACACCAGGTGGGCCGTCGGCTCCTTCCATTACTGTATCACATAACAAAAATATGTAGTTAAATGAACTCCTGATTCATTAATTTGGTACACGTCTAGTAAAGGAATCACCGTTGACATCAATGTGAAAGAATAAGATGAGAGTGTGTAGAGGCATATTGATAAAAATCAACCCTTAATCCCTAAACTAGGTGTGCAACCCAGTTTAAGAATTAGCGGTGACTTCACGGTGTAAGAAGCCCTGATTCCTAAACTAGGTGTACAGGTAGTGTTATCCACGAAAACGCAGCCCAAAACCAAGTGTGCCATTTTTTTAGGACTTAGCGGTGACATCACGGTGTAAGAAGCCGGCTATAGTACAGGCAAAGTATTAAAATCCGGCTATAGTACAGGCAAAGTATTAAAATCCGGCTATAGTACAGGCAAAGTATTAAAATGAAGCCCTGATTCCTAAACTTGGTGTACAGGTAGTGTTATCCACGAAAACGCAGCCCAAAACCAAGTGTGCCATTTTTTTAGGACTTAGCGGTGACATCACGGTGTAAGAAGCCGGCTATAGTACAGGCAAAGTATTAAAATCCGGCTATAGTACAGGCAAAGTATTAAAATGAAGCCCTGATTCCTAAACTTGGTGTACAGGTAGTGTTATCCACGAAAACGCAGCCCAAAACCAAGTGTGCCATTTTTTTAGGACTTAGCGGTGACTTCACGGTGTAAGAAGCCGGCTATAGTACAGGCAAAGTATTAAAATCCGGCTATAGTACAGGCAAGTCGGTGAAATTACAGGCACATGAGACATTCCGCCTTCACGTCTCAGAGTTGCGGACGCATACGATGCGACTTGGGTCTTGTCGTACCTAGTAGGGGAGGACCGCAGTCGCATCAGTTTTTATGGGCCGAGGTTACCACTTAACACCAGGTGGGCCGTCGGCTCGTTCCGAAACTGTATTACATAAAAAAAAAAAAGGCAAAGTATTAAAATGAAGCCCTGATTCCTAAATTAGGTGTACAGGTAGTGTCATCCACGAAAACGCAGCCCAAAACCAAGCGTGCAATTTTTTTAGGACTTAGCGGTGACTTCACGGTGTAAGAAGCCGGCTATAGTACAGGCAAAGTATTAAAATCCGGCTATAGTACAGGCAAAGTATTAAAATGAAGCCCTGATTCCTAAACTAGGTGTACAGGTAGTGTCATCCACGAAAACGCAGCCCAAAACCAAGCGTGCAATTTTTTTAGGACTTAGCGGTGACTTCACGGTGTAAGAAGCCGGCTATAGTACAGGCAAAGTATTAAAATGAAGCCCTGATTCCTAAACTAGGTGTGCAACATTAACATTCCTCTGGTGTTTTAGTTTTGTCGATACACATATCGACTTAAATATGAGACTTCAATTATATCTAAACAAATAATAAAATTGGAGTGTCTGTTTGTAATATTAAAATAACCGCTTTTTACTAAGTGCACATGGATGTATACACGGTACAGATACCAAAACAACATTTTTGAAAATTTTTGTCTGTCTGTATGTCTGTTTGTTTGTTTATTCCGGCTAATTTCTGAAATGGCTGGACCGATTTTGACGGGACTTTCACTGGCAGATAGCTGATGTAACAAGGAGTAACTTAGGCTACTTTTTCGAGGGGTAAAATAGGGGTGCGTGATAAAACCAAATTCCACGCGGACGAAGTCGTGGGCAACAGCTAGTAATAACTAAGTCTATATAAAGTGAAATGTTTATTAATGAAAATATTTGCATTAATGAAAATATTTGCTAAGTTAATTAAATAGATAGCTAAATAATACCCACATGTTAATGAAATTAATAAGGTTGGCTATTATTTATTCATCAGATTAACGTTGGCTATTATTTACTCATCAGATTAACAAGATATGGATAAGGTAATAGAACTTAGATGAGCTAAATAACATAAGAAATACTGCTGTAACTACAATTTATTCCTTTTAGCGAGAGTCGCTTCAAAAACTTGTTGTTTCTGGGTGGATCAAAACTTTATTAAAGGCTGAAACTGAAGACACCTATATCTGCAGTAACATTTAGGAACTGGACTAACATCGATGGTAAGATCGCACAAAACTTTTCAACATTTATTGGCGTCCTGTTCTGCCTGCACAGACTATAACCTCTATTACTATTTTAGTTACTCCAATTCCATTTTTTACTTTATATAATTTATGTATATTAACCCTAGAAAGAGCTATGCCGCAGAGGCGCCTGTGAGATATAAATATTGCTGTATCTTTATTGGACGCGTGTATCGACTTGTGTGCTCTACCGCGGGACGACAGTTTCTAGACGGTAAGAACAATATTTTTAGTTATGATGAGTTGATGCGCTCGAGAGGCGTATCTTTTAAGTGACTTTTAGTGTTAGTAAGCAAATATGATTTCTTGATGTAAAGTGTATTTATAATGCGTTTTTTTTAATATTGTTTTTAATTTTAGGTGACAATCTTTACGCAGTAGATGACTGACTGATGAAACGTGTGTCAAACGTGTTTGTTTTGTTAGATGATAATTTACGAGAATTGTTCCTATAAACAGAAGACTGTTGATTTTTGTAAATGTTTTTTGGAGTTCTACTCATTTAATTATAATATACTTTTAATAAACAAAATGAACTATAATTGTATTTTTATTTTGAAGGCTATAGAAAAACATTTGAAACGACGTATTTACTTTAAATATACCTAACCTTGTGAGATATACGCATTTGATAATCTGGCGCCTCTGAAGCTCATGGTTAAATTTTACGTAACTTGCAATATGTCTTTCTAGGGTTAAACTATACATGATTCATTTCGACTCAAATATAAAATGGCGACCCTCATAACGCTTGCCCGTTGGGGAGACAAGGACAGCTATATGAGACTGAATTTGTACAGCAGAAAGTAGTGCCTGTCTCATTATAAAGCTTCGAAAAGGGTAGATAAGTTATTATTAGTTTTTTAACTTTGTTATTAAAAGGCTGTGTTTGTTATTACAGAACAAAAACGGTATCCACTTAAGCACTAAACAAATACGAGTACATACATATATTAATTCACAAGCAGGACACACAAAAGGCACTGTGTTTATTTCTAATACTAGTAAACAAATAAGAGTACATACATATATTAATTCACAAGCAGGACACACACAAGGCATTGTGTTTATTTATAATACTAGTAAGTACTAAAAAAAAAAATACACATAACATTAAGCACTAGACACATGGACTGGGTACTATGACATAAAGCGTACACTAGACTTAATGAATAACGGGAGGAGCGACACGCCATGCCGATTATTTATACAAACGAACAAACCTGTAAGTCATTCTCATAACTCTGGCGTAACTTTGCTGATATTTGTGACTCCGCCTTGGCCATGTTCTCGATGGTTCCCTTCACTGTGATGATGCGCTCCATGTTAAAGCTGTTCATGTCGTTAATGGAGGAAACGGTGATTTTGGTGTCTGTCTCCTGCATGATCCTCTTTATGGTGTTGCCGGATTTGCCAATGATGCGGCCTATCAGATTGTTGTGCGCCAGTATTTTCAGGCATATTTCACTGTAACAAGTTATATAGGTACTAGGTATAGTTTTTTTTTTATATATATAATAGGCTCACATTTGACCGCAATCTCACCTGATGTTAAGTGACGATGCGGTCTACGATGTAGCATGCTTGCCTAGAAAATACCTATTCACTCTCCTCTTGAAGACCTCCAGATTATAGTTCTCGGGAAATACAGACGCAGGCAAGGAGTTCCACTCTTGGGCTGTCCGCATTATGAAAGTGGAAGCAAAACGCTTCGTACGGATGTGAGGTAATTTGACCAAGAAAGGGTGACGCGACAGTACAATGAGTGATGTGATGTGATGTGATAGTGTCGAATGAACGTGTAGTGTGTGTGAACTCACCCTTTGTTGGTGTTGTTAGCCTCCTGTTGCATCACCTCGAGGATCTTTCTGCAAGCGTTGGTGCAGTTCTCCGGGTTGCCGTATATTGTGATGGCCTTCTCTAGGGAGCCGACGTTGTCCTTGCGGTGTACGTCGACGCGCGCGCGGCTCTGCTGCGTGATCAGCCGGATGGTGGTGCCCTGGCGGCCGATGATCGCGCCCACCATGTCACTCTGCACCAGCAGCCGGAGCGGGAAGTCGGTGGGGCGCGACCCGCCGCCCGCGGCGCCGCCTCGCCCGCCGCCGCCGCCGGGCCTGCCGCGCCGTCCACCGCGGCTGTTCTGCTCGGCCGCCTCCACTTTCATGCGACTACCCTCTACTTCGCAACCGTTCAGACCGTTTATAGCTCTGTAACAAACGATACACATATTCACACACACACACACACTATTCGCAGCCAATTGCAGTGTTTCTAGCGCCTTATCGGTTCTGTTTTGTTGGGGTATGTGTACATACATTATTTATGAGGCCATGATTTATTTCAAGCCATTGGCGACGTGACGAAAGCATTTTCGAAGCACGATCATGTACCGCGCTGTCTGTACATCACGAGGTGTAACCAAACAACTTCTACAAAGATATACTACATATGTACAGACAACTGTGTAGTAGTAATAACACTGTAATCCTTTATGAGCCGGCATTGGCGTCCTTTTATTTAGTACGCGCATCATAACCAACAATACACCATAACACTACTAAAGACAATCCCCACGGGTCGCTTAACAAATAACGAATGTTAGTATGAATGAATGGTTGTTTTTTTATAAAAATATAAATAATTACACACACACACACACAACAGAAACATGTCAGCTATATCATGCTATTCATCCGAAACAAAATCTGTAATAATATATATATAATATATAGTAATCGAGCACAGAGCCTTCACAATCGAAGGTTTGTTTTATCAGTCAATACTCTAAATATTCCTAAAGATTTAGGAGGTGCTTCAAACAAATAAATAACGTAATAATACCAAACTACCGTACTATGTAAAAACGATTAGAAACCTTAAGAATTAGAATAGATTAGAAAGATTAAGAAACCAAAATATTTTGATTAGTGTCGAAGTTATGTTTCAGAGATACAACACAACAACAGAAACAGGAAGCCATAATGAAACATGCAAGTGTTAGTGCAAAGAAGAAGAAGCCAATCCAAGCGTGTTTAGCCCACCAGCACCATCACACACACACACACACACGCACGCACACACACACACACACACACACACACATATAGGTACTCACTGCTGCGCCTGGTCCGGTGTTTCGAACGTGATGTACACTGCTTGGGTGTTGGCATCGCGCGTGTTTGCCTTGTCGCAATGTTGCACGTTGCCGAACTGTGCTAGCAGCGGCTCGATGTTGTCGAAGCGGATATGGAGGGGTAGCCCACTGATGAGAACCTTTGACGACCGGCTGCGACAGGCGACATCACATACATCACTATACATACTCGGCAAACATCAATACATTGTATTATTGTCGGTAGATGGGGTCAGAGGGTAAGCGTCAGTTTCGGAGAGAGTCCCGACTGGAAATGGGTAGGTAGGTGTACGTTTGAGTTCAGGTCAGTTGATATTGTTCGTAATTGTGGAGCGCAACTACAAGATTATTTAATAGGAGACCATTTTAAAGAATCTAATATTATAATTTATAGAAATATCGAATAGTATAACGGCAGACGTCTTTTGTCTTCTATATTATATAAGAGTAAGTTATCAGAAGTCTCGTTAAAAATAAGTTTCGTTAGGAACTTTTTACTGTGATTTTTTCGACCGGGCTGTCAACGTTGAAAAGTAAATGGCGATAATTGCGAATCCAACAAGACTCTATTTATTGTTTTCCAAAAGTAAAGTAGTAGTAAGAATTAGAACAGAACTTAAAACAATGAAGAACAACAGTTTATTCAACTGGAATTAATATATACATAAATCAACAAGTTAAAATGTGTTCTGTGGAATGTGAGGCCGCAATATGACATTCACACGGAGGAATCGAACTACATGCTTATAGTAAAGAAATCGATAACACCCGATATGTTTATCACACGCTATCGTTTGACAAACGGTGCAGGGCGTAGCGGCCGGGGAATATATTGACGGCGCGGCGCGGCGGGCGGGTAGTAGTGGGTGAGGCTCAGGCTAGCGGCGCGCCGCGTCGCGTCGTGCCGATAAAGGTGTCGCGTACATTTGGCAACAAAATGGCGGTGTGGAGGATGACATGATGCACGCGAGCCGGCTCGCTGCGCCAGACGCTGTGCGTTGCTATACCTCCGTCGAGCCCCCCCGGCCGCCGCACCGCCCCGCACCCGCACCGGTCCCTCGCACTCATTCATAACTCGATTCCGTTGCACCGGCGCGGCTCTTTCGTCCTCTGACCTCGGCCCGGCCGGCCGGCCGGCGCGGCGCTCGCCAACCGCTCCACGCAAGCCCTACCACAGAATCGCCCTGTCTCAGCCTACCAAGCTGAACCATCGCATATTCCACACAGTTAAACGATTAGGCAGCGCATAAAACGCAGCTAATATTTGCGCGATAACGGAAATTTTTGCATTGATCTTTACGCATAAGCCAGTCATGACACTACGTTGCACTAAGGATAGTAAAGTGGTGTAAATAAAGTTTTATTTCTAATTTAAGTTTCATCTTGAGAAATAGGGGCGGGCAGTTTTAGTTAACGTTTGCTAAACAAGTCATAAACCCGTCGACCTACTTTCATCCTATTACTAACACAACCTAAGTTACCTTCGCTAATCAATAATAAATTGTATACTACGACTTAGGTATCATCAAGGTTTAGAGTTTATTCACAAACATCCACTCTTGAATGAAATAACGATCGCTAGAATTACTGGAAATGTTGGTGAAAATGGAAAAAAATAGTCTAGCTATACCCGTAGTAAATAATGACGTGACGTAGCAGTTCTTAAGACTACTTGGAAAATATCTATACAGAATGAAATTATAAACGAGGCCAATCGATACCCAATTCATTGTTTACGATGAAAGCTTTCAGATCTATTACGTAGGGTGCACAATGTGTTTAAAACTATGGTATAACCGATTATACTGTGGTTCGTTCTTGGGCAGTTTACATAATGCTTATATTTTTACAGCAGAGTATGTATGATGACAACTAATTGATATTCAGTAACACAAATTAAATGGATATTCCCAATAAATTTCTCATTAAAAGTAACAAAATTGTGTAAAAAGTTCCTTACACGGAGTGAGAAAGTAAATTCATATTTCGAATTCAAAATCGAGAGCAAACTCGTATTTTTTTTTTTTAATTCTTCCGTAATTACCGATCGGTCTACGTACTCTTACGTTGGCTGGACTTGCCACGTTTGGCCAGACGATTCGGAAGTCCGGCCAAACGTGACGGTAGTGGTGTAGTGATCGAGTTGACACCAGCCACACGGTCATCAACCCGTTGTCATACGTGTCACATAGGTCAGACGTTCGGCGCTCGCCGCGCCGCTGTGCACAGCGTAATATCCATTATTCCGATTTCCGCTGCGCACTGTTCTCACAACTTACACTACAAGTCTATTTATCCAGTTATGTTTTGTACGGACAAAGTTTCAATTTCATATTAGTATATATAGTTGTCAAACTTGAAACCGAAAACAAATACCAAGGCGCGCAACCAATTATTCTACGACTACATTATATATGTAATAAGGAATATTAATCACAAAATCGTAATGAAAATTATGCTGTAGGGATGTTTTTTTTGAATTTCAATAATGAAAACAAAGATTAAATCTTCATAAATAAAAAGCTATTACTACATTTAACAATTTGTATGACGGCAATCTTTTTTGTTCGGAAGCCATCTTTTTTTTTCTTTTATTCTAACTCGGCTTGAGACCTTGATTAATATATGATTTATTTAACATTTAATAATTTGTTACTACTGGTTACGATTTAAATATTAGTCCCATAAGGAATCCCTCTTTTAGGGGTTTCTTGTCCACTTCCCGTGGAAGACAGGGTTTTGAACAGACATCAAACTACAGAATAAGTACGCGAGACCTTATACTTAAAAGATTTCTAATTGAAGTTTCTTTATGATTGTTATGTGAATAAAGTTTTTTACTTTTACTTAATAGTTTCTTGAAACAATAAGATCGATGTTTGTACGCCATTAGTGGGGAAAAGGCCTCCCTTCATTGCTTTCACTTTCCCCTCGTAGAGCTATTCCTGGCCATTCCTCGATACAGAATGTAGACAACAAGAGTACAATATTGAGGACTTAGAATAAATTTACACGTAAAATCAATGTTTAGACAATGACAGATTCACCTTCAAAATTAAATCTAGTATGACATCGGAAAATACAACTAAAAAGTTAAGAATAGTTATAATAGATACTAGAATAGTATTCTGACATGATGTCAACGGACTACCGTAGTGGATAAATAACATTCAAAACCATGCGACCTTGAAAGGATCATATTCAAATGTAACATTACACCTAAACAAACGATTATCATATCAATTCAACATTCTTACATAATACCTATTTTGATTGTAAATATATATTGAATACGATATTTAGTTGCTGTTACATGTTTTTCATTGTGTGTGAACGGCTGTAAGACTATATAATCTATACTTGCTAGAAACTACAAATATTTTAAGGATCATTATTCAAAAATTCAATTAGGCGAATCAGCAGGATTCTCATACATTTTAGATGGCAACATTAAGCTTTTCATTGAAGCTGAAATTGCAATGGGTAGACGGGCGAAGTATTATCTAATGCAAAAATACTGAATAGTTTTTTTTTTTATTGGGGTATAGGATTCGATGTTTTTATGTTATTCGAGTTGGGGTAGACTCGGGAATTTTGACATGCATATATAATTGGAGGAGGCTGCCAATACTGATATCAGAACTACATATTCAGAGATAATTGTATATACCTATTAGTGAAATGAGGCTAGTCTACTTTGTATGTTTCCGTGCGTAGTAACATTTAAACTTTTGTATCGGTCCAGTGTTAGCGGTTTGAAACAAAACTGTCAGTAAGTTATGTGCGGACAATGTGTATGTGTACAGGTTAGTCTCGGGGGGCGCTATCAGCTCGCGTTCTAGTGGTCTCGACGGTGATTCACGGTTCACATTAAAGTATACACAATGTACCGCGCCTCGCCCGCGCCGCGCCGCCCGCGCCCGCGCCGCCCGCGCCGCCATCTTACATTACACACCACGTGTTTCCTGTGCATACATCGCAATCCCCGCATTAAACATACTAATGTGCAATGTTAACTTTACGCTACATCATTCAGACAGCGGCGCACTATGGGTCAAAAGCGTAATTATCGTCTCTTTAATCACTTCATGAAACTTAGATTTTAGATTTTTTCTTAATGAATATGTAGTAGGATAATTGAACTATCATACACAACAAAAAATATTTAATATTACATTTTAATAGCCATAGCTTGAACTTGAATGTAAGGAAGTAGATTAATTGATGTAGGAAAATTTGTGATATGACACTTTCAGATCAATTTTTTACAAATATTTGTGAAATAAACTATTACTTATTATACTTATTAAAAGCGTCATAGTTTACGCTTTCTAAAGAATCTAGGTATATTCTTATATAGTTAATAAAATTAGCTTTTACAGTCAAATTTCGAAAGCCCTATTATTTTTTCAGTTTGGAAAATTCAAATCGACTTTTCGTATTTACCGCTGTCTCCCGACAAGGAGATACGACTATGATAAGGATCCCTGGTTTATATACTAATAGGATTTAAAATAAAATTTACCCCCGATTTCCCCCATTTTGACTCAGAGGCAAATGAGTGTAACATGGAAAATACTGAAAAATCATGAATGTGATTTATTTTGAAAATTTGCATTAAATTGTAGCTAATAACTTTTTTTTATTCACTTAATGCCATTAATTGTACTATTGATTAATTATATTTTAATTAAATTAAATTATTTTCGATGTGGGAAACATGGTTACCTAAAATTACGAAGGTACCTATTTCATAATTATTTTAGCCGCAATTTGAGAATAACCGCATTATTTGATGATAGTCATCACCTTATCAATTATACAAAAAAAAGTTTAAAAAAAAATTACAAAATAAAAAAAAATAAAAAAATTACATAAATTTTATTTTTTTATATTCAAATATATTTTTCTAACATAGAATGGTAGAATTTAGTTTTAATTATGTCCTTTGAATTAGTTAAAATCCACGAAAACGACTCTTCAGTTGTGAATCAGCAAATACTTTAACGAATATTCCACATATAAGATAACTATGGTAGCATACCTGCTAGATCTAGTCATTCCGTACGCAGGCGGCCGTTCGGGCGCGAAGTTCGTGTAGGACCCCATGAAGAATAAATGACTGGAACTGAAACCGCAGCGTACCTAGGTAACGTAACAACTACGAATATTACGTATAGGTATATCTCGCGGATTATGTGTTGGATTAGTGTGGTTGTTTGTCGATGCTGCCTAATAGATAACGTATAGCATATGACGTGCTGCAACAGTGACCGTCGCCGTGAGACTGAGTGAGTGAAATAAGCTGCGGCGACCGGCGCGGCGCGGCGCGGCGCGGCGGTCGCCGCAGCGCGCGCCTCACTTCACTGCGGTGTTGCGATGCAAAACGAGCGCACAACAAGCGAGCGGCACCCGCCCGCGCGCGCGCCCGCGCCGCACGCCCCCGCCACATCTGATAAAACTTATTGTAACAGACCACACATTCTAAATTATTGTCCGCCATAACGTAATTATTTATTCATACTCACTCAAAACTGTTACCGAATGCTTACTTAACTCTTATCGAAACTTTTATACGGTTTTCCCGAATTACAATTTTAATAACTAAAGTCTTGACATAATCTTTGCCGATGACTGAATAAGTTTTTTAAGTTGTTTCGTTGTCGAAGTTATTTTGCACCCGGTAGGTAGGTACACACCCAACAATATAATTAGAGAGAGAATTTCAAAAGTATGTCAAAGTCGAGGTAAAAACTTTATTTTCATACAATTCATTGAGAAGTGGCTTTGAAAACGCAATTATTACGTAGCTTGAGCTAATTACAACAATTTAATTTGGTGGGAACTTCAAAAGTATATCAAAGTTAAATCGAAGTCAAAAACTTTAAGTGAATTCATACAGAAATAGCTTGGCAACGACAATTTGTAGGGAAGTTAAAAATATAATAAGGTCACGCGTACTTATTGCTAAGTTTGATGTCCTTTTTTAAACCCTATCCGACTCTCCATGGAAAAAACAGACAAGAAATCCCTTAGAGAGGATGCCTTTCTTCCATCCTCCCATCTTCCATTTTAATCTAGAATGACATCATGACATATATTTAAGGCCTGAATAACGGTATTAAAATAGTAAATTATAACAAAAGTTGAATAAAGGATTTTAATTAGTTTCCGGTGTTTTTGAAAAGAAGAAAGAAATAGCGTTTCAACCGCCACTACAACATAAATACTAATACATAATAATTATATTAATTAACATTTAGGCCTTAACTTGCTGCCTTAATGTGTAAAATGCTCATTATGAAAATCAGCTGTTGGCACAGGGAGCAACACCGCCCACAACGAATTCAAATGTGTTATGATCGTCCACATACCATAAGCATATACCTTGAAAGTACATTTTGAAAATGTACAATGTAAGTTTCCAAAAAAAAAAAAACAACGGATACCATTATCCGTTTACTTTAATTGACCCGCGATACAAATCAAACTGAGGTTATGTTAGTCCTAATTGGTGCGAACCCACGAACGCACAAAGGAATGGGGGGGGGGGGTGTGTGTGTGTGTGCAAACCGAGAACAGATGCGAGCGCGTTTCTCAGAAGTAATCGGTATAATGCCTGTCGGCCTGTAGGTCCGATGGGTGGTGGGTGGTGGGTGGTGGGGGGGTGTGGAGGGCACGTGTGGCCGAAGCGCACGGGCGCGGCGCGGGCGGCGGGCCACCTGCCGGCAGGTGCAACACGCGCCCTCGCCAGAAATGCACACCCACCATCCGTAATACAGAGAGCAACCGATGTCATTATCAAATCTAACACAACAGACTCACTGTAGGTCGATCACTTCTCACTTCTCACCAGTTAACGAATACACAAGCTAAGTTTGTCGTGATGAAGTGATTTTGAATCTTAGATTAGAAATTAGATTACTGTACTACAAAAACAAACTACCTATGTTATATATAAGTGATAGTATAGCGATATTTATTAAGTATACAATGTTAATTCAGTTTATTTAATAAATTTATTCTATATATTTGCGACACCCGCACTGCCGCACTGCCGCACCGTCGCGTCGCGTCGCGTCGGCGGGCGTCGCACGCGCCCACTCACCTCTGCCGCGCACTCTTGCTGTACTAATCAATGATCTCCTTAAAGCCAACCCTGATTTTGATCTGTTTGCTGATGTCTGGACCAAAATCTTAAATGTAATTCTGAGGCACTGCGAATTATGACATTTATTTGTGATTTTATTCTTATTTTTGATTTCTGACTTATTATTTTTATTGTATAATTTTTATTTTAATGTTATTTTGACTTTGTATTTTATTCCGTATTTATTTGTTTATGTATGTATTGACTCTGTTATACTGTATGTTGATTTTTATTGCGTTTTGTATTTGTGTAATCCATTATTGTTATCATTTTATTTCAATGTGATTCTTTTAACTTTTACTGGATAAATTATGTATTAATTGGTGTAATTGGTGTAAATGCCGTTCCGATTAAATTAAATAAATAAATATTCTTTGTTGTCTTTCTGAAACCTGTAGTGTTCCCGCTTTAAAATGACATTATTTTCTATACTACCAAAAGCGTGCTAATTTTCTTTCGGTGGCAAATATTCAATATAACGGGTATGTACTGTAATAGATCTACAATTGTCTAAACTCAAGATTATAAAGTATCAGCAAATTAATTTGTATTATATGTGAATATATTATGTATTGAAGTCACATAATAGATTATTTACTCCCTTTTTTCATCCCTTTCGCAATGTATGTTTGTTGGGGTCAAATCTTGCAACTGAATTATACTGAACTATATTATAAAGCAGTTATCCTCAACCGATTGAGCTGAAATTTTAAATACCTATATGTTTTAACTTCATTGAAAACGCATTAACACGTTCCATGGTGGTGGTCTCGTAATGTGCACAGGAACTAATCAAACTCCCTCGTTTTTGGACTCGCTGGATTTCTCTTGACCAGGGTCCAGGGTCCCACAGTAAAATCTTGTTTAGAAAATTAAACTATTCTAAATAATCTAACTTAACTAACGGCATTTTTTATTTGCAGCTGCTTAGATATTAATTCTGTGGAACAGGCACGTAATTATTTAATAATCTCATCGCAGCTTACTACTTCCTGTCAGTAGCGACAAAATTAATGAACAGAGTGATAGTATTAGTTATCTTATCAAACGTTACTGCTAAAAGTTGACATAGAGGTATACAGGTGTTCCGCCCCGGGGTTTCTGCCTTGTCGCGGCGGGGGGGCTTAGTAACCGTGGACCTTGCCAACCCACGGAGAAGCTAAAGGAACCCGAGAGGGGCCGCTCCTCGGGCTTTGCCTCCAAGCCCCGAAGGAGCGGCACTTGTAGGTGGCGGTGCCTTATGGGGGGCACCGAAACTGAGGAGGGCTGCGGTGTCGTATGGGCGGCACTGCAGCTGAGGACAGGGGCCGCGGCGGGAGAGGAGTGCCGGTATTACGGTGCGCCGTTCTCCCTACCTTCCGCGGCCACGACGGGGCCGCCACCGTTTGATGGCGGACGCGGTGGGGCCGTAGGGGAAGAGGAGTGTCGGTATAGCGAGGCGCCGCTCTCCCTATCTTCTGCGGCCGCAGTGGCAGGCGACGGGGCCACAGAACTGACCCCCGTCGCAGGGGGACCTCGGGCGTCTTGACACGGGGTCGTCGGACGCCCTTTGGCTATTTGGTTCCCGAGGTGATTGTTACGTACCGTGTGTTCTGGTGCGTCGTACCCAGGAGGGTGGAGACACCGATGGAGGGTCTGGAAACAGACAGCCGCGGTGGGTTCACGGAAGAGTAACCGTCCCCGTGTTCCCGCCACTAAGCGGCAGAGGCGGACACCGTGGAGTTTTAGTGGGTATATACTCCTAGTCCCAGATAACCACTCAGTTTCCCCGTGGCTGGGTGGTATGCAAGTGCATTTCTCCACAAAAAAAAAAGTTCTATAGGTGTCCCAAAAGTCGACGTCAAGCCGAAATCGCATGATAGGTAAAGTCACAGCAGTTATCAGAAAAATAAAAAAATAAAATTATATCTTGTATTTTTAAAATAATAGAAAAAAAAAAAATCGGGAAAATGTACACCTGAAGTTTTTACTTTCCTGTTGCTACAAATGTTTACTTTATGCCTTTTTTTTTACTTATTTCATCCCGAATAGTGCTTCTGTAATTTGTAACCTTAAAATCTGAGCTAACTGCTCCAGCTTGAAAGAAGATGTCATGTTTTGCAGAACCACGTTTTGAAAATCAGTTTTACGCCCTACTTTAACTGACGGTCCTGAAAAAAAATTATACCACGCAAGTCTGGCAAGTAACTTTAAAAGTTAGCGCATTTAATGAGGATTCTAAAGTGGTATAACACTTATAACATTATTTCTGAGATTAGGTACAAAAAATATTTTTTCAAGGAAAGTCGGTTTTGAATAATTTATTTGACTTTACTAAAAGTGATTCTAGTGAACTCAAAGCGTTTCTTAAGACCATTGCGTGGTTTGAATGAGACGGAGTGAGACGTTCCATAAAGTGTGAGCGAGACAGGTAGTGACGCCGCTTTTTGGTATTGGCACACTACACGCAATACAGATCAGTACCGTACGCTACTCTCCTTCGTTTACTACGCATCTTTTCGTATTGGATCGTGTTATTTTGTGTACTAACTACTTTTGGCTTCGTTTATTGGACTTGTTTGCTTGTGATTTGGATTTGGACAGTATCGATCACTCTACGACTCTACGACGACGTTCGCTTTTCACTGGTCACTGGACTAACTGGTGTGATTGTGTATTGGCACTATGTCTGTGTACACCACACCACACAGGAATATGCCAACATGCACCTCATTTATGGGGAATGCAGATGTAATTATTTTTATTTATTTATTTTTATTTATTAAGAAAACCAACAGCATGCATAATAATTATGAAATAATATTAACCTAGTATAAATATCTAGCCAATTACAGGTTTCCCTAAATAAAGTATAGTAAATAAGGTACAATAATCTAATACAAATGAAAAATTCTTATACAACAAGTTCATGCTCTAAATAGAAAGGACAGTTCATAAAATGGGTTACTGGTATGTAACGTCTCGTTATGGGTGTAGTTTATTTATTTATTTATCTCTTCTCTTAATCCCTACCTGTTTGGTGAATGTTTGAATAATTTGGGCCCGGAATGATTGTTTGCTTGTATTCAAGATATCTACATTCGAAAAATGTTTATTGTATGTTGAACAGACACGATTGATAGGTGCATTCTTGGCATAATTAGTATACTGAAAAGCAATTGAGAAAAGTGAGGTATGTCTTGTACGCTTATCGGGTGCGCAGATGTTTACATCAGCAAGGAGAGCCGGGGAGTCTAAACCACCATTAACAATATTGTACAATAACATCATATCTAACATTGTGCGCCTGTCTTCTAAAGGTAAAATGTTGTGATGTTTACAGCCAGACTCATAATCTAGGTATATTTTACATCTGTAATTAAGATGTTTTATAAATTTACGTTGAATTTTTTCAATATTTTCTTTATATATAATGTAATGAGGAGACCAAATACAGCTAGCATATTCCAACACACTACGCACATATGCATAATAAACGGTTTTAATGCAGGAAAGATCATTGAATGGTTGGCAAGTACGTATAACAAATCCAAGATTTTTAAATGCTTTATTTGTAATAATATTTATATGTTCTGCCATAGTTAG
Organism: Chesias legatella; assembly: GCA_947359385.1. NCBI lineage: Eukaryota > Metazoa > Arthropoda > Insecta > Lepidoptera > Geometridae > Chesias > Chesias legatella. The sequence continues at coordinate 7,894,315 of OX375762.1, read as the reverse complement.
CTTGTTGTCTAATATAACACCAAGGTCCCTAATCATATTAACTTTTTCAATAGGTATTCCATTCATAGTATATGTAAATTTAATAGGATTAGGCTTACGGGTGAAAGATATTTGCTGACATTTAGTCACATTGACTGTGATTTTATTAATATTATAATATTCAGAGAGTCTATTCAAAATGTTTTGCAAAATTTGACAATCTTGCTGATTAGTGACTTTTTTAAATATTTTTTTATCATCAGCATATAACAAGTGGCTGCAAGAATCAAAACATTTGTCAATATCAAATATATAGGCATTATATAAGAGAGGTCCCAAATGGGATCCTTGAGGAATTCCTGAGGGAATACTTATAAAATCGGACTTATAACCCCCGACCACAACAGCCTGTGACCTTTTGGAGAGGTAGGATTTGAGCCAGCGTAAGAGATCACCGTGGATTCCTAACCTATTAAGCTTGGCTAGCAGGATGGTGTGATCTACACGATCAAAAGCTTTTTCGAAATCAGTGTAAATCACATCTACCTGCCCGCCACCCTCCATATTTTTGAGAACAAACTGCATAAATTCTGCGAGGTTCGTAACACTTGATCTTTGCTGGAGAAATCCGTGTTGTGTTTGGCTAACTCCATTCACAATTGTGCCGTAGATCTGTTTATAAACAATTTTTTCGAATATTTTACTAAATGTATTAAGAATTGAGATAGGACGATAGTTCTCAATTTTGGATTTGGATGATTTCTTATGGACTGGGACAATATTTGCCTCCTTCCATTTGCGAGGAAATGTAGCTTCGAGTAAAGATCTATCAAACAGTATTTTAAGAGGCTTAACTAAAACTTCGGCACAATTGCGAATGAATATAGGGGGAATGTTATCGGTACCAGCGGATTTGTTTATGTCTATGGATTTCAATAGCCTCAAAATGCCTTTTTCAGAAACTGAGACTTTGCCAATTGCGTGTGTGTCGTTGCAGTTTGGAAGATTCAAATCCGATATATTATATTCACTCAAGGGTTCCACAAAAACACTTTTAAAGAATTCATTAAATCCCTTACATATACTTGGGCCATCATCGTATATCTCATTGCCCAAAGAAAGCAATTTAGGGTAATTGGATTTGCCTCTCATTAACTTTACATATTTCCACATTTTTTTCGGACATACTTTAGTTTCCTCCTGTATCTGCGTAATAAACTCACAATACAATTTATTTTCTAAATTTTTTGCTCTTGATCTAAGAATAGAGAATTCATGATAGTCTGCATGATTATTAAATAGTTTCCATTTGCTGTGAGCCTTCATTTTTTCAGATAAGATTTTGGTCAGTGATTTATTATACCAAATGGGATAGTTATTATTCTTTTTATTTTTAAACTTTGGTATGAAACGGTTCATACATTTATGTATTTCAGAATTAAAACTGTCCACTGCTTGATGTACGTCGTTACAGGAGGAGAACAAAGTGAGCCAGTCCAACTGCGAAATATGGTTACAAATTTCTTTGAAATTACATTTTATAAAGTTATATCTAACCATAGAAATTTCTTTCAGTGGAACTATACTTAAATTTGCTGAATCAATTAAAAGAGTAGGGTGAGCTAAATCCTCACTAACCAGAGATATTTCTGAGTGACTAGTGGAGGCAGAAAAGTTGCTAAAAACAAGATCTAGCACATTATCATAACAGTTTTTAATAAAATTACTTTGTTCTAAGCCTATAAGATTGAATTCTTCTACTAAAATTATTGCTGAATTTTGTATTTCTATCGATCCCCGCTTCATGTGTAAGGGTCCTAATTCACTATTCCATTGTACATGTGGTAAGTTAAAATCACCTATTATCAAATAGTTATCGTGAGGATTTTGATTATAGACATAAGAAACACTGCTAGCTACATGGTCAATTGCTTGAGACAAAGTATTATTAGGTGCTGCATAAACAACGGCTAAATGTAATTTTTTACCCGTTGAACGGATAAAAGAAGTAGCCGGTATGGTGACCCATAACATTTCGGAAGGAGGAGTGACATTATTATTGCTAAGCAAAGATGCTTGAAGCTCTTTGCGCACTAACAACATCACTCCTCCACCCCTAGTAGTTTTAGTGAGGGTTCGATCCCGATCGAGCCTGAAAACATCATAGCGAGGGTCACAAAATTCACTATCCATTATTCCGTTGTGTAACCACGTCTCCGTTATAAAAACCAGATCAAAATTGTGTTTTAAAAGCTCCCTATAAATATCCAATGTTTTAGTACGAAGACCCCTCACGTTCTGATATAATATTTTTAGGATTTTAGGCGCCATTTAGAATTAACAACAACAGTCGTAATAAATACATTACGTCCAAGAACACATTTATCGCAATCAAAACAGGTAAATTGTAAAACGTAATTATGCGTAAAACTGCAAATATTGTAGTTTTGAGGGTAGTTCTATTTAATTTTGTTCTCGAGCACAAATTATTTCGTAGATAACAGTAGATAGATTGGAAAAGATAACAATAATAATTGTAATGATAGTAATTCGTATGAGCAAACAATAACAGCGCAGTTATGAGATACGAAAAAGTAAACAGTGAAACGTTTGAAATTATAAAAACTTTACAAAACTCATTCTTGACATAATTTAGTTTCAGTCTGAAATCGACATGTTGAAAAATTGAACCCATTACAGACAACAAGTAGTATAAATGAAGTAAGCATGATATGAAACTTATTATAAGCAAGTTAACGTACAACAAAACACACCGAGACGGACGACAAATCACTTGATTTTTACGAGATCTTCCTCTTTGTTTATTGATATTTTTGGCGACTTGTCGTCTTTCCGCACAAAAATCTTACAATTTCTAATCCAGACAAACTTATACGACGAGGAAGCAGCAATTTCGCGACATTTAGCATACAGATTCTTGTTTTCTAAGGTCAGATGTTCGTTCACAAATATTTTTTGAGTACCCTGCATTCCAATGTTGGTTCGGGTGATACCGCGAAAGCGCCGGATACCCGCGAGTATGTTATCTTTGATGAGTCTGTTTTTTATTTTCGCAATGATCGTACGGGGTACTCCGGGCTTGGGCTGCTTTGCTTGAATCCTCGTAGCAAATTCGATGTCGGTCGGGTTTATCATGACGTCAACACATTTCGCTATTTGCATCACAATATCTATAGGGTTTTCGGTGTGAGATTCAGGAACACCAACAATCTCAAGGTTCAGTTGTCGATCCCACTGCTGGCGCCTTCTGAGTTCCATGCTTACGTTACTGTATTTATTCTTCAGGTCCGTAAGTTGCAATTCCATTTGATCAATTTTTTTAGAGTTTTGTTCAATTAAGACTAGTCTTGTATCAAACTCATCTTGACGATTATTAGAAAAACTAGTTGAAGTTTCAATTTCGCATAGCCGATTCTTGATCTCATTCAGCGACTCTGAAATTTGAGTTTTATCTCGGGATATATTTTTCAACTCCAGCCGCAGGATATCCAGATCAGATGAAAATTTGTCCAATTTTTCAGTGATAGCTGTCTCCACACTAGTTTTGATAGTTTGTGCCATAGTAGCCATCATTTCTTGTTGCCATTTAATCATTGTAGATTCAAAAATTGCAGAGTTGCTTGTGCAGTTACATGGTTCAATTTCGTGCTGTTTTCGTTTACGACATATCAAGTCACGTTTAATACCTGATATATTAGGATCAGACCCATAATGTGAAGGTGGAGTCCTTTCCATAGTACTAGGTCCTTCTTGTTGAAAGCGACAAACGTTACTAATACTTTCGCGGTAGGACCCCTTCGCTTGCACGAAGCGGGCCGGTCTCAGTGGCGATGCTTTGGGTAAACAATACGGAGGGTAGTCATATAGTTCACTCACCGCTGAACCCAAACTTGGATGAAGGTGATAGGTAGTCCTTGCCTTCTGCACGCTCTAATGGTCATTAGTCACTTATATATGGATTATATATGGAGCAATTCACGTGAACTTGCTTTGAAGTACCTTGGATTAATTAAATGTTGGAGCGACGGATACGAGACGTCCGACTCGCACGCCGACGCCCGCGCGACTAATGCGTAATGCTATGCTAGTGCTGTGCTGCCTCGAGCGAGACTCTACCGCCAGAGATACCCAAATGCTGATCACAGAGTCACAGAGTATTTACCAATGTACATCGTCTACTTTTCTCCGAGGGCCGACTTCCAAACCAAGTGCATGGTGAAGGAAGAATGTCATTACCTTTTTCGGCTTGACGTCGACTTTTGGGACACCTGTATACAGTAGGCGCAAGGGTTTTCATTTAAGTTCGCGGCGTACTTACAGATTTAGTATTCTGTCTCGGCGCCCTAGCTAATCGAAATAGGGTACAATGATACCATATGAAGATGAGTTTTTTTTAATTTGATTTAGTTGATAGAACGAGCTGATGGCCCACCTGATGTTAAATGTTTAATATTCAACATCAGGTGGTACAAGAATAAATTTATTACCTATATAAGAAAAGATAGGATATTTATTACAACTAACAGAGTAAACGACACATGGAACGCGATTACAATCGTTGTTTATTTTGTAACCGCGAGGTATCTAAAGTTAGTTTTCGGAGAATGGGTAAATTGAGGCGCATCTAGGTGACCATCCCTACTGTCTACGCGCACACTTCGGGAATCCCTGGTGTAATGTAGAAACTTCGAACCGACAAAATATGGTGCAAAATTGCAAATAGACAGATACTATTTTGAAACAACCAAAATATTACATTTCTTTCCTGCTTACGCAAACAGTGCTAATCTTATAAGTATAAACGAGAGGGAAGATGCCATCCCCATGTCAACTGCAGCCCCGCGCCTGCCTACCCATTGCTGTGACAATAGGATTGACCGTTTACTATTTTTATCGATATCGACACTAACGGAAATTGTAATAGAAATTAAGGATCATGTGGCAAATCATGCATGCTATTGTTTGTTAGAGTTGGCGGTTTATAAATAACATTGGATCCTATTACATCAAACTAAGAAAAACATCAAAATTATGTGTACGTCCTTAGTCCGTAGCTAACAAAAAGCAACAAATATTATGGATACCATTCGTTACATTACCCATCCGACAAGTCTTCTGTTAGACTTATTTTATATAGGTGGTAGTCAATGTAGTCATGTTCAAGTCAACTGTAATAATTTATGAATAAAATGTAAAACATTATATCGTCGGTCGGATTCATTAACGGAACATTTTGTATTTAGAGTGGCAGCGGGACATTTCGAAATAAACTGAAACTTAAAATGAATCACTAAAATCTATTTTTCTTTATCGGAATAAGTAGGTAGTGTTTCTGTCAGTTACAACTAAAATTTGAGTTATGCCGTTAGTGATATGGAAATAATATTCAACTCCCTACCATTCTGTATACTTGCCTCTAAACACGTAAATTCGGATACGCACATTACATACATCTTTACTGCGCTTGCAATGTTCATAAATTGGAAAACCCTAACTAAAAAGTTAACTTGAACTTGAGCAGATGCACTAATTAAAATAATATTTAGCATTTTAATATTATATAACATAGCCCGGCCATGAAGGACTATTTCTTATTGAGTAGGTTAAGCATAGAAAGTGTTTCTTTTAAGAGCTATAAGTTACGAGTCAAAGCTGGGGTCCAATTTTCTGCACGAAATTATTCGCTTATTTCAATGAGGAAGAACCCCACGATTTTTTTTTAGTTTGGGGAATGCATGTCGATTACTTGTAAGTAATCGACAAAATCATCGAAACTGGGTTTTCACATCACTACGAAAAGATTACCGGGATGAATAAAAATGACAGTATTACAGACAGTCAAGACAAGAGACAGATAGTGAGAGAAATGTCATTTCCATTGGGGCGGACAACTTAATGAATTTGATCACACGATCAAAATTTATTATAATATTAAAACGTTAGGTACTCAATGATTTATTAGACATTAACATCTCACAAATCGCAAAAAATTTGCAAATTGACGTAAACAAATACTACTTGTGTACATACTATTCACAAAGTAGTAGTAGGTATAAATAATGCCTATCAGGCAATTTCACTAAGCCCTGTACTACATCACACGTCTTGCCCTATGCAGGTCGCTAAACGCAGCATTTTCAGGTAGAGACAACACAACACACACAGTAGGTACTTATGTATATCATCCAAACAAAATATTTTAACTGCTGAGCTGACCTTGCCTTTTGTCCGTGTGCCTGTCTCGGGTGCGCTGGGGGCACATACAGACCGCACAGACCCCATCGAAACCAGGGGAGAGGGGTGTAGCAAACTATTTATTGTTATTATTATTAGGTAAGAACACATAGGACACATAAGACTGGTCGTCAATTCGTTCCGTCATGTAAATGTACTTATATAAAAAGCCAGACTGAAGTATACTGTACTTCTCAAAATATTACAAAACATTTCCTAAGCTTACATCTTCCAGCCAAGCAACGTATTTTGATAAAGGTTTCCACTGAAACAGAGTCAAACGAGAAATGTCAAACAGTTTGTACAAAATGGCTGATCTAGGACGGTCTCTTGTCAAAAAACTGTTAATATTTTCTTACTAAGCGCACTCCTAATTTTCTCTATTATTTAATTGCAACCGTGCGAAGCTTGGGCGGAGCGCTAGTATATCACAATAACAATAGTTATTATTTAGAGTACCTAGTTTTGACTAGATAATAATATTATTTTATATGAATAACTATAATATTATTATAGTTCTTCGTAGTTCATAAATGGTAATCATCCTTTTATTCGACCTACCTAATTATAAAAAAAAGGACAAATATAGTAGTACCTAACAAATATTTTGTTAAATTACACAGTAGGTAGTTACTAATTATTACGCTGAAGATCGATCATCACACTAAAAATATTCAGTATTTTTTCAAGTTTGAGCAAAGGAACTCGATAGATCGGCGGCGCGGCGCGGCGCGGCGGCCTCTCGAAATGTTATGAATTACGATTTAGCTACCTACCTACTAATATAAAAACTATACTAAAGCAAACACTAATGCTTAAATGGCGGGTCTCGGGTGCAACTTATCAAGCTAATGGGGGGTAAAATCTAGTGGGGAACTTTGCTTTTCAGGTTAAAAACTGTAAAGCTAGGTGATTGAGGACCAGACAACTGATATAATATTTAAATACTTTTATTTGTAAATACATACTAATACACGACAACACCCAGACCGAGAACAAACACCTATGTTCGTTACACAAATGTTTGTCGTGGGTGGGAGTCGAACCCTCAAACTCCAGCGCAGAGGGCAGGATTACTACCAACTACCAACCGAGCTATGAGGCCAGACAATTGCGCGCGGTTTAAGCGCCGCGCCGCGCCGTTTAGAATTCCTTAGGCTCTACATACATACGCGCACCTTGGTTCCGGCGGATATTCTTCGTGTTCAAACTCTTCATGATACTCCGCCGGTGATATACTTAAACGACCAAACTGCTTATCCGATGGACTCGACATTTCACTATATTACACTTGATACCTACAATCTCACTAACTAGCCGAACGTAATATCACAGATATAGGTACCTATATGAGTCAGCACTTATTGATTACAATTTACACGATTTACCTCAACAAAATTAATTAATTAATTAATTAAACAGAATTCCGATAGTTAGAGAGTTTCCTTCAGTTTTTAGAATAGAATTGAGGTAAACAGTATAAATGCTACGCAGCACTATCTGCAGCAGTTAGAGAGCCGTTTATTAGGGCACGTCGCTCAGCACCGCCTGGGGGGCTAGGCTAGGGACGGGTGCTGTGCCGGCCAGCCGAATGTCTACTGATGAGAGAGTAAGACTCGCACCGCACACCACACTACACTATCGCATTCATTACATTACTGAATAACCTAATCCTGATTTGATATAACTGTACGAGCATCACATTTTGGGGTGCATACAAAACAACGAATGAGAGAACCCGGGGACGACTCCCCTCGAGTTTTAAAATACGTTACTTTAACCGAACTTATTAGTTTTGGTTGTTACGTTCGTGTTTGCGCGAAGGGCATTATTGCGATGATTTCGTCGTTGGTTGTAATTTTTCATACCTACTTATCATTAATTCTTTATCGAATCGGTCGGATTTTGACATCGATGTTTATCTATCGATATCTTTATGGGGAAAATGAATGATGCCCTTCCGGAGTTCCGTGGCTGCCGCTGCCGGCGAGCTGCTGAGCCGCCGCGTGCCGCGCCGTTGGGACGGATTACAACTAAGTGGAGGGGGGGGGTCACGGATAGCTATTTTGTTTCTGTTAGGTACTGTTCTGAGCTCGCTCTCTACGAGCAAAAACCAAGGGCTAGCTAGGGTAAATTGTTTCGTGAGACATTTCACGATTTCGAGATCATGTTTGATACCAAATAATATGTTTTCACTGAATCAAAATACAAATGATTACGATAGTAGATAGATCTGAAAGAGTCAGTCAGTCAGTCAGTCAGTGAGAGGCATCGGGGTGTCACCGGGGCCCATGTTGCGGGGCCCGCACCGCACCCATGCGTATTCCACAGCGAGCGATTGCCCGGCGGGCGCGGCGCGGCGCGGCGCCTACGGAGGGCGGTCGCCTGACACCGCCTACTTCGTCTGGTATAAGCGTCACCAGCCTCGTGTCCCGCTTCGACTTTGAAATTCCACAAGCATTCTCTCTACTCGTGGATCCGTCCAATGACAATAAGATGTAGGTACTACATGAATCTAACGTCACTGAACGCATAAGCCCTATATCAATGAAAATATAATCTATTACCGAATACAGCGAATGAAAATACCACCTCTTTAAAAAAAATACAGTTATTACTTTGGTTCAGATTTATTTGTCTACGGTCACATAAAAATAATAAAAAAAAAAAAAACAATAAAATAAATTATGTAATGTACCAACAACACCAAGGTAGTAGATTCAAAAAATATTGACAGGAACAAAGTAAACAAAAAAAAAAAAAACTGTACGTGCGTTCTGTTCGGACGACGCGAACGGGCTCACTAAATTCTCAGTTCAGTTCAGTTCAGCGCTTCACCGACCAAAACGCTTCGCTCTGCCAGAAAAATACGTTGGCGCTACGTCATCGAGTGAATCACTTATGTCAACGTGGAGCATGTTTTGTAGGCGTGTAGTATGTTACATTCTTACTCGACGTGTAGGATTAGGTAGGCTAGGTAGTATATACCTATAATTAGGTATCTAATTATTTATTTATTTATTTGAGGAAGACCTACAGCACATAAAAACAATAATTAAAACTTAATGAAACACATAAGGCTAATAATAGGTCTTCACAACTAGTATTAAATTATAGGTAGATAGGTAGGGGAGGGACGGGCAGTAGGGAGACATAGGCACCCCCCTTTTATTCTGATCCAGTAACAGATATTTTTTTTTCCTAATTTGGTAGTTTACTTTACCGACTGGCAACGCTGTTCATCCATAGACTAGGTATCTGTCATTTCTATCATAGCCCAAGAGCCCACGACTGCCAGACCTTCGTCATTTTATAAAAGCTGAAAGTTTTTCTGTGCACGCCCCCTGTACAGGTAAGAATGACCAGCGACTATAGAGTTTGGGCTGTGGTTACTTTGGCAGATAACTGGTAGTAAAGTTGGTAAAAATAGTACCTAAATTTCGTTAAAGAATAAAGCTCAATTTTTTTATATTTTCTTCGCGATAACTTTAGAAATCTCGTCATCCATTGCCGGACACTTATGACGGTTGCTACACCCTGCCAGACACCCCTAAACTTTGATAAATTATAATTATACTTTCGTTATAGTATAAAAGCTGAATTTTATACATGTTACTTGGGGACCTATAAAAAAATGTTAGGTACCTCAATAGCCGGACAGTTTTGATGGTTTTTACATCTTGCCAGACACATTGCGCGGTCGCGCTCGTCCCTACAGTGGACTTTCAAAGTTTAGGGGTGTCTGGCAGGGGGTAGCAACCGTCATTAGTGTCCGGCAATGGATGACTAGATTTCTAAAGTTATCCCGAAGAAAATATAAAAAAATTGAGCTTTATACTTTAACGAAATTTAGGTACCTACTATTTTTACCAACTTACTACCAGTTATCTGCCAAAGTAACCACAGCCCAAACTCCATAGTCGCTGGTCGTTCTTACCTGTACAGGGGACGTGCACAGAAAAACTTTCAGCTTTTATAAAATGACGAAGGTCTGGCCGTCGTGGGCTCTTACTGTATCAGTTGTTAAACACAGACACGTTTGAAAATTATGCGCTCATAAAGTCAATATTTTGTTGTGGTTTCGGATCGTAATATATATCTATTGTATATTTACTAACGTATAAATTAAACGTAAATTCAAGCTTAAATACCTAAATAAAAAAAAATACCGGTTACTTTTGTTGAAAATGTATACAGAGGGAGTAATGGGCATTCTGATGTGAGGGAGGTTTGGGCATGCCCAATGCTTCCTCCTATATGTTGAGTACGGGAGGATTTTTAAAATTCTAATAACCTGCTTTAATTAAACTGTTTGAATTATTTTTATTACAGAAAGATGCCGTTCCAATTCAAAAAGAAATGTTTGCGACGGAAAATTCCTAAAGATTTGATATTACGAGCTAAAAAAAAAAAAAAAATAGAAGAGGTAACAAAAGGGTCAAAAATAAAAATGGGTTATATTTATTATAGGTATATTTACCCTTTATAGGTTATAACTAATCTTAGATAAGCTAAGATACTAGTTAAGATGTTTTTTATTTGTTGTTAACTATTATTTTTGGATTCTATTATGGATATAAAGTGTTTTATAGGCAAGCCTATCACAGGGTGTGTCCAAACCTCCCTGCCATAGGGGAGCATTGAGCACTTTTGACTTAAATTCTAAATTATCTAGTAATGTTGAGACTGATTATAATTTTAAGAAAGTTCATCCTAAGATATCTAGCCAAATGTGTGGTGCAATAAGAATTGGCAATAAGTGTTGATTATCTATAAAATCAGATTATCTATGCATTCAATTGTGAAAAAGTGCCCATCCCTCCCCTACCTACCTACTGAAAATTATCTGATCCGATGCCGCGGACAGACGCGACCGTGGCGTGGGTCAGACCTGGGCCCTATTAGGTACTGTCCCTATGTATAACTCTGTTAAACCACAACAATTCACCAGAAATAAAAAAGTATTATAATTTATCGAAAGTACCTACGTTTGTTCGTTTGTTGAAACTTAGTGGAAAAGTGATCTTTCGAAAATAAACAAGAGTCTAACTCCTTGTTTAATAAATAAACGGTAGGTACCTGTACTTCAATAAAACTGTAATACCTACTTGTTTATTTTTAGATAATTAAGTCTTGTTCTGTAACTGTGCCAGAACAATGCCTTTCTACTTCGAATAAACCATTTCTATAAAAACAGGTATTTTTAGTATATTACGTCTTGTTCGGTAACTGCCAGACAATGCCTTTCTGGTTGGAATAAACCATTTCTAAGAAAACAGGTGTTTAGATAAACATTTTATACGAAATGTCAACATTTAAAAAAAAAACTGATTAGAAGAAAACTGAGTAGAATTCAATGTAGGTAATCAGCCAAGTAAAAATAAAATATACGTGTTCTAAAGTTTTGGAAGGAACCTCCAATTAGTAAGTAGGTATTAATGGAAAATTCGTACTAGTCGCCCACGTTCTTTCCGCCTTCACCACGAACTCCATGCGTTCAATAGACAAGTCAAAACTGAATGTGTTTGCGGATAGATGGCAGGATTTCATAAATATACATAATATTGGTGGAAAAAGGCCAGGTCAAAGAGTACCCTAAACCGCCAAGCATGCATGTGGAACGTTATGAGTGGGTGAAGCTAAGGAGGTATGTCAGGATCGTAGCAGGTGGAAAACCATGATATCTGCCTACCCCTCCGCGAAACAGGCGTGATATATGTATGGCGGACAATTTAACCAGCGCCATTTAAACTAAGAAAAGCCTATACAGTGGGAACCAGAAAACTATAATAGAATACATTTAATACGTTGTAACGCCTTAGAAACGCACAGAGCAAACATCTATGTATGTCAAAATGGTCAGTCATAAAGGCGGCGCAGCGTGCAGAAATTCTGTTTAGAATTGTTCTACTAAAATCCTAAATAATCTAGCGACCCGCCCCGGCTTGCACGGGTGCAAGTAGGTAATAATGCGGAGTGATTAATAAAATTACTATTACGATTAGTTTAATTTGATAAGGACAAATATCGTATCCATCTAAACAGCTTAGAAGCTAAGAGCAGTAGAACTCTCGCCAAGTTCGTCCGGGGAAGTACTGCCACCATGCCCTTTTCTGCCGCCAAGCAGTAACGCATTCGCGTTACTGTGTTCCGGTTTGAAAGGTGTGGTTGCCGGTGAAATTACAGGCACATGAGACATTCCACCTTCACGTCTCACAGTTACGGGCGCATACGATGCGACTTTGGTCTTGTCATACCTAGTATGGGAGGACCCAAGTCGCATCGGCTGTTATGGGCCGAGGTTACCACTTAACACCAGGTGGGCCGTCGGCTCGTTCCGTAAATGTATTACATAAAAAAAAAAAAAAAAAAAAAAAAAAAAGCTTTCCAAACTCCACATATAATTAGTATCAATTTTTTTAAACATATTTGTTATTGAAAGTTCATATGCCATCACTGACTTTTTTTTAGCAGTCCTAATAAAGAGGAACAATTCTAATTTATACATTATTTTGATTAGTTTCAAAAGAATAAGACAGCATTTTCGATCAAAGCTCTCGGCTTTTCTTCCGACATCTTTGAACAATTATCGTCATACCTATTTCAACAAATTAACACAAAACAATATTAAACTATAGGTATTTAGTAACAGTAGAACTAATGCCAAGCTCGTCTGGGAAGTACTGCCACCATGCCCATTTTGTGCCGCCAAGCACTCGCGTTATGGTACTGTTTTCCAATTTGAAAGGTGTGATTGCCGATAAAATTTTAGCAGGCGCATGAGACATTCCACCTTCATGTTTCATGGTTACGGGCGCATACGATGCAAACTTGGGTCTTGCCGTACCTAGGTAGTAGAGGACCCAAGTCGTGTTGCTTGAGTCAGAAGTTACGACCTAGGTGGGCCATCTGCTCGTTCCGTAACTTTATCACATAAAAAAAGGAAAAAGTACAAACCTTGACGGCGTTACAGCTCAGTTCCTAGAAACCCTGTCTTCTGCGCTGTAGGTCTTGGAATCGATTCCCATCCAGGACAAATATTTGTATAACGAATATAGATGTTTGTTCTGTGCCTTTGTGTCAATATGTATTATATGTATGTACCTATGTATTTACAAAATAAATTATATATGTATTTTATCAGTCGTCTGGTTCCTATGATACATACAAGCTATGTTAGCTATGCTTAGCTCTGGGGCTAGATGGAGCTGTGTGGAATGTTCACTAATATGTATTTATTTATAAATTTTTAGTTTCCTTTCAATCACTATCTATTGATGAAAACAGCATTAAATTCGTTGTGTAGTTTAAAAGAGCTAAGCGTACAGAAGACGGGAAGCGACTTTCTTCTATACTATGTAGAGAAGATGTATTATTTGGTTCTTTTGACATTTGTACATTATTTCAATTTCATGTTTCGTTACGGACGCACACGATGCCACTTGGCTCTGTACCTAAGTAGGGGAGGATCCAAGACGTACTGCTTGTTATGGGGCAGAGGGTATCATTTCAAACGATGTGGACTTTGCTCATCACGTAACTTTATCACATAAAAATAGTTAAGCTGGTCTTATTTTCATTTTCACAGATATTTTTGGAGCCCCCAGAACAAAATTTAATGGACAGTTAAATCGAGCGAAAGCTTTATGTTTTGAAAAACAATAGATTTAACTACAGTGTAATTGACCGCACAATTTTGTTCACCTAACTACTAACTCTTTCCAGAGCAAAGAAAAAGAAAAAATATGTAGATCGCTTAGCGTGCAGGTTTTAGGGCAGACAAGTCAGGACAGCAAATGCTGCATCGAAAGCTGGTCAGATTGCCAATAATTACATTGCACCCTGCTCAACAATAAATGCACTTGCTCAAATGATGTCTGCTTGCGGCAAGCAGCCCAAGATAATGCAAATCATATTCCTAGGCGAGTCATATTTTACTAGGCAAGTCATAATCTACTAGGCAAGTCCTAATCTACTAGGCAAGTCATAATCTACTAGGCAAGTCATAATCTACTAGGCAAGTCATAATCTACTAGGCAAGTCCTAATCTACTAGGCAAGTCATACTCTACTAGGCAAGTCTTAATCTACTAGGCAAGTCATATTCTACTAGACGAGTCATATATCCGATAGTATTTTAGTGTGTGTTGTGCCATTTTTTATGTATTTAATATTTTGTTTTTAATTTAATTTACTGCTGATCCTGTGTCGATTTCATGAATAAATGATTTATTATATTCCACAAGGAAAGTCATATCATATACTAAGCGTGATATTCTACTAAGTTTCATGGATACTCAATGATTGGATGGTGTTTCTCAAGCCATTATTTATCAATCGAATCAGGCATAATACAACATAGACCCAACTTGAAAAAAAATATCGGATTGCAAATGATCACGATAATAACGAACCCTGCTACAAAATCGATGTAGTCACACTTATAGTCTACTTGGAGTGTAGTAGTGGAAGCAAGTCGCGCGTGAAATACGAACACATCAAAATTAACCCAACTGTGTGCCTCTTGGCCTTGAAAATAACTTAGAGTATTCAAATCCCACTTTACAACAAACTGGTTTCATTCATTGTAACGGCTAAGACATACCCCGAGCCCCTTTTATGATAGAATTCAGAATATGCAGGGAGCTTAGATTGGTGCAAAATTAACGTGAGGTAAAATTTATTTTATATAATATTTAGGACACGATTTTTTCGAGACTTGCAGGTTTATATCTGCCAAGTAATTTTATTATTTACTTTTTATTTCATGACATTGGATTCGTAATATCTAATAATAGTAAGGGTTAACACAAGATCTAAATTTAATTGGTCTACCATCAGAATAGTACCTACTATCGATGTACGAATATCTTGTCACTAACGATTACTTCACCAGGTATAGTACTTGACCAGGTATAGTTTATGACTCGGTGGTAAATAACTAAACTAGCTGTTGCTCGCGACTTCGTCCGCGTGAGATTCGGATTTATCACGCACCCCCTAATTTACCCCACGGAAAAGTAGCCTCGATTAGCCGGAACAAACAGACAGACATATAATAAAAGATAAATTTAATGCGCCGTATATGCATTCCATATGCATTTAGTAAATACCTGTTCTTTTGACATTACAAAGTGACAATTTAATTTAATTTATTTGTACAGATGCGCCGAAAAGGAAGCATGATCCCAACGTCACGAACCCTAAATTAATAAGTCCTTAACTACACAGGGAACACTAGAACTTTCTGGAACTGGCAATTGGCCAATTAAATATAATAAGAGTGCATCTTGCATCCATACAAGATCAGGTGCGTACAATAAATACTGAGTCAGTCAAATTATTGGAATGCTGTGGTATTTGATTTTGGACTACGTAAAATTTGATCATAATACCTTGCCTCTGGTACTGGCCTCACAGCTCAGTTTATCCTATAAATAACCCTGCTTTCTCTGTAGGTCGTCGGTTCAATTCAGACTCACGACAAAAATTTGCTATACGAACATAGATGTTTGTTCTGTATGTGTTTATAAGTATTATGTTATAAAAAAAAAAAACTATTATATCAGTTGTCTGGTTCTCGTGATACAAGCTACGCTTAGCTTACTTTGGGTCTAGACAGCGGTGTGCGAAATGTCCACTAATATAGAAAGAGGTAAACATGACTATATTATACGCAGATTCGTAAGTACTCAGAGTTACGAGCCAAGATGGGGCTTTATTGCCAGATGCTAATTTAAGAGTCCATCCATACACGGGCCTTGGTGATCACACAAGCGAAAATATCAGACAGAGACGAATTCGCGTTCTAACTTGAGAAACGTTGAAAAATATAATCAAATCTCTTCTCACTGGCTCTCCATTGCTAATCCATTGTAATCTCTCTGTTCTGTTCTTCCCCATGGAGGGTCGGATAGGGTTTGAACAGGCATCAAACTTATCGACAAGTACCATTTCTTTATGAATTCTATGGAAATAAAAGTTTTTGTCTTTGACTTTAATTCCGTAGTAACAAAGCTATTGATCCGTATAATAAATAAATAAGTAGCCAGATGAAAGTTTTTAAAAACATAGCCAACATTGGAAAATGATTCAGTTGAGAAAATGGTACACAATCCTGTTTTCGCTTTGCCGGATTCAAGGTCGTACGACACGTTTTACCCACACACAGTCAACAGACAATTGTGGATCATTTTTATTATAACATTTTATTGAAAATGGTAAACATGATAACTGTGTAAGCACAGATTGGTCAAGTGCGTGTCGGACCACGAAACGGGTACGCAGTACCTATGAAAAATGTTATCTGCACCAAACGTGTTCGTATTTCATTGTTAGTCAACTGCGCAAAACGAAGCCGGTAACATTGTCGGTAGCTAAAAATATTAATTACACATTCATGTTATCCAAACCAATTAGGTCTATCATACTACGCCCTTGATTGTACACATACATAGTGAGAATCTTTAATTGGTATTATAAGTTCACAATTGTACATTTTTCGAACTGCTGTTGATTCTATGATAACAAATAAAATAAAAATTACAAATGAAAAAGTTTGTATGGATGGATGTTTGTTACTCACGATAGAACGGCTGAACGGATATTAAATTTGGCACAGAAATAGATTATGGTCTGGAATAGCGCAGACTTTTTTATCCCGGAAAAGTGCAGTGTTCCCGAGGGATGAAGCTAGCAGTATATTAGTATTTAGAAAAAGAAATTGTAAACTTTTTTCAACTGACACAGTTGCATTTGACTACATAATCATTTTATGTTGTGTTACTATGAGCCACACAACGCCTGTACAGGGAAATGGACAAGCGAGACTAACGGAACACACCGTTTCGTGAAAAGGAGAGCTTTAGAGCTCCCACCTTTGCCACGACAACTGTTTAACTGCGTAAGCTTGCCATGGGTAAAAATAGTGAATAGAACTAAACACATCCTCAACAAATTTCGTGTTGACAACTCGAGCAAAGAAGCCTATGAATAAGAACCTTAATCGAAAGACAGGAGATGACGACTTTTAACAGAATTTGAATAGATCTAATATCCATTATGTACCACCACCTACATGTAAATGGTAATATAGTCGGACACTACGCAAATGTGCATACATTATGCATTGACCGTTGCGCCCGCGATAAATGCAACACAAACGACGTATGCAATCATATCAATGATTTACGCAGTTGGTTGGTGGCGTAACAGTCAACGTCCAATCTCATAGGTACTAAATATATAGTTATCGGTATTTACTGGAGTTATTCCTTTACACATCGATATAATTACAATAGTTTTATCAAGACAGCGGCGGGCGACGAGACGCCACAGCTTCATTGTAGGTACCTATTAAAGTACATAATATACTTAATATAGAACAGTTAAGAAAACGTGCGACGTACACTCTCGCAGTATGTGAAGTCCCACGGACAAACGGCGCGATAGAAACTGACCATTCCGTTCCCTATCTACGTAACACATGATATTATTCAGGCGATAGATGCTGAATGATACATCACTATCACCCGTTTGACGGCGGGCCGGCAGTGTTAGCAAATCATCCAGACTGATGACCCGACGTGACCCCTCTCCGGTCCGGGGACCCATTGCAGTCAATTGTGCAGCGCAGCGCAGCTATGCCGCCGCGCCGCGGCTACGCTCTCACAAGCTATATAGGTACTGTCCCGTTCGGAAGTGCGCAATAACAGCAACGACATGTTGATAGTGTTCCCACCAAACACACTGTTACTACCGCAACTTCAACCACTCCGAGCAGTTAATGTTTAATTTCCCAATGGAGGGTCGGATAGGGTTTGAACAGGCGTCAAACTTGGCGATATGTACGCGTGACCTCATGTTTTGAATATTATTGACGTTTCCAAGCCATTTCTATATAAATTCTATGGAAATATATTTTTTGACTTTGACGATATTTACATTGCTTATACATCTGATGGTATAGAAAAAAAACCCTTCTTCATGACGCATTTTGAACCGGGTAACCAAACTTACCGTTTAGTTTGAGTATAAATAAATCCATTAAATTACCAAAATCAATTCAAACCGGGCGGTTGATTAAACAAAAGAAAAACATTATCAAATTCATCACACAAGGGTGTTGTGTGACGTCACAACGCAGAATCGCCATGCGCGCGATCACTTGTTGATGTGACATTATGTCAATGGTAACACAGGGTTAGGATTGATCACGTTATCAATTGGGTAGTTGTCGTGTAGGGGTAGGCGGGCGGCCGGGCGTAGCGGGATGGATGCACACTATGCAGTGTTCGGGAGAGGGGTGTGGCTGCCGTGCCATTGGCCCGCCACGCCAGTACAATCAACTGGAAGGGTTGCAACCACTGCAAGTGCGCTACGTTACGGGTAGCAGAGCCCTCCGGCTTCACTCAACTATCAACACATCTACACTATTTGACAACAGAAGATATCGTGTGTGGAACCAGCGAAAACTTGAATCTTAACACATTTGTTGCGAAAATTAGATAATTAGCTAACATAGGTGTAGCTAACATTGATAACAGATTTGGATTTTGAGTTAATTTACTATACTACCTAGTAAGAAATCAAATAAAACAATGACCAAATTGTTGCCTTTACGTTCCGAAACCACTGACTAGATTGTGATGAAACTTTGATATGGTTCCTGGCCCAAATAATCTATATACAAAGGTTTCTTTTTAATGTATCTTTTATAATTAACGTGGCATTGCAACGCATGCCGGGCACAGCTAGTCATTTATATAATTTAAATATGTACCAACCACACATTTGGACAGACATTGTGGGTGACAGCGAAAGTGAGTCAACAATGCGGAGCATCATCACAGTTCTCAGAAGCATCATGATACAAGCATCGGTACCTGTACCTACCTGCTTAGTAAGCAAAACGCGTGAGATCGAAATGTGTATTGATATTTTTAGAGCTAAGTTAGTTATAAGTTGTTACCAGTTAGCCACGAAATTAGTAACCAAACCAGTTTTCAACAAAGTTGTATACACAAATATTAAGGTATTAACTGGTTAAGGGCGAGGGGAGGTACAATCAAAAAAGTCACTGCTAGCCCACCAAAGGGCCAGTGAATTATTACTGAAAAGGAATCACAAACGAGGTTCCTTTTGTACGGATCATAATTGTAATGTATAAATTTTCCAGTCAATAAACTATCAAGACAAGTAGGGGAGCCAGAGATGGACATATTATGTAAAAATTACTTGTAAATTAATGTTGATTTGTTACAAAAATATTTATATTATATATATAATAATAAAATCATTGTCTTTTATAACAGGTACTACTGCCTTTACGTCGCTTTCATCGTTTGGCCGCGTCATCTCTCGATCGCGACGCAGTACATCAGGTAACAATTAGTTACGACACCACGACCTAAGTGAACGAAATATTAACTATTACTCCGGCATCGCCAGTCAGCACGGACCACCCATCGCGTGACTTCAACCGTATGTACGACGGCACGTATCAGCGAATTGATTTTAGCCGGTGCTCCAGTGCGAAGGAATAGACATGAGCAATATTTAACATAAGTAAGTTTGTATGTTTTAAAAAAAGTTTGGGCGGCCCACGTTGCTCGCGTCCGTAGGTGATAACTCATTGAACCCCTACACGTGTCCCCCGGGTGATGCGAAAGGAGCAACCTGAAGTAGCAGTAGAGTTGTGCTAAGTTCGCCCGGAGAAGTACTGCCACCACACCTGGCAATCTGCCGACAAGCAGTGATGCTCCTGTGTTGCTGTGTTCCGGTGGAAGGGAGTGGGTGCCGGTGAAATTGCAGCCGCATGAGACGTAACATCCCCGTCTCGGGGTGATAGACGCAACGCAATGCGACTTGAGTCATTTCGTACTTTGGTGTAGAGGAGTTGAGTCGTATTGCTATTTTCTATGGGCGGTGGTTACCACTTAACATCAGGTAGGCCGTCAGCTCGTTCTATACCCCAAATAAAAAAAGTATATAAAATAATAATAATAATAATAATGGTGGACATTTCACACAATGCCATCTAGCCCCAAAGTAAGCTAAGCATAGCTTGTATCATTGGAATCAGACAACTGATATACATACTTATATACTTTTCTTTTGTAAATACATACATATAATACATATTAACACCCAGACACAGAACAAACATCAATGTTACAAATGTCCTGTTCCTGAGTGGGGATCGAACCCACGACCTACAGCGCAGAAGGTAGGGTTACTAACCAATTGAGCTATGAGGCCAGTCAAATATAAAAGAAAGGCAGTTACAGTTATTTATGGTGTGGTGACTGTGTCGCAGGGTGGTCAAGCGCCGCGCCGGCCGCTTCGCCGTGGACCGCCCCGGCGCCGTGCACGCGCGCCCCACTACCCCGACGCGGTAGGCAGACGCCTCATAGAGAGTAGTACCTATGTTTACACGCGCCAGGCACGCGCCATTTCTCGCCTTTCCCCTTCGCTCCCCGTTATATTCTTAAAATACTAGCTTTCTCTGCAACACGAACCCGTTGGTTCATTCTATGAGAATGAATTATTACTCAGCTCGGGAACATAATAAGATGCAGCTCCTTTGTCCATTTTGCACGCGCTTACCATCCGAGGATCACGCTATGCAAATCAATTTGAACTCATTCCGGCGAAGTTAATATTTTTTTACTTCAAAACATGTACAGGCTCGATTCGTTTGCCTGCATTTCTCTCGCTCCCTTCTTAGTATTGGCGTTGGGGCACTTCTACAAAGGACGTTGCTCAAATAATCTCATACAAATACATGGAATTTAAATGTAAACAATGATGATGATCAGATTATTATAATGTAATTCAAATTTGTGTATCGAATGGGAATTGAAGAATATATTAGGTATATTAGTGTTCTCGTAAATTAAGTAAACGAGGCGAGTTTTTCTAGCTAGGCTGTAAACTACGATACTTTATAGTATAATTAGGGTGCACGTCGGGTTTTAAACCAGCGACCTCCGGATTGAAACTCGGGATCATTACTACTAGGCCACCACGCCTTCCTCTGTTAAAATTACCAATTACAATATTGGATCTATACATACATGCTCACAGTTAATAATATGATACTCTAATATACACTGAAGAATTACACTGAAGAAACGTTCTACATTATCAAAGAGATTTTACGCAGCTGCGAAACGGGATAAGTTATTCTAATCCCTTATTTTGGCAGAGGGAGCAAAACCATACAAACAATCTTCCCCAAAATTCACACAAAGCTATTGAATCACTTACAGTTGCCAGATTATTGTACAAAAGACACGATTTCAATATAAATAAAACTAGAGGTAAATTAACGGACAAATCGAAAGCATCCATTTAATACACAGTTCTTTCATTCATAAAAACAAATTGTAAATGTACTTTAACGATAGAATATGTAATCAAAATACTTTAAGTCGATTAAAACTAAATTGTTGCTAGGCTGTCAAACTGGTAGTGGTCAGTTCAATTAAATTCGATAATTAATCTTTCGACAATACTATACATGACTGGCATCACAACTCGGTTTGTGGGTTCGATTACCACCCAGGACAAACACTTGTGTGACGAACGTAGATGTTTGTTCGGTGTCTGGGTGTTAATATGTATTATATGTATTAAATCAGTTGCCAGTTCCCATTATATAAGCTGGGCTAAGCTTACTTTGGGGCTAGATGGCGCTGAGTGAAATATGCACTAATATTTATTCATAAATTAAAACAGCCTAGTCCGAAAAATAAACATCGTCAAAAAATACATTTGTAAATCATGACAGGTTCTAAAACAATTTTGGTCAAGTCGACTATGGACGACTGTTCCTTTTTATATGGTTCAAAATATAAATAATCAAAATGGTGGTTAGTTATTAATCGGCCTGCATGCCTGCAAATAACTTTCAAGATGCATTCAAATTATTTCGTAACTCCTTTGCTTGGAATTGATGGTTGCTCCATTTTGTATACCACAGCGTCTATACAAATGATAACAATTAAAATATCTGTTTGTAATATCAAAATAAAAGCCTTATCTATACATATAATAAAATTGTAGAAAAGTGGTGTCTGTACAATGGAAATATATAAAAAAAAAGTAGCAGGGGTTGTTATTATATCGATGCCGAACCCGAAATTGTAATTAATATTTTTTTTGTCTGTTTGTCTGTGTGTTTGTGCACGCTAATATCAGAAACGGCTTATTCGATTTAGATACGGTTTTCACTAATATATTGTAGTAAGCTTCACTTAACATTTAGTGTTTATTTCATGTCAATCGGTTCATAAATAAAAAAGTTATGTCAATTTAAAGAATCACGGCGAACATTTTTAACGTACAGAGTACGTACTACACGCCTCGCGCCTGAGCGTCCGTGGCTATATAAAGCGCGCTGAGAGCCGCGCCGGCGCCGGCGCCGCTGCGCTGCCATAAGGATTCAGTTATTCAAAATATGCTGCCCGAAAAGTCACTATTCCACGCGAACGAAGTCGCGGGCACAGCTAGTACTAAATACATATAAAAATATATATAACAAAAAAAATAATTCAAAAATGTTTGCCTGTCTGCTTGTTCCGACTAAACTACGAAACGGCTCGCCCGATAATGACGAGATTTTCATAAAACTAATAAAAAAAGACCTCTCTTTTACTCACAAACCGAATTCAACGCGGGCGAAGCCGCAGCCGCAGCTAGTCAACAACCAGTGGCGGATTTACCAGCAGGCTAAGTAGGTTTGAGTCTAGGGCGGCAGATTTTAGGGGCGGCAAATTTGAGAACCGTTTTTTTAGCCGTCTTACTTTTTTTTAGACGGCTTGGAAGAAATGTATTCTTAATGATTTAGAGACTGAATTAGTTCAAGAATGAATTCATTTTCAAAGCCACATTTCTTCGGCAAGAATTTCGGTAACAACAAATTCTGAATCATAAGAAAGTCTATCTTCGTTTCTGCGAAAACAGAATACACATAGCTGTATGTAATGCTTTATGTACTCCGGCGACAAATTGTTCGGGTGAGAGAAGCTTTTCTTGTCTAAAAAGGGTAAAAAATTATCTGAGTACGACCTTAAGTCAAGGAAATTTAAACGCTTTAGCTTTTTTGTGTACTTATAGAGTCTGAATTAATGAAGATCACTTACGACGATATTATCGATGATTGTGATAACAAAAATCGCGCAAAAATGTATTGTAGGAAAATTTAATAAGATAATTAAAAATTTTTTTTTTTTACTGTTTGTAAGCGTAATAAAGATTATTTAACTACGTTTACCGAATGTACATTATTGCGTGAGTGGCATAGCCCGCCTTATTAGTCGTACATCATTGAGCTTTGATTACCAATTACCTCAGAAATATACCCAAAAACTATTCCCTGTGCAATTTGAAGCGAATTGTTGGATTTTAAAGATAATCTAGGAACTGACAATTTACAATTGTAGAGGTAAGGGCGGCAAAATTTCAATAGCCTATACTTGGGAAATGTGTAAATTCGCCACTGTCAACAACAATAGGTTTAATAATGAATTTAATAAATTTATTTCGTTTAATAACTGAGTGATTTTATGCAATTAATTTCACTTTATGTTTGGCGCAGGTAGGTAACGAACGGCACTGCCACGAACGCCTTGCTGGAGCGTTACAATCGCCCTCGTGGATGTCTTGGCTAAAAGTTATAATGGCCAAGTGCTCATAATTTATAACCACTTGGCAGTAAGGGATCTCAGCACTAGGGCGGAATTTAGGCTTTTGTACGTAACGAACTTTGTAAATAGATTTATATTTTTCGAAATCACTGCTAATGACAAAGTATGTTACTGGTTTAAAAGTTGCTAAGAAAAATAAAACAATAATTTTGATTCGATCAACTTGTAGGTTTTTTAATAAATCAAAACAACGGTTGTACGTAAAGCCTACTTGCCTGCATGTAATGACTGAAATAAAGTCATGTAATGTTGGTATGTCATGTTCATGTAAAGTTTAAGAGACGAGGTTAGTTTTAGCAACACTTGTAGAGTCAAAGTTGCGATACAGCGTCAAATTCTGGTGTGATAGCAACGACCATGATATTAATAGGGCCTCTGAATTACAAAAACGTGCTGTACACGAGAGACGAGACTAGACAATTAAACGAGACCCCTCATTTCTGTGGTTTAGCTATACATGGTTAGACTTGTAGATTTTATAATATGTATATTCTATCTATTCAACCCGTAACACTCACTGCTGAGTATAGGCCTCTTCTCTGGTACGCCACTGTTGCCGGTCTTGGGCAAGTCTCATTCACTGTTTTCCTGCTGCCTTTACTATATCGTCTGACCATCGGGCTGGTGGTCTGCCCTGGGGCCGACGCATATCCCTTGGCCTTGGTTGTGTGATGAAAATTTATTAACTAATTAAAATAAACATATAGCATGGGTGCCAGTTTACATTATTTTTACTACATTGTGTTTGAAGATCCGAAACAGTTTTTTTTGTTAATTCATTCATTTAGGCAAAAAATATCGTCAGCCCAAGGACACTTCCTCCTACTACTCCATACTGAGAAGTTTATATATCTTTGCTATAGGTACACATTTGTATCGAGCTTAACCTTTTGGCATCTATGTTGGAGGTAACTAGTGATAAATGTAAGTAAAAAAGATTCCCCTAATACAAAGTGTTTCAAGTTACCTAAATTTCCTAATCATAATTGGGACAGAGATGGTACCGAAGCCTTTTTTTAAGTCGAGGATAATACATACGGTTTTGTTTTTATTATCTAGGTCAGTGATATTCTTCGTCAGATCCAAAATGGCTTCTTCTATACTTATTCCTTCACGAAACCGTTTGCGTTTTCGAGAGTATATTATAAGCATTCACAAATTTGATGAGTTTATTACATCTTCTATAATTAAAAAAAATTAAAATTATAGAAAAACTGAGATGGGTCTATAATTGTTGATATCGTCTCTGTCTCCATTCTCGAAAAAAGGGGGGATTTATCGACCGCTTTAGCCCTTGGGGGAATTCCATTTTGAAGACATAAGCTACAAAGGCGGGTGATACTGATAATAGGCACATATTAGCGATTCTTATA
Source organism: Chesias legatella (assembly GCA_947359385.1). NCBI lineage: Eukaryota > Metazoa > Arthropoda > Insecta > Lepidoptera > Geometridae > Chesias > Chesias legatella. The sequence continues at coordinate 7,868,998 of OX375762.1, read as the reverse complement.
GACATTGCCAAAAATCCAACCAAAAATGGAACGCAACAGCAATTATTACTTAATGAGACTCAGCACATTAAGAAAAGATCCTGAGGCACCATTGTGTCGGAGATTGAGCGTTGTGAAGCCTGGCCTGCAGGGTATCAAGCTGTTCAATTCTCTCCCTACTGAAATGAAGTCTTGGTCAGTTCACGACCACTTAGTGGAATTGCAATCTTTGAAGTAACATAAGTAATCATTTTTTCATTATCATCAGTTTTAATTTATACAACACTTGAAATTGATAAAGAAAACGTCAAATAATGTAACTGTCGCAAGTTTTATTATATTTTATGTCAGTAAAATTAAATATGATATATTCCAAGATTTATCAAAAAACGCTGTGTCTGGTGTTCCCGACCGCTTGCGGCCTCGCGTCGACTTTTTCGTCAGTTGGAGTCCACTGAAATGCCGTACAAAAAAGAGCCTTAGATTCATGGTATTTTAAGTCTAAAACAGCAATAGCAATAACGATTCAAATAATTACATTTGTTAGCAAACAAAATTTATTCACAAAACAGACATGTGTAGTTGGATGACGCGGCTTCCACATACGCCAAATCCTTTAAAATTGAACATCTGAAATGGTACCAACGTACACATTCGTCACAACCGATATTATTTTCCCTATCATCTTCCACATCGCTTACCAGATCTTCATGGCATTGACTACATTGTATCTTTTTAGAAGAGCTGTTCTGTATTAATTTATTCTTTATTGGAATTTTGCTTGCCTTCTCTTTGGCTTTCCTTTCTTTTACCTGGGCTCTTGTTTGCGATTCTTTTCATTCGCAAGGTTTTTTTTTCTTCATCCTTCTGTTCGTAGTACTTCCTCCACGAGCTTGAAGAAGTAGCCCTCGGCAATTTAGGACCTTTAATTTTCTGTGTCTCCTTTGGTGCTAGTGGTTCAGGAAATTGTAGATGTGTCGCGAAAGCATCATCAAAAGAACAATTCGGATTTCTTACAGGAGCGATGATCTTAAAGGATTTCTTGAAGGAGAGAGATTCTTGTTTGGCTCTTTATGTACGTCAGTCAGCTGATAACGTGAAAGAACGACTATTTCCAGGTACTGAGATTTCTATTTCGTGAAGTGGCATAACCGATATGTTGTCCAGACCGGTTTCCTGCCGGACAAAGAGAGACAGATTGGTTTTCTTGTCGTCCACCGCTTCACTCAAAGTGCTGTGCGTCTAGCTCTCTTTTCCCTCGACATACGCAAGTCGAGTGGGCCAGACGAAGTCCCCGCCGTTGAACTGAAGACGTGCGCTCCAGAGTTAGCTCTAGTTTTGACAAAGATTGTTTCGGCTGTCATATTCTTCAGAAACTGTACCCTCTTCTTGGAAGACAGCCCTTGTTCACCTTATACCAAAGAAGGGTGACCGTTCTGAGCTATATATATATATAGTTCGACGGGTCAGGGGTCGATGGGTCCTATATATATATATAGGCCTATCGCGAACCTCCCTTCTCTAAAGTGATGGAGCGGGTTATAATGACCAACTCGTTCGGTATTTTGAAGAACACCAGCTGATTAGTGACAAACAATACGGCTTTGGCCATGGTCGCTCAGCTGGTGACCTTGTATACCTCACTCACCGCTGGGCTAAAGCCATAGAAAGTAAGGGGGAGGCATTGGTAGTCAGCGTGGACGTCGTGTAGGCATTTGACCGCGTCTGGCATAAGGCATTAATCTCCAAGCTTCCAGCATACGGACTTCCCGAGAAATTATACAATTGGACAGCTTTTTATTGGAGCGGAGCATAAAAGTCGTAATAGACGGTTCTTGCTCTCCCACAAAGCCCATAAATGCTGGTGTCCCACAAGGCGCTGTGCCAACACAGTTTATTCTCCATATCAATGGTATGTATGGTTTTAAGAGCAGTAGAACTCTCGCCAAGTTCGTCCGGGGAAGTACTGCCACCATGCCCTTTTCTGCCGCCAAGCAGTAACGCATTCGCGTTACTGTGTTCCGGTTTGAAAGGTGTGGTTGTCGGTGAAATTACAGGCACATGAGACATTCCACCTTCACGTCTCACATTTACGGACGCATACGATGCGACTTGGGTCTTGTCACACCTAGTATGGGAGGACCCAAGTCGCATCGGTTGTTATGGGCAGAGGTTACCACTTAACACCAGGTGGGCCGTCGGCTCGTTCCGTAAATGTATTACATAAAATAAAAAAAATGTCACGTGCCCGTAATATTCATTGCTATGCAGATGACAGTACTGATGATGCTCAATACGCAGGCCGTACAAATATTTCTCGGGTCTCAGTGCAGCAGTGCCGAGGCAATCTCGTTTCTGAGATCGAGTCATCTCTGGAGCAGGTCTCAGACTGGGATGAACAAAATCTTGTCCAATTCAATCCGAGGAAGACACAGGTATGCGCGTTCGCCGCCAAAAAAACTCCGTTTGTCGAGTCTCCAACGTGCCAGAACACTTCCCTTAACATCTCAGCAAGAATTGGAATCCTTGGTGTCGACATTTCGAATGACGTCCAATTCCGTGGTCACTTGGAAGGCAAGGCCAAACTAGCCTCAAAAAACTGAACAGAGCGAAGCAGTACTTCACGTCGGATCAAAGACTTATGCTTTACAAAGCGCAGGTACGACCCCACGTGGTGTACTGTTCCTATCTCTGGGCTAGGGCGCCTTCCACTTGACCGGATTCAGCGCAGGGCAGTTCGAACTGTCAACGATTCCCAGCTTACAGATGACCTAGAGCCCTTAAGACTACAGAGAGACGTAGGTCCTCTGTGTGTGCTATATCGTCTGTACAATGGGGAGTATTCTGTCTGTCACCTGTCAGCTATGGAATGATCTGCCTTCAGCTGTTTTCCCTGGGAGCTTCGACATGGGGACCTTCAAGCGACGGATTAATGCCCATCTTAAAGGCCGGCAGCGCATTAGCAATGCCTCTGGTGTTGCAGATGTCCATGGGCGACGGTGACCACTCTCCATCAGGTGGCCCGTTAGCTCGTCTGCTAGTATATAATATAAAAAACCGACAGGCTTCTCTTATGCCCATGATTGTATTTCTTATTGCTTCTATTGCTTTCTCGAGATCATCTTCTCCGTAATCAAATAGACGTCTGCCTATCTTCTTCTTTGCTATCCCCACCTGTAAAATTAATTATAACATGTTGCTCGCATCCGTTGATGAGTAACTACCCTCAGAGATCCTACACGGATTCCCGGGTGGTTCGAAAAGAGCAACCCAAAGTGCCTAGTAGTAGAACTTTTGCCAAGTTCATCCGGAGAAGTACAGCCACCACACCTGGTAATCCACCGCCAAGCAGTAGTGTAGTCGCATTGCTGTTTTCTGGTGAAAGGGTGAGGGTCGTGCTGGTGAAGTTACAGGCGCATGAGACGTCACATCCTTGTTTCAAAGTGATCGTAACTCGATGCGACTTGGGTCTTCTCGTTCTTCGCAACGGGAGGGCCGGAGTCGTATTGCAGTTGTTTATAGGCGCGGCAGTGACCACTTAACATCAGATGGGCTGTCAGCTTTCGTCAAATAGAAAAAAGGGCTAGTAATTAAGTAGATGGTGGTAAGTAATTTCCCTGAATCTTTATTATTTTATGTTATTTATAGAAATAAGAGGGTAAGTACCAATTTATAAACCTATAAACCAATTTATATACCTTTTATTATAAGGAGCCATCGTAAGAAAACAAGCAATGTAACAACATTACCAAAACCAACCATTAGTAACTACCCTAAAACTTAATTAGTATTAAAACACTGCAATTCCATACCAATTTCTAGTGGTCGAAAAATAGGCAATCCACGTCCAGTTTTATCATAAAAATCGGACGATAATGAGATGGGCGCGAAATGGTCAACTCGCGACAATCAAAATTTGATAATTCACATTGGGAAAGGGCATGTTTGTAAACTGGTCATTTTACGACCACCTAATGCGGGATTATTTCGTGATTATTGTATGGGATAAGATATATGGTCGCAAGCTAACCATTTGCCGACCACCTTAATAATGCTTTTCCAAAAGTCTACATTTCAATTGTATGAATACATTTTGCTGGTCGCAGACTAACGTGTAAATAAAGCTTATTCTGAAGAACAAAATGACAAAGAACAACATGCCGTATCATGCACACTGGGGTTAGAAAATTTAAAAAGTTAATTGGTCGAAAGTATTCATTTGCAGACCATGTGGTCGAGAAACGATGGAAGCGTAGTTTTAGTTGGTTAGATTAGCGAACACCCTGTATTATAGTTTAAAGCGCAAACTTTTCATTTAAAATAATGCCTTCAAAATAAATACGTGTTATTCTCATCATCCCAAGCCATATTTTGATGCGTAAATCACAAGAAAAACATGTTTTACTTACATTTGAAAATGTGTCCTCTCACAATTTTTTTTTTGTACACTTGCTTTACCATTTCTATACATCCACTTCGGCTCTAGATTCGAGACTCAGTGCGTGGAATCACGATGCCAAAGGCCAAAATCACTGTGTCGCGTGGGAAGGAGACAGACAGATGTTTCGTTCAAAAATAAAATTATATTTCGCGCGCTTCATTTTGACTATTTTTATTGGTTTTACGAAAAAGTGGTCGTAATGGTGGTCGGCAATCTGACCATTTCACCCTATACTATAGTCCTATATTATAGTCTTGTCTTATTAAACTAATCTAAAATTCTTTTGATGGAAAGGTGGCCATATTTATTACGAATGTATTTGTTTTATTATTTGAAATACTTAATGTAATATATATATATATTCAGACGTGGTAAGTAAAATAAAAGTAAAATGAAAATGTTGGCCTTATGGCCGCCTTAAAGCAGAGCAAACAAGTTGAGCATGTTGAATGTTAGTTTTTGATTCAATTACCATTAAATTGTAATAAATACAGAAGAAATAATAAAGTGAATTAACTAGAACGTTATTTGGTATTTTGCGAATTCCTTTGTCGCAAATTAATTTTAGTTTGAAACATATTGATTGATGAGTTCATTTCATTTCATTTCATTTCATTATCTTTACTGCCGTAAAACTAATTCAGTTAAGTTTATATAAAACTGCGACATAATATACAGGGTTACAGGAAAAGTCGTGCTAGATCCGTTAAGGGCGTGGAGTACCCATCATTTCTGACTTATTTCACTATGAAACACCCTACCCTAAACTTAACCCTTTTCGAGATATTCGACTTTTAATTTTTTATTGAATAATGCCGATTTTTAGGCTACGAAATTTATTTTTGTTTATTTTGTGTATCTTATTATTATTATTATTGCATTTTTACATGTGTAATAAGATGCTTTAGGACATCAATCATTAAAATAGTGCATAAGTTAATTGAATAGACCGTAGTAGACAAGTGAAAGTAAAAAAATAAAAAATATATTAGCAAGCTTATTTTTCTCTAAGGGATATCTAAAAAAAATATTATGACACTTGTTCGGCAGATATTTTTTAAAATATCTACGTTTCATCAGCTATCTAACGAGGTATAATAATCTAGGGTTTTATTCAAATGCATTGGAAAAAAATTAGTTTCATAGGCGACAGTGGAGAAGAAAATTTATACTTAGCCCTAAAAAGTAAAATAAAACATTAGGTATGCATGAAATGTCATTTATTAAAGGTTTTCACACAACTTTTTCTTATTCTACAGTTCATGTTCAACATGGCCGCCTCTATTTCTGAAACATTGTCGCATCCTTCTATGGAGACCAGTCTTCACTACTCCAGTGGTCAACGTGGTCCTCATTTTATTTGCTGCATCCACAATCCTTTCTCTTAAGTCTTCCACAGACAAAACTGGATTCGGCTCGCTGTACACAAGACTTTTCATGCACCCCCATACATGAAAATCCATGGGAGTTAGGTCCGGACTTCTTGCTGGCCATGGCAACGGCCCACCTCGTCCTATCCATTTGTTTGGATAATTTGTGTCCAGCCAGTCTCTGACACTTCTCCTGAAATGGGCAGGGCAGCCATCGTGTTGGAACCACATGTCCCTGATCAGGTTGAGTGGCAGATCATCCAGCAAATCACTCAAGTCTGCTCTCAGGAAATTTTCGTAGCTTTCCCCATTTAGATTATCCGGGAGAAAGTAAGGTCCAATCAAATGATTAGAGATAATGCCCATCCACACATTCACGCTGAATCTTCGTTGGGACCCTTTCACTCTTTTCTTATTGGGATTCCTTAGTTCTTTTGGGGCCCAGTAATGGACGTTGTGATAGTTGGTTATGCCATCTTTATCAAATTTGGACTCATCCGTCCACAAGATATTTCTTAGAAAATCTGGGTCTTCTACGTCAGCATTTAGCATAAATCTGCAAAAGTCCAATCTTCTCGCGGGGTCTCCTTCTTCAATAACGTGTACCGGCGTGTAATGGTACGGGTATAGGCCAGCAGTATGCACTGTAAACCACACTCTCCATTGCGAAAGTCCCAGATCACGGGCAACAATATTAGTGGAAGTAGTCGGATCCGCTCGAAAGCGTTGCACTATCTCATTGTCCTGTTCTTCGTCGTCAATTCGTGGTCTTCCCATGTCTGTATTTCGTCTCAAAACAGAGCCAGTTTCTTTAAGTCTTCGATAAACTCTGTCAAAACAGGCCACATCCGGCACTCGACGACCGGGGTAGCGAGTTATGTATTCGTTACGAGCTTGCGCAGACACACAATCGCAGTATCCGTAACAAATAAGCATATCAGCATATTCCTCAGGTGTGTAGGACGTCATCTTCAACACATATATCACAGTATCACAGGTACAAATCAGAGTCCGGTTAACAAGCACAGTAGTCACAAATCAGAAGAAATAGTCCAGAATCACAGCCAAGTCGAGAAAAAGAGCAAAACGATATCACATCTACTATGTACGAAGCACAAAAGCAGACTGACAACCAAAACAATACCCCCTGTTGTATTCCCAGCTCTAACCGGTCTCTACACTTTTTCTTTCATTCGCACCTACATAAATCGTCACTTGTCTCGCTCTCTCGGTGCGTCTTAACTTGAAGGAAAATAGGCGCGGGACCGTTAGAACTGCTACCTGGAGCGTCCCAACTACTTTTTTCCACGAAATGTAATACAAACCCTAGATTGTTAGACCTCGTTAGATAGCTGATGAAACGTAGATATTTTAAAAAATATCTGCCGAACAAGTGTCATAATATTTTTTTTAGATATCCCTTAGAGAAAAATAAGCTTGCTAATATATTTTTTATTTTTTTACTTTCACTTGTCTACTACGGTCTATTCAATTAACTTATGCACTATTTTAATGATTGATGTCCTAAAGCATCTTATTACACATGTAAAAATGCAATAATAATAATAATAAGATACACAAAATAAACAAAAATAAATTTCGTAGCCTAAAAATCGGCATTATTCAATAAAAAATTAAAAGTCGAATATCTCGAAAAGGGTTAAGTTTAGGGTAGGGTGTTTCATAGTGAAATAAGTCAGAAATGATGGGTACTCCACGCCCTTAACGGATCTAGCACGACTTTTCCTGTAACCCTGTATAATAAACCCTATTAATATTGATCCGCCGCATTCCGAATAACATGTACTATATAGTTTGACCGCCATTATCGTTATGCGAATTGCGGGGTCGTCTACCTTTGTCTAAGCTTCAGCGTAAAGTATTATCATATCGCGGGATTCAAGCCTGAGGGGCGTATACGCAAAAATGTGTTCTTTTATTTATTACTTCAATCTTTTCTAGTTTTATCAATACCATTATTTAGCTACAAAGGTGCTCACATAAAGCAAGTACATATTCTATACTTGGAAAGGAGCCTATGAACTCAACTGACCTGTGTAACGTACCCAGATAAGTAGGTGGTGTACCTAGCACCTACCACAGTTTTGTTAAGAATTACATTTAGAAATTATAAATAGAAACAGAACGTACAGAGTACGTTCTCGATACGCAGTAAAATTATCACTTCGTAGATAAGTAAATACTACTGCGAGCTTGATCGAATAGCAGACGGCATTCCACATTTTTCACACTACAATTCACTATTTAAAATCGCTTTATTTAGATAGATCACTTTGCAACATTGGCATTATTTAAAAATGGTGGAAGAAAATTGTAAAGTGAATCATGTAGAAATTGACGTTAGGCATGGAATGTATCACTTACCTATCTTCGTAAGTGGGAGTGGCATCGCCGGAAGCTCCTTGGGACATGTCACCGTCCATGGTAAACTGTGTGGTGGTTGAAAGGACGGCAGAACGGGTTGACACGGTGTTTACGGAACGGAAAAGTTGCGGAATAAACCGGTGCGCACAAGGCGTGTACTGAGCGGAGTGAATTCGCGCCGCGCGGCGTGGCGTTACGTTAGCGTCCTCTTGTCGCCGGGCCGTCGGTTGGCGGTACAATGCGAGGATAGCGAGGCGGAGGCGCGGTGCGGGGCGCAAGGCGCGGGACGGGCACGGGCACGGGCGAGGCGTAGCGGCACGGGTGCGGCGGCGGCGGTAGCGGCGCGGGTGGCGGCGCACGGCGGGCACGGCCGAGTGAGCGAGCGAGCCAGCGAACGAGCGAGCGAGCAAGGCCGGCGGGCGTCGATGCCGCGCTCTACTCGTTCCTGCGTTGCGCCTGGGTAGAAAAGCAACCGGCAACCCGCCGCGCCCGCGCCTGGCTCCCGGGCGGGCCTCAACTCCCGGCCGACACGGGCACAGGTAAAGAACCGACGCGCGTTGCCGTCGCGGTGCCAACCGCTGATGTTACACCGGCCTCGATCCCTGTTTACTCCTCCCGCTTCCGCTTTCGCTTCCTTATACTTTTTGGTAATAAGGGTTATGGGCGCACGTATTGAAGGCAGATAGGTTTACTTAAGGACACCTACATACCATATTTTGAAGCAAAGATGGGCGCCTTCACAACAGGTAGTTACCTGCTATAATAGTGCGTTCTGACAGTGAAAAGGCAACAGGACAAATTAGTTTCACTTTATGTTTGGCGCAGGTAGGTAACGAACGGCACTGCCACGAACGCCTTGCTGGAGCGTTACAATCGCCCTCGTGGATGTCTTGGCTAAAAGTTATAATGGCCAAGTGCTCATAATTTATAACCACTTGGCAGTAAGGGATCTCAGCACTAGGGCGGAATTTAGGCTTTTGTACGTAACGAACTTTGTAAATAGATTATATTTTTCGAAATCACTACTACTGATCACTGTCTAGTTAGAATCACTGTTTTAGCAACTTAAACACTTGTGGAGTCAAAGTTGCGATACAGCGTTAAATTCTGGGGTGTATTTTTAATGATAACTGATAGCAACTACCATGGTATTAATAGGGTCTTTGAATTACAAAAACGTGCTGTATGGACTTACGGTACGATGACCTCCATGGGATTCTTGTAAAGGACACTCAAGATTTATAAAACTGCTGTCACTTTCTAGCCTATACATATAGCATATATACATAATAGCTTACACATATTAGTAATTCTAATGGAAATTGTCAAAAATCCATAAAAATGGACGCAACAGGAACAATTAATGAGACTCAGCACATTAAGACAGGATCCTGAGGCACCATTATATCTGAGATTGAGCGTTGTGAAGCATGGCTGCAGGTTATCAAGCTGTTCAACTCTCTCCCTATTGAAATTAAGTATATGGATAGACAGTCCTGTCTTTATCTAAAACTCTTTCGAGAGAGTATTTTTTTTTTTTGCCCATATAAAGATGCGCATCTTGTGATTGTTTATTTTAGCACAATAAAAAAGTATTCAATCAAAATGATGAGCCAAACTAATTAAGTGTGGATTCCAGAATATTTACGCAGACTTTTTCCGCGGAAAATCTGTGTCGAAAGGTAAGTAAATACACGAACCATGGAATATTCTGTCAAATTCATTGTGTATAATTTTTACTGCGTATTTATTTAATTGTGAGATCATCGTATCTATACAAATAAATAAAATTGGAGTGTCTGTTTGTAATGTTAAAATAACCGCTTTTTACTAAGTGCATATGGATGTATACCCGGATCGTATACCAAAACAACATTTTTTTAAATTTTTCTCTGTCTGTCTGTTTGTTCCGAGTAATCTCCGAAACGGCTGGACCGATTTTAGCGGGACTTTCACTGACAGATAGCTGATGTAACAAGGAGTAACTTAGGCTACTTTTCCGAGGGGTAAAATAGGGGTGCGTGATAAAACCAAATTCCACGTGGACGAAGTCGCGGGCAACAGCTAGTATATAATATATATATATATATGTCGGCGCGATCTACGCGAAGACTTCATTATGATTTGGAACCGCAGTTTTTGTTGTTTCGGAAAACATCGTTTTTACGAACGAGCCTGAAGTATTTGTATAAAAGCGGGCGTCCAACGGAGCGCAGGCAGTCTCTCTCTCCGTAGACCAAGACACGTACTTGGTGACCCCCCTGACGAGATAACGGCCGCCTATCCGGAGTTATTCCTATCGTCAGCCCCCCACAGAGAAAACACTCAACCTTCGCACCGACCCCGCCGGCGGGGTCGAAGTATCTCCGTAAATGCCCGCGCGGGGCGCATTTTCTCCAATTCCTCCCGACTCGCAACGCCCCAAGCCGAGGTCCGAACCTAAGTGGTGCCCTTGGTGACGTTGTGTATAATTTTAAGTTTTTACCGGTTGAGAGCCGTCTGCTCTCACCAAAAGCCCGTGTAAACGCTGTCAAGGCCATCTGCGGCCAACAGCTTAATGTCCATTCAAAAAAAAAAAAAAAAAAAAAAAAAAAAAAAAAAAAAAAAAAAAAAAAAAAAAAAAAAAAAAAAAAAGCGCAGGCAGTCTTGCTCTAACGGCCGGACCAGTCGGACCTCCCGACACAACACTGTATCATTAGTTTTATGGATAGTTATATAGTGGAATACTTGATAACGTTCAAGTCAGCCTTATTTCACAATGTTTTTGTAAACGAACAAAGTTCAATGAATCATTGTTGTTTGTCCGCAAACTTGCTTTAAATACGGCCGCTCGGTCGAGGCGGGGGCATTTGCAAAAGCCCGTGTAAACGCTGTCAAGGCCATCTGCGGCCAACAGCATAATGTCCAGTCATAAAAAAAAAAAAAAAAGGCGGGGGCATTCTTGCTCGTACCTTCGGACTGTTCGGACGTCTACGTAGTACTGTGCCTAGCTATAACTATATGTGTATAGTGAGGTCTATGTAATAAACACAGAGATAATCTGTATCGTCGCGTCACTGGAAATTCACGGGCGATAAGAGCAATGTTGAAGACACTGACGTCAGCAATGCTGACGTCACACTTTTTAAAAACAACCCTAGCGCTCTTCATCCGTTATATATATATACTTTTATTTTACTTACCACGTCTGAATATATATATATATATATATAAGTAAAATAAAAGTAAAATGAAAATGTTGGCCTTATGGCCGCCTTAAAGCCGCCTTAAAGCAGAGCAAACAAGTTGAGCATGTTGAATGTTAGTTTTTGATTCAATTACCATTCAATTGTAATAAATACAGAAGAAATAATAAAGTGAATTAACTAGAACGTTATTTGGTATTTTGCGAATTCCTTTGTCGCAAATTAATTTTAGTTTGAAACATATTGATTGATGAGTTCATTTCATTTCATTTCATTATCTTTACTGCCGTAAAACTAATTCAGTTAAGTTTATATAAAACTGCGACATAATAATATAATAAACCCTATTAATATTGATCCGCCGCATTCCGAATAACATGTACTATATAGTTTGACCGCCATTATCGTTATGCGAATTGCGGGGTCACATTGTGGGTCGAAAATCAGCTTTCATAGAATTAGGGATTTCAATTTGCAAGTGCCGGTTTTTTTTGCGGAATATCGCTTTTATGCTATTACTACTATTACTTTATTTATTTATTTTATACATTTTTTTTAATAATCGGTAAATTATTTTCACAGTCAGATATTATTTTCAAACCAGAAAGACGAACAGCAATTTTAAAATGTATCAAACATTTAATAATTCTAATTTTGAAGTTCCTTTTTAAATAATACTATTGAAAACTATTTTTGAGTATTTTTTTTATCAGATAAATTAACCCTAAATAGATCTCTACCTCTGTCTTGGAAAAAAGATAATTTTCTATTTTTGACAAGCGAAATGGACGTAAAATCTTTGAAAATGGTAGTTAGTAATAGTGGATTTAGTTATATAAAAATTAACTTTAATATAAAATTTCATGATATTGTGTAAGTTCATAAATCTATTTTTTTTATATCGCATTGCATACAAAAGTTTTGTATTATTATACGTGCATTTCCAAAAGCATTTTCTGAGAAAACATAACATACGGTTTGTCTAATATTGTCGAGCCAAATAGAAATACATATGTGCATTATTGCAGGTTTAAAAATATTTACAAAAAAATAAGCATTTCACAGAAATATGGAAGTACTACACATGAACATTTACACTTTATACAATTATGTGCATGGAAAAAAGTTATTAAGTGGCTTGAAGCCCGCAATATATATGCATAGCTTACATTTTGCCTTCATTATTGTTCATTATTCTAGCAGCTCTTCATTTATTACTAGCGTTCCGTCTCGGCTTGTCACGGGTAGAGGAAGCGTTAAGTAGTTAAGGCTTGTAGTCACCTTCAAATTAATAGTAAACTAAAACTAGGTAATTTCAAACTAGCCAGTTATTCCTGCTAAAAACTAAAACACAATATCAAAATATATTAGATTCGCTTAACGTTAACCTGAAAGTTAGCGAATAAAATAAAAACAACGGTTGTACGCGAAGCCTTCAGCCCGTCTTATCGACTTAAAGCAAAAACCTTGACTACCTTTCGGGAACAAGGGTTTTGGGCGCACGTGTACTAAGTAATTAGGTCACTTATTAGACACCTAGCACTTATATTTTGAAGCAAAGATGGTTTCATTTATTAGTAACAAATACCTACACCAATAGCTCGCTCTGACAATGAAAAGGCACCAGAGTGAATTCGCTCATAATAAGTAGGATTTCCCTCCAGAAGGTCGTACACTATGTAATTATTATTTAATTATTTTTTTTATTATTGTATTGTGTAACGCCCAGTTTGGGAGACCTAATAAAAAAAATAACGATTTTCACACGGACGAAGTCGCGGGCAACAGCTAGTATATAGATAAAAACCGAGGGCGCTTCCACAGTGTCTCGCTAGCACGATGCTGAGTGAAAGTGTTCCCCGGACGAATGATTCCTTGGAGGGCTCGAGCTCGGCGGGCGGCGGTAGGCTACCCGTGCAAAGACGGTGTTCGTCGTTAGTTTTCTATGGTTAAGTATGTTTTATGTTGCATTCTATGCACATCGGTCGTAAATATTTAAGATAATAATGTATTTGAAGGTTGCGCTTGCGCGATGCTCTATTATTGATTGCGAGGTTGGGTTCAACAGATCCCGCAGGTAGCCACCGACTCCGACCGAGGTCCCGGCCGGCGGCGCGGCGGCGCGGCGCGGCGTTACGATGATACTCTACGACACATCACAGCAATAATTAATTTACACCTGAATTATCTATTCTCAGATAAACAGACCCCGTCTGTCAATCTTACTGCTACCTGTATCAGTAGATAATAAAGCAGCAGTAAATACAGTTTTAAATGTAAAGATTCATTATGTATATGATAATTATTCAGTGGATATGTAAAGATATTGTGAAGATCAGGTAGAGCAAAATCTCCTAATACAAGTATGTTATACTTGTGGTGTAGTGGTATCGGAATTTCTGTAATTTATAATGATTTAAGTTCATAATTTTTTTTTCTAAATAATACAATGCGGCATCACCTAGTTAGTTTACACTAATTACTTGAGGCTTAACTTAAACCAAACAGATTGCCGATAACCATCGACGGATATGTCGGCACATGCAAAGGCTTTGTGGCGGGTAATTTGATGTCAAACAAAAGCCGCATAAGAGTTCACAGTGAAAGGCAGTTTCGCTTCGAAATATAACTACTCGTATCGTTAGTAAGTGCGACGCCGCGCCGCGCCGCGTGCCAGGGACCTGTATGTAGCTATTGTTTGCGACTGATCCCACACCCCGATATGAGGTGCACTGGATTGCCACTGGAGGTGGGTACGTTATTCTTATACGCCGTTGAAATTACGCCAAGCTCGTCCTGGGCAGAACTGCCACCATACCTATTTTTGCCGCCAAACAGCAATGCTTTCGCGTTACTTTGATCCAGTTTGAAAGGCGCGAAATGGTTGCCGGTGAAATTACAGGAAAAGGAGACATTCCACCTTCACGTTACACAGTTACGGGCGATTACGATACGACTTGGGCGTTGTTACACTTCAGTAGGGGAGGACCCAGGTCGTATAGGTTGTTATGGGCTGAGGTTACCTTTTAACACGAGGTGGGCATCTGCTTTCCAATAACTTTATCACATCAAAATAAGATTATTCAAAACAAGATTAAATATTCAGAAGAACTTAAGCTAACGTAATCAAATATACATAGTAAACCGAACTAAAACATAGCTAAGTCAGTGACAGCCTTATTTAGTGCTGGAACATAACATTGATAGTCGATAAAAATAATCGATTATTATAATACCATTGGTATCATATAATTTGGAACTTTTAGAGTTCCAGGTTTTAAGAATGCGAAACTTAACAGTTAATTCAGTACCCTCGTCTGTACCTTTGTTTTACAGCCATGAAATTAATTGTAATTCATCACAGTAGCTAGACGATGGATCTTTTTGTACAGAGTGGTAAGGAGTGGTATCCATGATGATGTGGTGCGGTTCATTACGAAGGTTGAGAAGGATCAAAAACGTGGCTTAAATTAGGCAAAATCCATTTTCCAATGTTTCCCGGTACGTAATTGGGCGCAACACCAATAAAGTCCAAGCATGAACAGTTACTAATTTTCATCCCTTGCCTTTAGGTACCTTCAGTGATAGATTTGGCTTAAACGCCAAAATTTGTTTTATTATTAATTTAAGAGAGTTATTTATATAATATAAATAAGTTTTTATATTTTACGGTTACGGATCGAGCCGACGACGGCCCACCTGGTGTTAAGTGGTAAACTCTGCCCATAACAACTGATGCGACTTTGGTCCTCCACGACAAGACCTAAGTCGCATCGTACACGCCCGTAACTCTGAGACGTGGAGGTGGAATTTATCATGTGCCTGTAATTTCACCGGCAGCCACACCTTTCAAACCGGAACACAGTAACGCGAAGTTGCTTGGCGGCAGATAAGGGCATGGTGGCAGTACTTCCCCGGACGAACTTGGCGTGAGTTCTACTGCTCTTAAGTAATTTAAAACAAGAACATATTATTGAATTTAAAAGGAAGCCAGTTCTTGTGATTATTTTTGCAATATCGATTAATTTTACGTCTGTAAACTGCTGTATTTCAAACTAAGCCAAGTAGCGTCAATATTCGCGGTCCTCATCAATAAACTATATATTTTGAATCATGACATTTATTACTCGTCATAAATATTTCACAGATGTTACATCGATAGAAATACTTGGAAATCGGAATCACTTGGGTTAGTTAGTTATGTGTCCACGGTGGACACCAGTAATTATTAAAAGAATTGCCCGTGTCGCAAATCACAATGAGACAAACGCAGAAATCCAAAACGAACATTAAAGACTCGAGCACAAACCACCACATACAGGTTTGCCCAGACTGGGATCCAACCAAAGACCACTCACTGGCTTTGTAGGCAGTGGCAGTGGCAGTTCATTATTATTAATGAAAACGGTATCAAAATACGTTGCGTGGTTTAGAAGTAAGCGGAGAAACAGAAGCAGATAGAGAATTTGTTTTATAGTATTTAGGGAAGAGTGTGTCGCAGCCAGTAAAACCCGCCTGGGTTGAGCGGGAAAGAAAGAAAGAAAAATATTAATTTTGTGTTACATTAGAAATAAAAGTACGTAAACAAAAATAAAAGAAAATGTTGGTTGTAACAACAAAAAATACATAGAGGCTGAGAAGAACGTCATTACCCTAGTGGAGAAGAAGCTTCGCACGAAACCCTCGCGCGATTATTCCGGGACCGCAACCATATCTCCAGGACACTGCAGTCTGTGGAGCCAACCAGCGAGATCTACATCTCCCGATTGCAACCGAAAGTTCAGGGGAGTATGTGGATGAAGAAAACGATGACAAATCAGGGAGGCACTAGAAAGGCTTGGTGCATGGCTTGTGGCGCCTGGAGACAAGTTTACTGCTCTGAGTAGGCTAGTAAGTGTAAAGTTTGTATTCCTGGCTTCAGACTTCTGACCAGCCGGGGTCGTTTACCATCAATTCCCCAACTAATGGTGTAGTTTAGTGCAGTGTTCATTATAGATAATATTATATGGCTTTGGTATGGTATTTATTTTGTATGGGCCATTATTTACTGTATAATATTTTATTTCAATATGTTGCCTGAAATAAATAAAATAAAATAAATATATAAAAATATGTAATACATACCAAAATGTGACGTGAAGCATCGGCACTATACTGGGCATCCATCTTCGTTGCGATGTCATCTTCATTAGTGTAATAGTACAATGTTTTGCAAGTTTCGATTTCACTACCTGTTGATTCCACTAGCGAACAAAGATACGAAAAACCTTCCAACGCCACTTGTTAGGGCTTTCGATAGAATAGCCTCATAGCCCAGTTGGCAACCCTCACTTCTGCGCTGTAGGTCGTGGGTTCGATTCCCACCCAGGACAAATATAGATATTTGTAAAGTGTCTGGGTGTCAATATGTGTTCACAAAAAAGTATGTAAGTATTATATCAATTGTCTTGTTCCCATGATACAAGCTATGCTTAGTTTACTATGGGGCTAGATGGCGCTGTGTGGAATGTCCACCAATATAAATAATATAAAAGAAATAAGCTAATCCAACAGCAGTGCAACAGCACTCTCCGTAAATGCCCGCGCGGGACGCATTTTATCCCATTCCTCCCGATTCGCAACGCCCCAAGCCGAGGTCCGAACCTAAGTGGCGCCCTTGGTGGCGTTGTGTATTATTTTAAGTTTTACCGGTTGAGAGCCGTCTGCTCTCACCAAAAGCCCGTGTAAACTGTCAAGGCCATCTGCGGCGAAAAGCTAAATAGTCATTTCAAAAAAAAAATGTATTCACTCACCTCCATCCTCCCTGAGAGGACTCGTTGCTAATGTCCTTCAGCTGAGTAGCACTTGCGCTCTGCAGGTTGGGAACGTTTACTCTGAAAACATAATCACATTTTAGTTATCCTGTCTACATTGTTAACTGGCGTTACAGCTCAGTTGGTAATTCCGCCTTCTGCGCTCTAGGTCGTGGTCGTTCGATTCCCACCCAGGACAAAGATTTGTGTGGCGAACATAGATGTTGTTCTGTGTCTTGTCTGTGTGTTAATATGTATGTATCTACAAAAGAAAGCATATAAGTGTTCTATCAGTTAAACTAGGTAGTTTCCATAGTAAAAGCTATGCTTAGGACTAGATGGCGCTGTGTGAAGTATCCACCAATATTTATTGGTTATTGCCTTTATAATGTTTACGAAAATTAGAGCAATTTATTAATGCCATGTAACAAACATGTGAACTGTTTCTGGTCGGTCGGGTCGACAAGGGGACGAAATGGCAGCAACCTTGTTTAGGCTTAGTACCTCTTTGAAAGAATCCTAAATAGGTTATACCTACTGTAAACAATTAAACCCTGAGTCTATTCATGACAAAGCGTGTAACAGGCACTCTCCCTAACATTGCAGATCGCCTGGAAAGGGACAGTTTTCCGCCCTTTCCAGTGTTTTTCCTTCGTCGATGTGCAAGAACTACTGGATAATTTCTAATTAAAGTCCCCTTAAAAATGATTACATCGAAATTGTTGGAAACTGATTGGAATAAGTTACGTTATCTACCGCAGCACTATACACATTATTTCTAAATGACTTCAGAATAATTACTTTGGGCAGAAAAATGAAAAACAAACTTCAACGAATGAATGAACGAGAATGATACCTCGTTATCTTACACTTGATGACATATTTTGTTCAGTTATTTTTATTTAAAACCCAAGTACTAAACCTTGTAGGTACCTAGTATTGATATTAGTGAAATTTCTAATCAGAAGGTAATACTTTTAAATAAAAAAGAATTTTTCTAAATTGGTTTACAAATGACGGAGATATGAGTTAACTTAAGGTTTATTCATTTTCAATATAGCCCGCGTCTTTGTACCCTTCGCCTATCAATGTAAAGATATTAGAAGGTAGATTACAGGAGCAATCTTTTGTTCTCAGTTTATCAACACGAATGAGCAGGGGTAGTGCGAACGTAAATAACTATACCCTCCACTAGTCTTAAGGGGAAGCTTGAAACAATAGAGTTAGGGTACTTGAATTATCTTTAAACTCGCTAGTTTAAAGATAATTCAAGTACCACATCCCTCACATCCCGGCTTCGCAGCATAGTATAAAGAAGCAGCAAGAAGTAAGCACAGAAACAGCCAGGAGAGGCAGATAGCGACTTTTTTTATGTGATAAAAGATATGGAACGAGCCGACGCCCCATCTGGTGCTAAGTGTTAACCTCGGCCCATAACAACCGATGCGACTTGAGTCCTCCCCTACCAAGTGCGACAAGACCCAAGTCGCATCGTATGCGCCCGTAACTCGTGTAGGTGAAATGTATCATGTGTCTGTAATTTCACCGGCAACCACACCTTTCAAACCGGAACACAGTAACGCGAACGCGTTACTGCTTGGCAGCAGAAATGGGCATGGTGGCAGTGCTTCCCCGGACGAACTTGGCGAGAGTTCTACTGCTCTAAATATATCCACACATATAATATCCACTTTTGTAAAACAAAGGCTGATACTATTTTGCGACTGTTACGATTTAATCGGCATGTGACCAAAGTTTAGTTTAGGTAGTTAGTTACGCGATAAAGTTTCACAGACCTAAAATAAAATAACTTTGTACGGATTCTACATTACAATAGGTACCAAAGTTCAAGTTCAACAATTTAATTAGTATTTGATAACTTCCGATACGTATACTTGGTTATTACTCAAGTCGTGATCGTGAAGTTTATCATTATCATTAAAAAGTTCAACTCGGTGAATAATTTAGCCAACTTATTTATAACGCTCAATATTGAAAGCGCTGTCTCAGTCTCACGACGATGTCTGCAGAAGTTAATAAAACTGTGTCGCAGACATCAACGGCCACCTCAGTTACAGCTGTTTGTAGTTTCATACAAGAAAATTGAAGCCAAACTTAATTAGAAACAAAATAAAATGGAGTAAAATATATAATGTAAGTACACAGCCGTAGCCGGCGGGATCGAAGTAACCCCGCTTCTGCCCGCCCTGTCTTCTCCCATCCCTCTCGGTAGGTACGCAACGAGCGAAGCCGAGGGCCGTGTCTAAGCGGCGCCCTTGGTGTCGTTGTGTTCTTTTATTTTGTACCGGTTGAGAGCCCTCCGCTCTCACCAAAGCTCGTGCAAATGCTGTCAAGGCCATGTGCCATATAAAACAACGAGCAACCCTCAATTGAACTAGTTTTTGTAGTGTAAATTGGATTCTCCTATACTGACTGTACCTATTCAAAACATTGCATTTTATCATCTGAAATTGTACCTACCTACTGCGTCTAGTGGTAAGTCACTGAAATTATAAGCTAAATTATTTTCTCTTATAAGTGAACATGTTAATGTCCTAAGAGAAAAACGAAAGATTATTTAAACCTAAGGTAAGGACCTAAAGGTAAGCCATCATATCAGATCTATAACATAAACCTATCAAACAAGTTGCAACTAAGTTACGCCACCCCGGCGCGGCGCGGCGCGGCACCGTGGCGAACGAGAGCAGAGATATAGTTTACCAAGCAATACGTAGTAAGTATAACTGACGAGTAGCATGGGCGCCGGGAAAGGGGGTGCAAGGAGGTGCGCCCTAGTACCCCACCCCCTACTTCTACTACTGAACGTGTCACTAGCTTTATCGAAACCAGTGTGGTGAAAGGATCAAAGTGCGGCTCAGAGGCTTTCGTGCGTCCTCCTGTCACTCATGGAATGATATTCAACAGGAAATATATATAAGCTATACTTGCGTCAGAAATGTGTATGGTGGCAGTAAAATACTTTGCACGAGTGTTTCTTTCCTAGGTGATACAATAAATAATATTATTGAGTAGCTAACCTAACGGTACTATATTTTGAGAAAACGTTCCAAATACAAGCAGAACCAACGAAAACAAACTTATTCAGAAAATCGAACTTCTTCAGGGTGCATTCGTATGACATTTTCCCTTTCCAAGTATTCGAAAAAAATCCACTGATGTTAAATTTAAAATATAATTCAGTCTTTTGAGTCAACATAAATGTGTTTCTAGGTAAAGCTAAATTGGAAATTTCATTCCGTCGTTTGAGTCTAAATATATAGGTTCTAGGTAAAGTTAAATTAGAAATGTCATTCTATCGTTCCGAGAATTACTCGCTATACTTAAAAGATTGACTATTTGCAGCTTCTAGCTACGTAGTGTTTACATGTGTGCTAATTAATAAATTAGGTACAACCAGTCCTAGTAAGACGAGAAATAGAAATAAATGGTAATTAATTAGGTACGACAAGACCATGTACAACAAGACTAAGACTAAGACTAACAAGATTATGTACGTATCAACTGTTGCAAATCGAGAGTACTGTTAACAGTGTATTGTATTGTAACAGGGGTTTATAGGGTACAGATTACTTGATCAAAATAAAAATTGAAATTTTTTATAAAATTTATGACAGTGACATCTGAGCATTTCGAGCAACTAGTTTACATTGATTGGTAAATCTTATTGGCGACTATCTATTGAAGAATAGATGGCGTTGTTTTGAGTCTTACCAGAGTTGAAAGAATAAATGAAATATTTATTTCTGAATAATTTTAATTAATTATGCTATTATATATGGAAATTGGTAAAGAGTACTAAGACCAGAAAAGTACCGGTTTCGTTTCGGTACTCGACACCAAAAACTTCCAATAGGTACTTCTTCACTACGTCCCTGTATCGGTAGTAGAAACGGTAGTTTCACTAACGAAACTAACATATTCAAACAATAATCCTGGCATTCTATCTATAATTCCGATAGCCCGTTCGCAATAACAATGGATAGAAAGGGTTCGAGCTTCACACTACATAATACAACTATGATATTGATTTATAGAGCTTTATTGCTTGTTTAAGGCTCAATAATAATTTGGCCATAATGTTTTAGGCTAAACTCAATGCCTGTTGTTTTAATCTACTAGTGTCGCCATCTAGTCATGAATGTTGGAACTACGTAAACAGATCAATCGACTTCCAACACATTTTATGAATTGTATTAAGTTTTTGACTTTCAGTTGATTGAGAATGTAATTAATAGGCAAAACTTACAGTTTCTTATTGGCGACAGACGGCTCAACGATCAGGGGCAATCCGCAATATGAATATCCTGTAACAATGGTATTTTTCATATGAATAGCGAAAGCGGTCAAAAATGGAATGAAAACTGTTATCTGATTTTCTCTTATGTGTAAAGAGAGAAACGTGCAGTCACAGTGCGCTATCAGCGGCCCTCATTCTCATGTAAGTAAGTATAGCATGACCGCTTCCAGCAAAACTCACCGTGAAGTTTGTCAATAGCACGATCTGCCGCTGACTGATCGGGGAAGTCCACAAATGCGTAGCCACCTCTCTTCACTGAGATTTCAGCAACAGTCAGATTTTGTTCAGCGAATAGTTGTCGAACTGCCGTTTCATCAGCTTCAATTGGTAAGTTTCCGATGTATAGTTTATTCATTGCAGAAACTGTTTTCAGTTGGTCGCTCATTTTTGCGTGATTTCGACACCAAAATTGTAAAATTCTGTAATTCGTTCGTTAAAAATCACTCACCCGACCGGCCCTCCAAGTCTGTCAAACATCGAACATCTTTTGTTTTCTCGGGTTCTTTTTTTTAAAAATCGTGAGTCTGCAAGAAGGTTTCAATGTTTTTACTCGACGGCCATGCATCGGTAAAGCTTTTGAGTATTTAATGGAGTGGCCAGTATTTGAGTAGTTGAATGTGTCCAAACAGCGATAATTTAGTTATCAAGTCGTTTAATAGAGATTTTAGTCGAATAAATTTTCGAGGGAACAGCTTTGTCTTTGCCCACTGGTCGATAACCAACCTTTTCAGTCAATGACGTGTCACTCACATCAATTATTATAATTTTATAATAGCAGACGCAAAAATCACTCACTTGTGAAGTGTACTCGACCGTAGTGGGACGACTATTAGACAGTAGTAGTCAATCACGAATTACTCATCCCTTGTCAAAATTGTCCATGTAATCCGAACTAGCTTAAGACTAGTTTACACTGTATTGACTATTAGGAGTTTGCGAAGAGAGAATAGATTCATACATATCTAAAAATCTGTGGTAATCGATAGTTTAGTGATTAGGTAGTATTACTACATACTACATGCATTAGTATGATCCTAATCGCGTTTTTTTCTATAATAAACCATACTACTGTTGGCATCTCCTCAATGATTGGCAGTCTGACATAAAAATCCAAATAGGTTTTTCTAAATTTTAACAGCGGCAATAATAAAAAGAATAAAGTTTAATTCATAGTGGCAGCACCATTTTATTGTCGTCCATGTTTGTTTTACGTTCATTTCATCTTTAAACGAATTTTTAGAAAGTAGGTACTGGACCATGAACATATGTTATTTTACTTAAAATTTTAACAATTGATGATTAAAAACTCCTAGTTTCCTCGTGCCAACAGTTATCCCCAATTAATGCTGCCAATAATTATGAATTAAATAAAGGATAATATAGTTATAACCAATTGTTATACCTTTAGTGGATATAATGTAGCCAAATAAAATAGGTACGTAATATGTTGGTCAAATTAAAATTATAATGTAGGTATGGCTCGATGCTAATCGAACAACGGTTGCAGTTGAAGTGTGTATTAACTAGCTCCTACTCATAATATAGTTAACTACATTTTGATGTGATTTGCTAGTGTAATTTGAGAAGACGTTGGCCTGAATAATATATAATTACTAGATTTGCGACGCTGTGTGACATATTTATTTACCACCAATAATGTTGTAGTCTAGTGGTACTGACGCCGAGTTTCAATCCGGTGGTCGCCGGTTCAAACCTCGACGTGCCCTATGAGTTTTTCGATTGAAAGATTATGTGCGCAATACCATGTTCTCAAAACGGTGAAGGAAAATATCGTGAGGAAACCGACATGTCCTAGAACTAAAAATTCCAAGACATTGTCAAGTGCACGAAAGGAGCCTCTTTGAGGCGCACTTAAAATCCCACACTGTTTCGAGAGAGCCAGTGATTCGAATAGAATAGAACCACCAATAATAATTTATTTTTATTTCTTAACATATTGGTGAACATTTCACACAGCGCCATTTAGACCCAAAGTAAGCTAAGCATACCTTGTATTATGAGAACGAGACAAAAGTAAAATGTAAATACCTATAAATTAATAACACCTAGCCACCACCACAAAACAAACATCTATGTATGTTCATCTCAAATGTTTGTCCTGGGTGGAAAACAATCCATGACCTACCGTGCAGAAGGCACGGTAGGTCATTCTACCAACTTAGCTGAAAGGCTGAATGGTGCATCATACACTTTTAGTTCTCTGTAGTAGTAATGAATAGACTGCATCGTTGAAATGTACAGATTTATTATTGGATATTAAAAAATGATTAAGTCCTATGCATATAGCATGGATAGTAGATGACAATCTCTGTATTTTCAGCTAATAGATAATTGCTGGTGGAGTCGCCGACCGACGCAACATTCAGAGCTGATACTGCGCGTACATTCGTGCAGCTTTTTCTGAAAATAACATGGCACATTAGAACTTTGTTTCAATAACATCTTAGGTATATATATATATTTTAGGTTTTATAAGTTTTTCTCAGTAGAACTTGTGGCAAGTCTGTTTGTCGATATAGGTACTGCCATATCTATATTTGTCGCCAAACATACCAAGTCACGCGCCGTTCAATTTGGGATGTAGTTTTATAATGTTTTTGTTGCCTTTTACTGTCTGTACTGTACATGCTACCTTTATCATTTTCGATTTGATGGTACATGTTGAGCATAAAATGTAAGTCATATTGACAGTTTGTTAGTGAAGGACGGCAGTAATGACAGTATCGGCGCAAGTAGGGTTGCTAAGTCGTAAAACCGAAAAGCCGGAAGACCAGCTAGTTTAGCCGGACATTTTGGTAAAAATGTCGGACACCGCCAATTTTTTAGTCTTGTGTAGTCTCAGTTTTTTTTAATTAAAACTTGACTTTTTCAAAAGACCATTTATTTAATTATTTATTGCACACATAAATAACAATAATATAATGTACAACAGGAGGACTTAATGCTAATGCATTTTCTACCAGTAAACCTTAAATGTAGTAAAATAATAATTCGGCGTGCTAACAAAAAAAAAGGCAAAACAAATATGTACTTATCTACAAAAATAGAAATAAAGAAAAAGATTAAATCACTTAAAAACTAAGGTAGGTAAAATTTGTAAAAAGTAACATAAACTCATTAATTAAATATGAATATGAATAAATATAATATATTTATATATATATATATAAATATGGGTATATGTATATATAAATATGGGTATATGTATATATAAATATATGTACATATATTTATATACTATAATAAATATACCATAGTCATTTTACTTTTTCACCTTCTAAAATTCTAATGAAACAGCAATAAAATTGAATGAATAAGTCTTCTTTATACTAACATATGAGAAATGTGCAGAAACTGGCCAACTTTAAAACGCCTAACAAAAGCCAAAAACCAACTAATTTGGCCGGACACGCAACCAAAAGCCTGACTGTGTCCGGCTTAATCCAGACGCCGGCAACGCGCAAGACGGTTGTTTTCTCGGTCGTACATACCAGCTGGCGACGCGACGACTCGAACTACCCGCGGGTATAAAAGAAAAAGTGCAATGGCGAATAATATTGGAATTTTGCCTACCTTCGATCATCGTTCACAAGAATGACATATTTTCGACAGCAGATTACAACAATTGGTGAAGTTAAACGCGATAAAAGCCGAACAAGTGCCGTGCAACAAGTGCAAAAATAGAGTGCTGTGTTATTAACTCGTTTAGCCGACGAATCCTACCGTCTTACATAAATTAGCTCACCTGCGTTGTTCACGCAGTTGACAAAGCTTTGGGATCATTTCGTTCCGAAGCGGTCAACGTTCGCAGCAAAATTCTACGAGGCTAGTAAAGGCGAAGAGGAGACTCGAGGAGTGGGCGGCTCGACTGAGAGGACTCGCGATCTACATCGAGTTTGGAGCCGCCCTGGATACGCTTGTTCGTACTCTGTTTGAACGTGGGTCCGCGATTGTCTTGACAAGACGTTGGGCGGGCGGTGATAGCGAGGAGTACCAATCTTACAGCGGGCATCGCAACCGAGCCTCTTGTACCTGTCATCTATGCGGAAAGAAGGCCTTTGTGAATCTCATAGTGCGCGAGATATTATTCACACTCACGGACATAATTATACCGTCGTCGGAGGCTGCGGCTGAGGACAATGACTGTGAGGAGTGACATTTCATCAAACTAAGGTGCGTTAATGATTCTGAAGAGCGGATACTTATGTGTATTGATAATGTGCATTTAGAAATGGAAATAGATTCTGGCTCTAGAAAATCGGTAATTAATAATTAATACAGAGAAAAGTTTTCCAGTACTATACCATTGTCTAAATGCACTACTAAAATGTGTCGCTATGACTGTCATAAAATTAGCTCATTGGGATATATATCCGTAAATATGACATATGAAAAAGTAACTAAACCTCTGATCATTTATGTAATTAAAAATTGTGGTCCGCCATTGTTAGGACGAGATTTTATGGTCTTAAACAATGTAGGATTTACATCAGATTTTATATATACATACATAAAATCACGCCTGTTTCCCGGAGGGGTAGGCAGATATCATGGTTTTTCACCTGCTACGATCCTGACATACTGACAATAATATTTATATATAATAGGACCAATTCAACCGATAGATTCTCGTCAAATACAAAGTTTACCTTTATGTTTCAAGGACACGCAAGAAGTTACCGCAAACGACTTGGTGGTCATGTCAGCGCGTCGTAATGAACAGCGGCCAGCACGCCCACCTCAACGATCTCGCCCCGCACGCCCATCAGATCTGACCGCCCGCGCCCCCTTGGCAGATGCAGGGTGTCCCTTGCCAAGGGAACTGCAAGCACCACAGAGCGACCACTATAACAACATTAACCCCACTAACCTCCCCTTACCCCAGGTCCCACTCCAAAGAGCGGGACCACAGTAACTAACAAATTTAACTAACACCATAACTGTCGCCGCCACAACCTCTCTCCGAGAGTCGCATGTGGTGGCCCGAAACAATTCCTCAAGCGTGCTATGCACGCCCGTGTTATATTACTCGCCGCCGCACTCTCTCCGAGAGGTGAGCGGCGGCACGCCTGCGGCAAACTCCCCGCGATGCATCCGGGGCAAAGAGGTCTCCTCGAAGCCCGTCCCTGGCTCCCTCGATCAGAGGGTATCCAGAACACCCGAATACAATAGGCGCGTGCGATGTATGCGCCCCCCGCACTCTGAGCGCGCCCCGCCGCCGCTGCGCCGCCTGGGACCGATTACATATAGATTACATGAGTAGTGCTCAAAAGACGTACTTAATCGTCGTAAATACATAAAAATCAATCACAATTAGACAAGGATTATTGCCTTTTTCTGACTTGCTGGTTGGCTTTAGAAGTTGAAGCCTTAGCAGTACTGCCTCCACTGAAGAGTGAAGTTATCATTTCAGACATCTCCGGCATTTCAGTTATCATTGAAAGAAAGAAGGAAAAAACATTTATTCAACACAATACACGGTTACCAACGAAAATAATGCAGAAAAATAAGATATTAAGATACAACAAAAAGGATAAACATATGCAAACAAAAACAAATTAAAACTACAGCCAAAAAAATATACATTTCCAAAAAGTACGCAAAAAACTACAAAAAATATGGTAAAACTTGTAAAAATATCAAATCAAATTACAAAAAAAAGGAAAAACGAATATTAGTAAAAAATACGTAGTGCCTGCTGGCGAAAAGGGGTTCGGCTCAGCGTGTGCTGGGTGAATTTCACTCAGCGCTGATTTTCAGCCGAAAAACCTAATTGTCGTGCAGTAAATCACGAACGCGGTGTGCCCGCCATTATCAAATATAATATAATAAATTATGTATTGCAAGTCATTCATAAATAGATATTTACCGGGGAAAAATTACATGAAGTTCAATAAATATATGTAAAGGTAACTAACTGGTAACTAATATTAACAGAACGGGTTATGGATACGATGATACCCAAAAAATAAATTAGTAATAAATAAAGAAAATGAAAAAAAAGGGCGCAGCATAGGTGGTTTTTTTTTATAATTGTTATAACAGATTGAAAAGGAATAACCGTATATGAGGCCCAGTGAAGATTTCATACAGATCTCAGATAAAAGATTTATCGTCGATAATGTTGCCTAGTTGTATCTGGGCTCCCACAAGAAACGATTTTAATTTTTTCCTAAAAGTCCCTAAACTTTTTAGGTTTCGTATTGGTGGGGGGATGCTATTCCAACACTTTGTAGCTTCGTATCGAAAGCTACCGCGAAAAGCTGCTGATCTTTGCGGCTGGGTAGAAAGTTGTAACGAACAGTCTCTGCTTCTACAATGCCTGTTGTCAGCGATCCAAGTTAACTTTTCATAAAGATAAGAAGGAATTTTATGATCAAGGACACCAAAGAGGAGGCATGCAAGATGAAGCTTGCCGTGATTCCATCTATAAAATATAATTTTTATTTAAAAAAGGGGGATTTGACTACGCTTTGGTACAGTGTAACATAACCTAGCGCATGTGTTCTGTACTCTTTGTATGAGTTTTTCTGTTCGTGAAAGCAACCTAGGTCCGTATACAGCATTCGCATAAATGAGCTTTGATAGTACGAGGGCTTCTACTAGCTGAACTCGTAAGCCTTCTTATACGGCCTGATTTTGTACAAAGTTTTGAGCCTAAAAAACAGTTTTGAACGCAGTCAGCTATATGCTTTTCAAAGCGTAGACTGATATCCATGCGCAAACCCAGATTTCGTGATTCATAAACCCGTTCAATCGGTTCCCTAGACAACATAAAATCTATTGTTGATTGAATGTCTACAGCCGTTATCTGATGTTGAGTGCCAAGCAATACGCTGTAGGTCATCATTTAAAGCGTCAACTGCTTTTTTAAAATCACCAGGTTTGAATGATAGATATATCTGCAGATCATCGGCATAAATATGATATTTACAGTTTTTAATGCAGTTTATAATGTCGGATGCATATAAAATAAATAAAATCGGACCCAGTATTGAACCCTGTGATACCCCTCTGGTTACTGTCACAGTGGTCGAACGAACCGAAGAACCATCATCCATTTTTAGTTCAACTAGTTGAAGATGGTTACTTAAATAGCTGTTGAACCATTTGACCGTGTCTTCATGGAAACCATAATATCTTAATTTAGACAGAAGCAGAGATGTATTTATACCATCAAAAGCCCTGGAGAAATCTAGTAGTACTAAGAGAGAGCACATTCCCTCGTCTTGTGCTTGCAAAATATTGTCAGTAACGTCTAATAGTGCTGAAACAGTACTTCGATCCTTCCGAAATCCCGATTGAACGTTTGGTTGAGTAGCGGTAACACCATCATGATCACCATTGGTTTGAACAAGAATTCGGTCAGCCTCCATTGCTTTCGTATTTAGTAGGTACTTTCACCCTCAGTGGGTACAGCACTTGGATAACTTAACTGTGTGACTCCAAACATTCTAAATCATATTTTATGTAGATCAGGAGCTCATTTTGTTATTAACTTCCATGAGGCCCGTTTCTTCTTTTCCCGCCACTTAGACAAGGATTATTGCCTTTTATGACTTGCTGTTTGGGTTTAGAAGTTGAAGCCTTAGCGGTACTGCCTCTACTGAAGAGTGAAGTTATCATTTCAGACATCTCCAGCATTTCAGTTATCATTGTCGAGTTACTACTTTCAAATCCTCCTTGGTCTCCGGGTCGTTCAGCATTTTCGGCAGAACCCTAATGAGTAGTGGTAACACCATCATGATGGCCATCGGGTTGAATAAGAAGTCGGTCAGCCTCCATTGCTCTCGTATTTAGTAGGTACTTTCACCCTCAGTGGGTACAGCACTTGGATAACTTAACTGTGTGACTCCAAACATTCTAAATCATATTTTATGTAGATCAGGAGCTCATTTTGTTATTAACTTCCATGAGGCCCGTTTCTTCTTTTCCCGCCACTTAGACAAGGATTATTGCCTTTTATGACTTGCTGTTTGGGTTTAGAAGTTGAAGCCTTAGCGGTACTGCCTCTACTGAAGAGTGAAGTTATCATTTCAGACATCTCCAGCATTTCAGTTATCATTGTCGAGTTACTACTTTCAAATCCTCCTTGGTCTCCGGGTCGTTCAGCATTTTCGGCAGAACCCTAATGAGTAGTGGTAACACCATCATGATGGCCATCGGGTTGAATAAGAAGTCGGTCAGCCTCCATTGCTCTCGAACTTGAAAATACATGTATTTAGTAGGGACTTTCATACTCAGTGGGTATCCTTGCATAACTTTAGATGTTTGAATGTAGTTAACTATGCGGGTAACTTGATTTCTTGGTAAACGCAAAGTTACGAGGAATATTTCGTAAATTTACACCGATCATCTGCCCTTGATCATTTTACGTCATTTTTAAAAGAACTGTGTAACTCCAAACATTAAATCTAAATTAATGTAGATCAGGAGCTAATTTTTTTATTTACTTCCATGAGGCCCGTTTCTTCTTTTCCCGCCACTTAGACAAGGATTATTGCCTATTATGACTTGCTGTTTGGGTTTAGAAGATGAAGCCTTAGCGGTACTGCCTCTACTGAAGAGTGAAGTTATCATTTCAGACATCTCCAGCATTTCAGTTATCATTGTCGAGTTACTACTTTCAAATCCTCCTTGGTCTCCGGGTCGTTCAGCATTTTCGGCAGAACCCTAATGAGTAGCGGTAACACCATCATGATCACCATTGGTTTGAACAAGAATTCGGTCAGCCTCCATTGCTTTCGTATTTAGTAGGTACTTTCACCCTCAGTGGGTACAGCACTTGGATAACTTAACTGTGTGACTCCAAACATTCTAAATCATATTTTATGTAGATCAGGAGCTCATTTTGTTATTAACTTCCATGAGGCCCGTTTCTTCTTTTCCCGCCACATAGACAAGGATTATTGCCTTTTATGACTTGCTGTTTGGGTTTAGAAGTTGAAGCCTTAGCGGTACTGCCTCTACTGAAGAGTGAAGTTATCATTTCAGACATCTCCAGCATTTCAGTTATCATTGTCGAGTTACTACTTTCAAATCCTCCTTGGTCTCCGGGTCGTTCAGCATTTTCGGCAGAACCCTAATGAGTAGTGGTAACACCATCATGATGGCCATCGGGTTGAATAAGAAGTCGGTCAGCCTCCATTGCTCTCGAACTTGAAAATACATGTATTTAGTAGGGACTTTCATACTCAGTGGGTATCCTTGCATAACTTTAGATGTTTGTATGTAGTTAACTATGCGGGTAACTTGATTTCTTGGTAAACGCAAAGTTACGAGGAATATTTCGTAAATTTACACCGATCATCTGCCCTTGATCATTTTACGTCATTTTTAAAAGAACTGTGTAACTCCAAACATTAAATCTAAATTAATGTAGATCAGGAGCTCATTTTTTTATTAACTTCCATGAGGCCCGTTTCTTCTTTTCCCGCCACTTAGACAAGGATTATTGCCTTTTATGACTTGCTGTTTGGGTTTAGAAGTTGAAGCCTTAGCGGTACTGCCTCTACTGAAGAGTGAAGTTATCATTTCAGACATCTCCAGCATTTCAGTTATCATTGTCGAGTTACTACTTTCAAATCCTCCTTGGTCTCCGGGTCGTTCAGCATTTTCGGCAGAACCCTAATGAGTAGTGGTAACACCATCATGATGGCCATCGGGTTGAATAAGAAGTCGGTCAGCCTCCATTGCTCTCGTATTTAGTAGGTACTTTCACCCTCAGTGGGTACAGCACTTGGATAACTTAACTGTGTGACTCCAAACATTCTAAATCATATTTTATGTAGATCAGGAGCTCATTTTTTTATTAACTTCCATGTGGCCCGTTCCTTCTCTTCCCGCCACTTCGCACTATCGCAATATTCGCATTCGAATAAAAGTTTTCCAGATAAACAACATTCAGTTCTATAAGGCTGATGTCACTTATTCGCTTTCTAGCACAGCGAAAACATATAAAACCGATAAAACAATAATTCACGACTTTCCTCGCGCCTAAATAACAGTACGTAGGTACGTGGTACATCAAAACAACTTGTAACATTGAAATTGCAGCATTTTGACGGGTGACAGGCTGATCGTGGCTGCGTTCACAAATGACGCGAGTTTTTGGCTTGGGGATACCAACATATTAACAATAAAAAGTACAATTTTAGGGCTGTGAAAATATATATACATGACTGTTATTAGTATAATAAAATTTCATTGTGTAAACTAAAGTATTTTAGTGTACTCTTTGATTATTATAGATTATAAAAATAATAAATACAAATGTATAAAAATATATTAGTGAGCCACTTCGGCTCTTCTGCTTAATTTAAGTTGTTTATTTTATGTCTTACTTCTCTTATATCGTCCCTGTAGTTGGAAAACTAAATAACTAACACATTTTGCCAAATCGACTTTATAGCACCTTCATAAAGTCCAATTCAAGCTGCATCTTTCTGTGTCACTAAAGTTTTGATATCATATTTCAATAAAAAGATATACAAAAATGAACCTGTCAAGACGTCAAAGATGAAAATTTTGAAGTAATGATAAAAAAGTAGCGAAGGAGAAATAGTTAACTCAGCAATAAAATAGCTAAGTGTAATTAAGCGTTAACTTTGCGGCGAATAAAATGCATAAAGTTACTTATTCAGTTTTCCTTTGACATATTTCTACACTCTACAGGATCAATGCAGTTAGGAATAATTAAACAAGAGCATTTATATAATTTTCATGTAACATGATTGTGTTTTAGCTAATATAGGAAAATTAAATAAAGGCACTTAATGCTAGCTTTTTTAAGTTGTATGGAGAACATTGACGAAGAAGAACTAAATAACTGACATGAAAAAATAAATAAGTGCTTAAAAACTTTAAAAGTTTGTTGAAGGAAAAATACATAGTCGCTTTTCATTTTTTTTCTTATAAACTAATGAACTAACGTATAAGACCTTTATATTGAAAAATAGCTTAAGTAACAATCTATAACATAGCAAAATGTGAGTAAAAATGTTCCCAAACAAAAATTTATAGCCGTAATACACGCAAAAAAATAGTAAATCGCGTTTTTCTCCCGATTTTGGTTTTGTTAGTTATTTAGTTTTCCAACTACAGGGACGATATATGTCTTACTTGATTCATTTTTACTTTCATAGTTTAAGTAAGTACTTATTTCCTTTATGATGTGAAACATCTATAGCCGCACGTAAAACCGTTTCTGGCGTGGCAACGCGTCGCCACGGCAGCGTCGCGTTTTTCTTTTACAAAATAATGTCGATGTTTCACATCTGCCAGGCGTCCCGTGACGGCTCACATATTTTTTTTTCTACGAGTGTTAAAGAGAGTAGGTAAACATTATGTACACTTCTAATTGTCATATATGTCAGAACTGTATTTTTTGTTCTTTTGGTTTTGATTAATGTATATGATGTTTTTGTACTTAATAAATAAATAATTATAAAGTAACTTACATGAAATAGAGTACAATACTCTGTTTTAGAGTACGGTAGGCAATGCAAGTAGCGAGGGCCGAAGTACAAAATAAAAAAAAAACAGTATTTATGTGCAATAAACCAATA
This sequence comes from Chesias legatella, assembly GCA_947359385.1. Taxonomy (NCBI): domain Eukaryota; kingdom Metazoa; phylum Arthropoda; class Insecta; order Lepidoptera; family Geometridae; genus Chesias; species Chesias legatella. Next base: position 7,835,940 of record OX375762.1, on the reverse strand, counting down.
AATTTATTAAAAAAATCGTTATATTCCGAGAATTTACTAGGTACACATGTTAAAATCACCTTAGAGTGCCAATCATTGTGTAAGTAGAATATCCGTTATTTTTTATCTAGTGGGTGCCATCCTGAGCGTCTCTACCCTCAGTTTTATGGTAAAAGGACAATGCAACAAATCTTGTGACATAGTCCCCCAGTGTGGGACAGTGCAATTATACAAGCTATATTCACGTAAACTATATGCACTTAGATATGCGACTATCGCGTCGTTCCGTTAAACCATTGCCCCGCGAAAGAAAACACATTTTTGACTTTTACTCAGTTTGTAGCATAGAGATAATATCTAACAGGAGTGCTTACTACGTTTGATATAAAAACTAAAAATATACTTTATCAGTATGACATAAAGTTCAATTTGCGTTACCAATTATTGTAAGGAAAAACGGTCTTGAAAGAGACAAGTTCTAAGGCATGGGTTTCCCTCTCGCACACATTGCCATTATAGACAATTATATTTTTATTACACCATATTAGACAAGGACACCTTGACCTAGAAGTTGTCTTTTTCGAGACCGCTTTTTGGGCCTCAGTCAGCCCTCCAGTTGTACGAGGTACATACTACCTCCATGGTTTGTAGTGAATTCACTGGTGTGCATGTTTCAATGCAGCGGCAATATTAATAAAATACAAATGAAAGACAAAAGCTGAGATTAAAACATTTATTTATTTTTGCCAAAAGTTCTATAACATAATATGAAAAAAATACATATGTGAACAAAAATGTAAATTATTTATTTAAAATAACAATTAATCTTAAAATATAATAAAAATATCACAACTTATCAATTATACTAAATATAATGTAAATAACAAAACAAATTATAAATAAATTAGCTATTTAAAATAAATGACAAACTTGATTTAATAAAATCCGTGAAAAAAACTTTCAACAGTTTGCCCTCTATTCTTTATTGTATTCACAAAACAAGGAATGCACTTGTTAATCAATAAATAATTGGCAAGATTGTACTAACGTTGTACTTCATAAAACCTTATTGGTTTTCTTCAAATGATATATGTAAAATCCAAGAAAAAAAGCGACATGTATTTCCTACAAATAACAGTTTTAATACGAACATATAATATATTCTGTTCACTTCTAATGTTAAACGTACACCAATTTAACTTTAAGAATAAACATGAGCAGAAATGCAACATTAAAAACTGCAATATTGAGTTTTTTTTTGTATGACACGAGACAACAACAAAGATTTAACATTTTTGTTACATCATTAGATTTATATTATAGCATAGTAATCAATGTTGTAGATACATGACACATGGATAAACTATAGTTAATTACTACAACTTTACCCAGTTTACCAGAAGAATAAACACATTAATTTAAAACTACTTGAAGGTATACCAATTTCAGTAATCTTATACATTTATTCCACTGTTTTGTTCTTACGTGTACGAGACGTGTAGATTAAGTATTGTACACGATCTGCTATGAGAAGCAACGTTCACATATTAAGTTTAGTTTTGTTAACATAACATACAACAAGAAGGAAGCAAATTGTATTAAATAACAAGGTTACTTCAAGAGCTTTGTTGTAACAATGATGTGCAACAGATTGTTGTTGTTTTACTGAGTTTAAATGAAAATGCAACATGTATTTGCACTGTATTAATGAGTTTTGTAGTAAATATTATATACATTAGAAAACATTTTAATATAAAAATACTTATTACGATACAAGCTTTACTTTGCGGTGTAATGAAATATTTTCAAATATAATACTAGCAGAACTCTATAGACGATGTTCTGCCATAGATAATATATATATATATATATATATATATATATATATATATATATATATATATATATATGTAAAACACCTCCACCATGAAAAAAGCTCTAGGAGGGATAATTTTCATGGTGATCGGTTAACTTGTTTTGCAGTTTATCGACTTCGTACATATATATATATATAAAATAGTAGATAGTTAATATGTAAATTTTTTGGCATATCGAGGCTCATAATATTTATTAACTAATTTAATATGTGTTACATGTATGTTTATATAAAGTATATTATAATTATTCACTCGTGCGGTTCTCATGGTACAAGCTATGCTTGGCGCTGTTAAAGGTCCATCAATATTCATTTATTATTATATCACATCGGTTTCTTCGAATATTATCAGCACTAAGGTCATACACACATTTGTGTATGTATTCCGCAATTAGATGGTATATAAGAATTGCATATAATATCATCCATAAATATATATATCTCTTCTACATAATATAGAACGATTGAATTGTATAGAGTATTTCCAAAAGTTGTAACAATACATTTAATAAATATTTCTAAACATCGAATTAGTATGTCATGGATATATTATTAATTAACGTTTATTTTAAACGCCCTACATCTAATATTCTTATTGTCTCTTTCAGACATAAGGGTAATGCCGGGCCAGACAGGACTCGAAGTCCAAGCACAAGCAGGAAAGAGTACACGTGAGAGAGAGACTGAGATATTGCACACATCGAGGTCTGGCGCGGCTTAATATGACATATGAAGTACAGTCATCATCAGCTAATCGCTCAACGAAATCGAACATCATCAGGCGTTGACCGTATCTGTATTTAAAGGAACCAGACACGAACAATCATTTCACGACTACAGTTAAGCGCATCACGGGAAAGTTAATAAAACGTGATTAAATATCCGTCTCTTTAGTTTGGTCCGTCGTGGTATGGTCTGGCTTGTCGAGCGAGGCTTACATGATGGTCGTCTAGTATCGCGACCCGAGGTTGTGGGTTGGAATAATCTCCGGCTCGCTGAGTTCGTCTTTCTCAAACTTCTGCAAGTACTTCGCGTTCTCATTACCGATGAGCTCTTTAACCATTTGAATCCTGGCGTGGACGCGGAAATGCAGACGTGACTCCAAATTGTAGCCGGAATACTTTTTCCTGAAAGTACAAAACGGAATTGATCTATAGGCCTGATCATGTACAGTATCCATAGCTCACAGTTACTACTGCTAGCTGAGACACTGGTTCTATCGACTATTGTATAGAAAGAGATTAAAAGAGGCTCCTTTCGTGCATTAAAAAAATTGTTTTTTGGCTCTAGGACGTGTCGGTTTCCTCACGATGTTTTCCCTCACTATTCTGAGAAGCCATTAGGTTATACCGATGCCCCCAAGTGCCTATATATATAAGTAAGATCCCAAGTGAAGTGCTCACTTAGCTTCGTTCAGCAGGGTCAGCGTGGTGTCTGTGTCGCCGAGCTCGTAATGGCACATTGCCATCTCGCACACCGCGTACGGAACCAGGAACGCGTCTTCCTTTATGCTACGTTTCAGTCTGTGGACAACAACATTACTGTACGTTCGACTCACCTCACATCTCGCTTGATAGTAACTCTGTCTGCACTATAGGTCGTGGGTTCGATTCCACAAATATTTGGGTGACGGACATATGTTTGTTCTATGTCTAGGTGTTATATGCTTATTTTTTTATATAAATACATACAATACTTATTTTATATGTATGTATTTAAAGAGTATATAAGTATTATATCATTTTTCCGGTTCCCATGATACAAGCTATGATTAGCTTACTTTAGAGCTAGATGGCGCTGTGTAGAAGGTCCACCAATTAAATATATATATATGTACAAAATAAAGATGTATACAAAATAAAGATTTACGCACAATTCACTTAATGTGGTTTAGATTATATTTACTCTATAGCTTTGTAGTTTTTTGGTTTAAATCACGATTTTTTACGAGGTATTAGTTTTCAATACGGGCAAGGATTAAGGGTTCAATTTCTAACTTTAAAAATGAGCAAACAAATGTTATGAAGCTGAAACTTGTAATTTCAACGGCATCCACACATACCTAACCGGAACTTAACAACAATTTCTGGTATTGCATCATGCAGGAGACAGCCACGCTTTATTCTTTAAAATCTAATTTCAGTGTTGCCGTGTTCCAATAATATTGTGCATTGGTTACTGGTGTGCTTACTTGACGACCTGTTTGAACTCGTTTACGGCCATGAGAGGGAACTCGAGCGCGGCCAGTAGACACCCGGAGAGGAAATGCAGCAACGCCTTGTTGTCAGCATCGTAAGCGCCCGTCCACTCGCCAGGATGTCTCAACAGCTCGAACGACCTTTCTACAATCTGAGGAATACGGAACATTATTAAACTTTCAACAAATGGAGATCCGATGATAGAATTTATCACGTTTATAGGTTATCCCCTTTATCCCTACACGTGTCCCCGGGTGGTGCGAAAGGAGCAACCCAAAGTAGCAGTAGAACTTGTGCTCGGAGAAGTACTGCCACCACACCTGGTAATCTGCCGCCAATGATGCACTCGTACTGCTGTGTTCCGGTGGAAGGGAGTGGGTGCCGGTGAAATTACAGCCGCATGAGTAGCATGAGTAATAGTAAGTGCTAACGAATTGTTAACATAGTTAGAATTGTATAAATGTCTTGAATAGATTTTTAATATGACTGTGATGTTATGTTGCCATTTATATTGACCTGTAATTATCATTATTAATAAAAAAACTATGAACTATGAACTAACATCCCCGTCTCGGGGTGATGGACGCACCGCAATGCGACTTAGGTAATCTCGCACTTTGGTGGAGAGGACTTGAGTGGTATTGCTGTTGTCTATGGGCGGCGGTTACCACTTAACATCAGGTGGGCTAGTCAGGTAAACTAGATAACGATGTAACTGGCGTCTCGCAGGCTCAAAGTCAAATATGAAATGCGTCTACCATTGACACGGACTCCGTATTTAGACTCAAGTTTGGTCCATTATGCGTTATAGGCGTCGAAGTATGCGTTTACATGGACCAGAGAAGAGATATTTTAATATTATTTGGTAGAGTTTAGGGGCATTGATATAATAAACCACATACACGGGCGCATGCGGCTAAAGTGTGTGGTATTATGATGTTGCGTACCCTGAGTATACTCTGCAATAGAGGCTTGTTCTCCGGGGTGAGTATGGGGAACAGGTTCCACAGGCACATGAGCTCGAAGCCCGGCAGCATGAGGCGGCCGCCCTGCGCACGGAAACGCGCGCAGCGACGGATCACGAACTTCTCCATCGGGAGAGACTTGCCCGCGATACGGATCTTATAGAATGCCGCATTGCTGGTTAATAACATATAATTAATAGTAGGCTGAAAACAGTGACTGATCCGTTAGATGTGACATCATCTGTACAGAAACGTGATTAGCTATGAATGGGCGCGGCCGCGGATATATTCGTGCTATTTCGTAAACTACAAATACTGCCGAGGCGAGTGGAGAGGGTGGTGGTCTAGTGGTACTGACCCCAAGTTTCAATCCAGAGGTCACCGGTTCAAATCCCCACGTGAACCTATGAGATTTTCGATTGACAGATTTATGTGCGCAAAACCACGTTCTCACAATGGTGAAGGAAAACATCGTGAGGAAATCGACATGTCCTAGACCTAAAAATTCCAGGGCCAGTTCATTGGGTTGATGAGGAGGGGATAGCCATAGAGGATAGATTTATACTTCTTTTTTGTATTCTGTGGGGATCACACTAACAAGGTCCAATAACATTAAATAAAACAAACAGATGATATAGGTAACTGACCGCATCATATTATTGATATCCACCAACTGGGAGTGAGAGAGATCACCCTCATCCATCTGGTGCATCATGGCGGCTTTTATATAGGTATGCGTGGTCTTCGACCAGGCGTTCTCCTGGATCAGCTTGTCAGCATACCAGGCTGATTTCATGAACTCAAGTTTAAGTCTGCAACAAGTTACACGTAGTAATAACGTTTGTACCCTGGAAAGTGAGCAGGCATAGCTGTGTGTGGAAGCTATTGCAAGTTGCAGCTGAACTGTTTACTGAGCGTACTGTTCAGGCTACACTCTGAAGTTGGATGCGAAAGGTTTTGTCTCTTATGAGCAGCTGTCATGGAAAGGGACACTCTGAACTTAGCTGCGCAACGTTTTGTCTCTTATGAGCAGCTGACATGGAAAGGGACACTCTGAACTTAGCTGCGCAACGTTTTGTCTCTTATGAGCAGCTGACATGGAAAGGGACACTCTGAACTTAGCTGCGCAACGTTTTGTCTCTTATGAGCAGCTGACATGGAAAGGGACACTCTGAACTTAGCTGCGCAACGTTTTGTCTCTTATGAGCAGCTGACATGGAAAGGGACACTCTGAACTTAGCTGCGCAACGTTTTGTCTCTTATGAGCAGCTGACATGGAAAGGGACATCCAATATATCTGGCCTTTACAGCAGATTTCAGTGCTGCCACGATGCACCGCCAGATCTGTATAGTGGACATACATACATACATTGGCTCTGTAGTATTGCACGTGTGAAATTAAATTGAAGCATGAAAAAATTACTTGCTTCTCATCTCATCTAATTCTTTTAATGTTATATGTAAACTGGCTTAAATAGATAACATTACGCACTTTCGTATACCACAAGATATGGAAAAAGAATGATGTAGCAGCCAATCCAATTACAGATTTCAGCGTTGAAGTGACTCACATTATGTTGGTGATCTCATCCGCTGCACGTTTTAGTAATGAGGTGAGTATACATACCCATGCACCCACATCAGCTCCCAGTAGCAGAGCAGACGGAACTGCCTGAAGGTAGCCTGTCCACGGACGGCGCGGTTGTAAATGTCGATCCCTATATCAAGGTGCCCTTGCAGATATTTGAAACGGGCCCGGAATGCCTCGAACCACACGCTTTGCGGGAACTCCTGCAAAGTAAACGGTCCTTTTTATGTGATTCGGGTGGTGGTACGAGCTGACGGCCCACCTGATGTTAAGTGGTAACCGCTGCCCATAGACAACGACAATACGACTCAAGTCCTCTCCACCAAAGTATGAGATGACCCAAGTCGCATTGCGTTGCGTCCATCACCCCGAGACGGGGATGTTACGTCTCATGCGGCTGCAATTTCACGGCACCCACTCCCTTCCACCGGAACACAGCAACACGAGTGCATCACTGCTTGGCGGCGGATTACCAGGTGTGGTGGCAGTGGCAGTACTTCTCCGGGCGAACTTGACACAATTTCTACTGCTACTAGAAGAAACTGTAACTACTGGCTCTATACCACTAATATAATCAAAATAATATTGGTGGACATTTCACATAGGCCATCTAGCCCCAAAGTAAGCTAATCATAGCTTGTATCATGAACCAGACAACTGATATAATACTTATATACTTTTTTGTAAATACTTACATACAAAACATATTAACACCCAGACACAGAATAAACATATATGTTCATCACACAAATGTTTGTCCTGGGTGGGAATCGAACCCACCGACCTTAAGCGCAGAAGGCAGCGTTACTACCAACTCAGCTGTAAGGCAAGTCATCTTAACTGTTTATTCGACTTACTGGTTACATGTATGCATTTGCAAGATATTTTATGCTAGCCTTTAAAATGCTAGGAGGACTAACCCTGAATGACTTCTCGAGTAAAAGATTGCACTGCTTCATGTCGCTCGGGACACCGATAAATTGGCAGATCACCAGTTGATAAGCGAGGAGAGTCAGGTCGCAGAGTACAGCGCGCATGCCTGGCGACTGAGACCCCTTTTGCAGCTCGCTTAGACCGTAGTGCTGGAAAAGAAAGCAGCTTTAAAAAAATCTTATTACAGCAGTATAATGTCAGTGAAGAGACCTTTATATATCAGTGCCGTGAGGAAGAAATAGAAGCCTGTGGGTTGGCTTCTCTGTGAGTCCAGTCAAGCGTCTGAGTTACAAACTGATTATGTCGTAATCATGAGTATATCATAGCCTCCAAATTTATCGCTTGAATGCCTCTATATAAACTTGTGTTCATATCGGTCGGAAGACTGGCCTACCCAGTTATTTGGTCACCCGGCAATCACCAGTCGTATTTACAAATGAGAGCGGGGTGGTCTAGTGGTCTAGCGTGACCTTAAGTTTCAATCCGGAGGTGGCCGGTTCAAATCCTGACGTGCACCTATGACTTTTTCGATTGAAATATTTATGTGCGCAATACCTCGTTCTCAAAACGGTGAAGGCAAACATCGAGAGGATACCGACATATATTTGAACTAAAAATTCGAAGACATGTGTCAAGTGCATGAAAGGCGCCTCTTCGAGGCGCAATTAAAATCCTTTCACCACACTGGTTCGAGTGAACCAGTGACTCGAATAGAATCGAAGTACAAAATAGCTCTAAATTACAATGTGAATTATTTTCCATTAGCTTATCGACAAGTATGAATTGGATGGTGTGCTTTACCTTGTTGCCGTGGAATCCCACGAACTCCAGCAAAGCGACGACCCTGGGAGGCAGCTGCGATATCATCAGATTGAACGTAGCCGTGCCGAGACGCACGCCGCTCTTGAAGTGCAGCCGTGACGCTGTCGAGTCCCACTTCTTTATCTCCTTGATGTCGTAGCAGTTTCTAAAAAAATGTTTTTTTTTTATACACTCGGTAGCAAAAAAATCGACTCCGGGCACAGCTTGCGTTCAAAAGTCTCTGGCGCAAAATTTAGTAGTCGCATTTTATTTTTGTTTATAAAAATGTAAATGTGTCAATTCTCACATGAATAAACCCATAAAGTGCTATGATTTGTAAACAACCTTATTGCGCTTGTTCACAATAGCGCTCATTAACGGCTACCAAGCCCTATAAAAGTTTACCCACCTGACTAACCCTTATCAGTTAGTCGTCAAACGTTAACCGGTACACTTCTCCCTTATTACATTATTACATACTTATATTATCATGTTGTTTTTTACCAGTATTTGAATAGAAACATAACTATGATATTTATTTTATGAAAATAAAACTATTGTTAAGTATACACTTTTTTTTCAGCCAATTTTATGTACTCTTTATTTTACACGATTATTTTAAAATTACTATAAATCCTCGCGCGCGTTCGTGCCGGGTCCTCCTAGAGACAGGACGTATCACTTTTTCCCGCCGGCCATCGCTTGCTCATGTCGAACATCGATAGTGTAGGCAACTCATAGCGCGAAACACCAGTATTGATACTTTGGCGATGTTTTTTTTATTTGGTGAGTTATTTTGTAAAACGTTGTCTACAGATAATTATTTAAGTAAATATCAAATGATTTAATCATATAATAGTAACAATATTACATTTAATGTATGTTTTTTTTTTCAGAAATGGGTAATAAACGAAAGTTTATTACCCATTTATTAGGTTATTTAGTTAAAGTTATGCTTTGTTCTAGGATGTCTTTTCATCATTAATAGACGATCTCCAATTACCGGAAATGACGATACATAGTGCTGTAGAGGAATTGAACGATATTGAAGAACTTGTATCTTGCTTTGTGCACAGTGATGCTTGATTTTTTTTGTATTATTATTGAGACAAAATATAGCATGGTGTAAAAATAATTGAAATCGATTCAGTTCCCTACTTATTCTGTACAAACTATTATCAGGTTTCGCATATACCAAAAATAATGTTATATTTTTTTAATTTTTTTTATGTAATACATTTACGGAACGAGCCGATGGCTCGTTCCGTAAATGTATTATGGTGTTAAGTGGTAACCTCGGCACATAACAGCCGATGCGACTTGGGTCCTCCCAAAGTAGGTATGACAAGACCCAAGTCGCATCATATGCGCCGTCAAATGTGAGACGTGTAAGTGGAATGTCTCATGTGCCTGTAATTTATGTACCAATATTGCCAATATTTGTTTCAGATAGTGCAATCAATTGTTTGAAATGTGCGATATTAAAATAAAATGATCTAAACTTCGCTTTTGTTTATATTTTATAACTCAATATACGCATAAATTACAAATAATTTATTTCTCAAAGTTTACTAACAGAGTCTGTAGGAACACAATGTTTCTCAGGTAGTATGATTAACAGAAAGCATCATACTTACAGTCACCATAGGTTAACCAACATTCACAAAAGTTCACCCAATCGTCCTAATAAGGATAAACAAAAATTTGTGACATTATAAAAAAAAAAAAAAAGTATCTAAACGGTTCGTTCTTAGGTCCGGGCTCACGCACACAGACTGATTATTGTAGTGTGCGTGAGTTGTGTCTGGTAGGGAGTCTTTCGGCGTCATCCAGGAGTTATATATATATAGCTGAATACCCTAAATCTTTAACTACGAGAGACGCTCTCTGTAGCGACTTGTTTTATGTGTCAAAACTTTAAAATAATAGCCATTAGGTTAACTTAAGTCACACAGGTCATTATTTCGTCGTCTATACGTGGTTACCATAAACAATCACATTTACAACACAAAAATTTATTGAATGGTGAGCAGAGCGTACTTTGCTAATAATCAGTAAGTGTAAGTGAATCTAAAGTAAAGTAGAAAAATATATAGTTCCACCGATGTTCAGACAATTTTTAACTTCTCGTCTCGATTGTTTCGATGGCGACTCTACGTAAGAATTATATGAACAAAGTGATATATTAATAGTCTGTTATCTCTTTTAGATTCAATGATATATTTTAAAATGAATAACAGTATGTTGATTTAACTTTTAATTTGGATAATCAAACATAGAAATAGTCATTTCATTAGTGCTAAACCGTTATTCACACGAGTACTACCTATCTTTAACTTTGTATGGATATCGAGTCTAGTTGGCGTGTTCGACCTACTTTCATAGATAAAGTCAAAAGTCAACATTGGTATATACCTAGTTAGATAAAGATTTACAAACATTTTACTGTAATGCAAGATTAAGTATCACATTAAAGTTATTATTATAACAAAGGCATCATCGCGGGCAAGAGACAGTATATGATAATAAAAAAACGAAAATATATATTAAATGTAATGTACATTCATAGTACATAACATTAACCAAAATGTAATTGAACATATTTTGGACAATATGGGAATGGTGTGACCTTGTGTGGTATTTACAAAACTGCTGTCGTTTTATTTTGTGCATCTTATACCATTCCTAGTATTTTTTGTTACGTGACCGAAATAAGTATGTATTATACATTAATAAGAATTCTAAGCGAAATAATTTAATTTCTTGGCTTTATCTTAAGTTGGGATCGAACTAATGAAATGACTGGCTTTTATGCATGAGACCGTTTCAAAATAAAAAACTCATATACATCTCACATAAAAAGAGACCTTAACAAACACGTTCTAAGTTTTTGCAATTGCTTTGCAAATGTCAAGGCTTCTATTTTCATACAGGAAAGTTTGTCATAATTTTAATTTGATTGAAATAATATACATATATATAATACTATAATACTTTCCGCGTTTTCAGTTCTATGCATACAACGTATCAATGAATTTCAGTTTAAATTGACGACGTAGTTAAGAAAATATTTTGACATTATATATACTGACATTCATAGAACTTTATGACTGCTAAGTAATTAATGATATGTTTTGTGGAATCGAAAGAAAGAAAGTAAAAGTGAAATTAAATTGGATAGTTTTTAATTATTATTATTTTTTGCATAATTATACTACCTTTATCGATACGTTATATAGAAGATTTTTAAAAAGTTTGTTAATGTGTATAATATCAATGTATTTATATTCAAATGAATGCAGATGAAATTATGAGCTTATATGTAGCTGATATTGAATTAAATTATGTTGAGTTTCGTGGTGTTATTGCTTTTTTTGTTTTTACCTTCAGATTAATGTAAAGTAGCGACCTGGGACTCAGTCTCAGTTGGAATTTATACGATCACATTAATACTGATATACAGTTATAACATCCGCTATCCGTGAATTACAGTAACTCAACAAGTCTATGATTGTAGAAAATACCATATTAAAATATATCAATCATGGTGCGGGTGAAATTACAGGCACATGAGACATTCCTACACGTCTCAGAGTTACTGGCATATACGATGCGACTTGGGTCTTGCCATACCTAGGTAGGGGATGACTCAAGTTGGATTGCTTGTTATGGGCAGAGATTACCCTTAACAATAGCCGGGCGTTCCGTATGCCACATAAACAAAATTACAAGTGCAACTTACTGGTAAGTGTTGTAGCAAGTCTTCACTTTGAAGGTGCCTTTGATGAACCCCGTGAGATCCTCGCCCTCGACGACAGTAAGGGCTGCCTGAAGCAGAAGCGCTTCTGCGAAGCACAACTCAGCGTGTGCTTCGACATCAGTGTACAACGCATAGTTAGGCTGGAAATAATACCAGCAGTCTACAATGTGTACCTACACATACTTATTCACGCTTGAGGAGTAGGCAGAGCTTTAACTGGCCACTTTTCTTGTGAGTTACACTATCTTGGGAATGTAGACGTCAAGAAGAGTGAGTTCGGTCGCCGTCATTGTTTTCTCAAGAATGTCTCAGCTAACAATTTATTCCAGTAATTAATTCCTTAATGTATGTAACGGCCACATATTAAATTTCTTATTTCGTCGGCATAATTAGTGGATTTTGTGGTTCTCAACCTTGAATTTTATTGTTAGCTTCTCCCACGTCAGTGCTGTAGATAGATAAACTGATTCATTTCGAATGTATCGTTTAAAATTAAAACCTGCTCTCTAGTAGACTTCGAAGTGAGGGGTAGAGAGTTCAATTCTCGGCCAGGTCAAACACTTGTGATTATTAAATATTTACATAAAAAAGTAATGGTTGGCCAAGTTTTTCATACGTGTACTTTTAATGTGAATGTAATTTTAGTAGAGAGAGTAGAAATACGTTTAAAATCCCTTGCGTATCTGTCGAGAAGTTATTAGGTTAATCGATTGTAAAATGTGTGGCGAACAGGCAAACAGACAGATATGAAAGCTAGTTCATATAACCATATATATGCTGTGTACTATGAGTTTTATGGGAGCTGCGAAAGGAAAAGCGAAGAAAAAAAAGCGAAGAAGAAAAAGGGAATGCATGGTGATTGAAGTGACGTCCGAACATATGTTCGTTAACTTACCTTCCTAATGATGGTCCCCAGACTCTCCACAAAAGTGTAACGTTTCCTATTTTTGTTACAAATGGCGACACACACTTTGATCGCCTCGATCGCTTTGTGAATTTGATTTGCGTCGAAAGTCAGCATCGCTGGGATGAATTCGAATATAGACACACCCAGGCTGTGATACAAGGATGAGTCACACCTGAAAAATAACAATAATAAAGAATTTTATGGGGCATAATTGACAGTCTCATCCAATCAATAGCCCAATAACCTGACAATTTAGAGTCCAAACGCAATAGTCCAGAATTCTTCATAATATCTATAGTAACTCTACCATCTACCTTCGGTCCAACCTTTTCGTAATAAACACATAAAATGGGCCTCTTAGTGTTGGCTTCAGCTCTACTAACGCCTTCTAAAGGACCGGGCTATGACCTCGAGATAAAAAGTTAATGGGAGAAATAGTAATAAAGCTACCAATATTTCGATTATGAATTTTTGAAAGTCAGTAACTGAATAGCCAGTAGAGTCAAGTAGTTTATTTTTTGAAAGTAAATGACAGTCTATTATTCTAACTGGCAATGATGAATAAAACTTTCAATGAACAAAAGTGACCGATTTTTTATTAACATATCGTCTAAAATCGCCATAATATGAAAACATACGCTAGACTTTTATTACCTTTTGTTTCTGTTTCTTCTATTTTTTGGGATTTACCTTTACTTATCGGGAAGGAAGAAATGAAATGGTTTTATTATATTTACGAGATGTAAATAAAAATGTAAACTTAAGCTATATGTTGTGTACCATAGCGCTGATTCCCAGTATTTTAATCAATCAATGACGGGTTAATCATTGTTCACTCACCAAGGTCTCATGATGGCCATAGCTCCTTCGAGATCATTATTGAAGAACTTTTTTATAGCTGTATCGCAGTCCTGAAAGGATTGCTCCAGGTCAATGGATTGCCTGCAAAAAAATAACCAAATATCATATAAACTCACAGTATTTACTTTATACTGTAATGAAACAGATCTCGTAGAAATTATCAACTACCACTATGAAAAAATCGCTGTCTAATTGAGATCTGCATACTCATCACATTACAGTAGGCCAAGTTCATCCGGGGAAGTACCGCCACCATACTCATTTCTGCCGCGTAGCAGTAATGCTACGCGTTGCTGTGTTCCAGTTTAAAATGTGCGGTTGCCGGTGAAATTACAGGCACATGAGTCATTCCACCTTCACGTCTAGAGTTACGGGTGCATGCGATGCGACTTGGGTCTTACTGTACCTAGGTAGGGGAGGACCCAACCACTTAAGGTTACCACTTAACACTAGGTGGGAAATCGTTCCGTAACATTGCCACATAAAAAAATGCACACGTGTCTCTTCATAAGGATCGAATCGAAACTCTACTGAAAAAGAACGAGAAACATTTGATACTTACAATGCGGCCGCAGCGTCATCGTTAGCGTCTTCGAAGATATCCTAAAACAATTATAAGGCATGCTATTAAAACCATCTAACTGCTAGTTACTGAGATCATTTTCTAATATTTAAGTAACAAACATTTTGTCTAGTGGAACCGGACCTTAAGTTTGACACCGAAGACTGACAAGAACTATTTTGTAAAGAAATGTAGGTTCATGGCTAATTTTTTCCCAGAGGCCAGGTACTATAAAAAGGCAAAGGAGTATCTTGAGAAAACTGGAAATTGGCTTCGATAAATCCAGACAGGTTCCCACGGCAGACTAAAGCCTGCTCACTGGCAGATCTTTAAAATGATACTGCCACTAATCTAATCAGCTCTGTGCTGAAAGGATTAAAGAGCGCCTCAGAGAGGCTCCTTTCGTGTACTTAAGCAAACATTTTTTCGCTCAAGGTTTGTCGATTCCTTTAGGAATGCTTTCCTTTCACCGTTTTGAGAACTTAAAAGTATTGCGCACATAAAACTTTCAAGGGAAAAAACTCACTGGCGATGTCAGGATTCGAACCAGCAACCTCCAGATTGAATCTCGTGAACCACGACGCTAAAATATCTCTAAAATGGTGTAGCAACAGCAAGTAGTAAAAGATATAAAGCGCAAATCTTATCAAAGAATAGGAATGCCTGATTTATGCGCGGCTTAACCGCTTATCTAGTTATAATGTCCATGAAATACAGATGTAAGAGATAATAATAATAAGTCACCTCATCTCCGTCTTGGCAATAGCCGCCGTCCGCGGCAGGTTTGTTGCTCGATTTGCAGTCAATGGAAAGCGGTTTAAGGTTGGCAGTCAGATCTCCGCCGTCATCCACCGTTTTTGACGAGCAGGGCTTCATTTTGTCTGTTAACATAACTTTAAGTAAAGGCCAGAGAATGTGTAAGAGCGATTGATTAACTAATGTGTTTTATCATTCGTCGTGGGAACTTGTTAATTCAGACAGAAACAAATAAAAATTAGCTTATAAACCGCTAACAAATGTGAGGCGAGGCCTATATGCGACAACTACTTTCAAATTAGGACTAAAAAGAGCCTTTTGTAACCAATCGTTATGAAAAACGGAAGTGGTTTAATAGGTGGCGATAACGGACGTTAAAAATTATTTTGTCGTATCAGGTACGTGTTTTGAGAGAAGTACAGCAATTACGTGCCTCACCTAATTAGTAACTTCTGAATTGCATGTCATTTTAAAATGACAAATCACGCGATGTCATTAACTATTTGAATTCTACATTTTGCGTGTACTTGAATGTGAATAAGAAGGAAGGGTTGTAATTTATACATGACACAGGCATAAATCAGGTTTTAGTCAAAATTTTAAGTACCAGAGAAATAACTTTATCCAACTTTAGACGGTTATTGAATATCGCAATAACAATAACTATTGCGATATTAAATTATTTTTTTATTAACTATTGCTTAGTTTTTCTATTATGGAATGTTGAATTAAATTACATATAAGTGGATAATATATACGTGGGATGCAGATTCCAGGTTCAAACTATAATTAACCAACTAGCAGCATGAATGGCAAATATAGTCACGTCCTGTAGTCTGAATAGAACCCGAATAAAAGTACTCTCACCATTATGCAATAATACAGTTGGACTTCAGTAAGTTTTTATAACGCACAGGGATGGGGTACTAAACGCGTCAAAGGAAAAATAAATAAAAATAATATAACCACGAATTAATTCATTAAAAAATATCTCAACACTGGGTAGGAGGGGTTGCCGAGATATTCGCTCTTGTCAAGGTCATCGAGGACCTCTGAGGTCAACGACCGCCGAGCACGATGGTAAAGTGTTCCTACCTGTCAGTTAAAGGCTCAAATACGCCTTGAAAATGAGCGAGATACAATTATATAATGTCTGCGTATATGGTAAGGATACTACAATATTGTGCGCGAAAGATCATATTGAAATAACATTCATAGAGTATCTATTCGTGATTTCTAAATTTGTAAAGAAGTATTTGAGATTTATCGATAATATTCATTATAACAATAATTAACAATGTAGGCTCTCAATAATTCAGTCACTTTAGAATCATCCTCTATAATTAAAAAACATAAAAAAAACATGGAGATAAAACGTTATGTTGAATTATAATTAGTTTTAGTTTGGTTGGCTGCAACAGATTTGCCATCGCAATGTTAACAAACTAAAACTAAAGTAAGGAAAAAAAATTAATACCAGATCCACTTTAGACCCGACAGTAAATCTAATGAAGATAGAACTATTTTTATTTTTCATCTAAACTAACGGAACTGATAAGCCCTCATTAATTTATAATTGAATTTTAATATCATAAGTAATGATAGGTGAAATCAATTTTAACTTATTATTAAAATGTATAATTACTGCAAAAAACTTAACTTATTTTTATTGATTACCACAGCTTTGACATAATTTCCAAAAAGAATGTAATTGTTAATAAAAGTTGTGATTACGCTTTTTGTATAAGATCTGCTTCACGGTATCAAGTTTTAGTGAAAGTCGTCCCCACTGAGGCGCACCTCGCCATACACTTTCACTATGCGCTCGCGCCTTTCGTGATCTCACCTGTGTGAGATGACCATTACCATAATGTATTCTATGGGAAATCTTAAATGTTTCTTTTATGTTATAAAAATATATGATTTTACTCATTTTTCTATCCTTTTTTTTGGGACCGGTTCCTAGGGGTGTCAATAAATAAATATTTGTGGACATTTCACACAACGCCATCTATCCCCAAACTAAGCATAGCTTGTACTATGGGAACTAGACAACTGATACAATACTTTTATACTTATTGTAAATACATACATATTAACACATTGACACAGAACAAACATCCATGTTCATCACACAAATATTTGTCCTGAGTGGGAATCAAACTCATGACCTACAGGGCAGACTTATACCAAGTGACATGTAAGGCTAGTCCAATGATTTGCATAATATGTTACACTGGTTGAAGAAAGTCATGGATGAAGTCATAGACTAAACAAATGTAATCCAAACAACAGGAGGCTTGTAAATCAATACAATGATATTCAAGAACAAAGTAAATCATTTAGGGTAATAAAACCCTAAAGATTTAGTCTCATATCAAATTTTGATGAGGGTTTTTATTTTTATTTTAAGTAGGTGTTCCCATATATTTACATTTACCAAAAGTTTACCATCAATTACTTCCCATAAACTACAAAGATTATCTATCTGAATAGTTCAACACACCCTCTATCTTATCACACAGGCAGCTGGCTTTGTACACTACAATTATATTTGACTGGCACATCTCAATTGGTAGTAACTCTGCTTTCTGCGCTGTAGGTTGTGGATTCAGTTACCATTCCCACCCAGGACAAACATTTGTGCGACGAACATAGCTGTTTGTTGTATCTGGGTGTTCAAAATGTTACATTATATGTCTGTATTTACAGAAAAGTTTACAACAGTTATCTAGTATACATATACATATCAGTTATCTAGTTCCCATATTACAAACTATGCTTAGTGTTGGGGTAGAAGGTGCTGTGTGCAATTTTCCCCAAGATTTTTTTTTTTGGGGCGGGGGCGCAGCGCTCGGTCAGAACGCGCTTGGAGCGTACGTACTAAAAAAATTATCGCACTACCTCATTTTTATTTTGAAGCAACAAACTCCTTTTTACTTGTTAAATATATCATTATTTTGGTTTTTTTGTATTTGAATTGTAGTTTAGCCATTGAACCACATTGAAATAGTGAATAGCTCAATCATTTTTGTTATATCGATTCTGTATCCGACTCGTTCATTGTGTAATTAGTTATAATTTATTATTTCTCATCGAGTGAAATTTATTTCTTTTGAGAATAAAGTTCTTTAATCACAAGATTTATTTTTTATTATATGGATTGGACAGTGGCTTGAGGACTAAAAAAATGTGTTGTCTGTATTGATTTTAAATAATCAACATGAGACATCTCATATCACAAAATAGAATGATCTATAAACTATCGTTTAACCCATGAGTATTTCATAAAATAAACCTTGTAAAAGGTTTTGCCTTAATCTAGCTGCATCCTAAAACTACAATTGATTACATAGATAGAGATATCCATAATGAAAACAGAAGGTATGCTGTGTTCAGTGCGGCCTTAGGTGGATTTGGAGGAAACTGATACCTCAGTAGTGATCAACATTACAGACAAACCATGAGGATCATGTTCAATGCACGGCTATGTATAAAGTGCAGCCAGAGAGATTACTCATTCATATAGGATTATATTAAGTGATCCAGCGAAGAGTACACAACTCTCAGTACAGTGGGAACCGGCACCAACGGTGAGGGAGAGAAATACTTTACTCACACAAACTGATTATCATCTTCAAAATGTAAAGATAAAGAACATGAAGGTACTATGCCTCAGCAGGTCCCTGCTGTAAAGAGGGCATGTGGAGGACAGAATTATTGTGCAATAAAGGAACTCATTTAATATTCACTATTAATGATGATATACTCTACATAAAAAATCTAGTAAAACAAAATGGAATCTATTTCTAATAAGTGCCCATTTGGGTTCTTCTTAAATGTTAAAGGTTAGTTGTAATATATGTTAAGAAACATTCTAAATTGTAAAATAACAGTCTAAATAACATAATATATTGAATAACATACCTTTACATCAAGTAACTAATTTTTATAATTTCCTTTAGTATAAAAACCAACTGAAACAGCCACTCACAGAAATCCAAAATCAATACGATTCAGCCAGCCATCTTACATCCCCCGCCCTTGTATTTTTCCATCAAGGACGACCTGAACAAATCCAAGTAAGAATAATCCCCATGGTCTATGTTGCAATAATCAATACTAGAATAAACCTAAACTACAGCAACTGTGGTGCATCGGGTTATATTATGTTAATAATATGTAAGTTACCCTATGGTAAATCAGCGTTTAAACATACGAAGGTGAATCATATGGGATAACAAAGAATTTTTAAAAGTGGACACTGAAAAGTATCATTATTTTGAAGATTTATTACCTAGAAGAACGTTTCGGCACAACATTACAACACACAAATACTGAATGCATTAACACACTCTATAGTACAAACAGCTTGCAGTTCTAATTACATAACAAATACAAATATTAAATTAAAAAAATAATTACCTATATCTGAAACACTTGCCATCCCGCCGTCTCTCACAACCACATCACAAAACTGTCTGCTGATGACTGCCTGCAATGTTGCCGTTCGAAAAAACTAAAAATCGATAGTCTGTTTAAGAAAAGCCTGATTAAGTTAAATAAAAACTATCGCCGAATGCCAAATGCTAATTTATTTCTGAACACGAATAAAAAGTGGTTAGAAGTCACAAAAAAAAAGTTCCGGCTAAAATCAGAATTTTGCTCCAATATGATTCCCGAGTCTTTCGAACAAACTAACTAAAACAAAGAGGCAACACCTATTTTGTATTTTATTTTGTCATTGACATTGACACCGTCAAATGACTGATCAATAACAATACAATCTGTGATTAAAAGACCGTGCGTGATTTTGTTTCTTCCTTTTGATTTCCGTCTTTCTACGTCCATGAAGTGCCTCGTTTATTCTTTTCCTTTTCGACCTATTAATTATATTCTGTATTAATTCCTTATGCTAACCAAATAACAAGAAGATAGTCGAAAATAGTTACCAGTCGTGAGATAAGTGGCAATTGAAAACGAGAAAAATATAAAAAACAAAATGAGAAAGTCTCATAATTTTATTCGTCAGGTAGCAATAATTAAAAATCTTATCTGAAAACTGATAATTGGGACTAAGTATTTTTCTTTAAAATATTAAAAAATAGTAACTTTTCTGAGTTGGTAACACTTTATTAGAAGAGTACGCGGTTTGTTAGTGAAGATTTTTACTCCTTCGCTTAACTAGAAATAAATGTTAACTCCGTTTTCATGTAATCATTAGCCGTGGAAATGGCTTCTTCCAATCATAAAATCGAAATAACTATAGAGAAGTTATGTAGGACTTGCCTGTCGAAAGAGAATGAAATGAATTCTCTATTTGATGTGGTCGTTGGAGATGTATCACTTGACTACAAAGTTACTGCTGTTACCGGACTAAAGGTAAGAAAGACAACGAAAATGTATTTACGCTAAGCCTTTGTTATGCTTGATTGGGAGATAGGCGAATGTTTAGTTATCGTATTGTTTGTATATGCCTCCTGTTGTACCTACTGTAGCTATTGTAATATTTACGATTTTCCTGAAATTTTTGGGGGTTCTTTTTGTGTTCAAAACTGTGTAATTTTAGTGTTTAATTTCTAAAAAAATAAATAGACTTAGTATTTATAGAAGAATACTATTTACATTATGATATAAATATAATAAAATATTAATATACCCTACTAACATTCAGATTGCTAAAAGTCAAGGGATTTCATCCAATATAAAACCCATTCTACGTTCATTAAATTTCCAGAAAATATTACATTTCCATTTTTACATGTCATGATTGAATTGCTGAGTTATATCTTCTATTGTTATTGTCTCTTGTGGTTTGTTAGATGTGCCATAAAATGGTATCACTAATAATTCACATCTGTCACTTAGTCCATTCTATGCCATTTGATATGCACAGTGAAAACAGTCGGGTAACAACAAAATTCTTTGCTTGTGGACAGTAGGCCTGCAGATGCTGATAAGAAATCAACATAATTTTTAATACTAACTTTGGGAAATCCGATTTATGTTGCTATTTTATCATAAGTACACAGAAGGTTCTTTGTATTATTTCAGACTCATATGTCCCCTTTAATAATTACTAAACAGCAATAAGTAATATAATAGTTATGTACTTTAAGTTTAAATAAATAAATATTTTTATATAATATAATATTTTTATATAGTTAACAATCGCATCATCCTAAGGACATTAAGACCTTATTCACATACAGTTTACATACTAAGCATATGATTGCTTCAGTTCTCTCTAGGCATCCTTGGCTTTGATTGTACAAGTTTTTGGGCTGTGCGAGTATGTGGTAACGTTTGACTATACCCATTGTTATTTTAGATCCAAAAAGGAGATGGTCTACCAACAACAATTTGCTGTGATTGCCGAGACAAAGCAGAAAAGGCATTTGATTTCAAGAAAATATCAGAGGAAGCACATAAGTCTCTCAAAGGTTTCTATAAGGATGAAAAGACTCGCCCTTTCGAATTTAAAGACAGCTCTGCTGAGGTACTTGACAAGTTTGTTATTTCATTTTTAGACATTTATTGATATAAAATAAATATATAAATCATAGTTGCTCCCCTAAAGTTTAATCACATGTTCCGTTCTAGAGATTTGTACTAGTATTAACTAATCAGCATTTGATAGGCACTGCATCCATGCTATCAAATGCTAGATAATCACATTCACCTATCTGTAAACGGAGCTTTAACAATCTTTACTTTTAAACTTTTCTTGTTACATTTTACATTTACGTGGTACTATTTTGTTTTTTATTCATAATACTAACATTATTTTCAGAAACCAATTGGTTTTAAGATCGAAGACTCTGATTCCAGCGACTCATATGATTTTTCTGATGCTGATTATGAAATTCCTCTTAAGAATGGACCAACAGACAGTATTACTACAGGTAGGCGATGGTTTTACGTATTAAATGTGACCTGATTGCTCTTTAGCAGATGGTAATCTTAAGAGTTATGCATACTTTTATAACTTTTGTGACATTTGATCTTAGTTGTGTAAATCATCCTGTAGTGCAGCATTACTATCAAAATGCTAGAGCTTGCTGGCGTAGTGGTACTGACTCCATGTTTCAATCCAGAGGTTCCTGGTTTAAATTCATACAAACATATGCACATTGCGATGTTCTTAAAACAGTGAAGGAAACTGGCATGCCCTAGAGACAAAAACTAGAAGACTGGATGTCTTCTAACTTATGTATGTGTTGCGTGGCAGGAGCCTCTTTGAGGCGCATTCTACACTTTTCACCTCACTCATACGAGTTAGTGTGTAGTATGAGTAGTAGTACTATGAAAAGTAATTAGTTTCTGTTACGAACTATGTGATAAATAATTTTACATATATTTTACTAATATGAAATTGCATTACAGACAGTGATGTCAAAGTGAAAAAAGAAAGCTCCAGTCGAGAATATCTCGAATGTAAGAAGTGCTGTCTAATTTTTCAAACACAAGAAGAATATCAAGAACATAGAAAAAGGAAATGTGTGAAAGGTATTTTGAACTATGTAAAATCTTGTTACATCTTTTGGTACTTTTGCTTGGTGAGTAATTCAAAAGACTAGTTAGTCATTACAGTTAATAATTAAGCACTGTGGCACATTACTTAATGCAATAAGCTATGTAATTTGACTGATCAAAGAAAATAGGCAGTAGACTTGAAATTCAACTGTTTTTGGCCACAAAAGTAGACTCTTCAAGGCACACTTTAATCCTTTCACCAGTGCCAGCGAGTCAGTGATACAATGAGTACTTATGCTATTTAAATTTTTCATAATAATTGGACTGGAATATTTAATATTATAAGAATTGTCGTTATTTCATTTCTAGTTGAAATCGAAGATGCAAACGGTGCTCATTGTCCGATCTGTGATACAAAATATGATGGTACAAACAGTCTCTCAAATCACATGTGGCAGTTTCATGCAGACTTAATGGGACCTAAGAAGAAGGGCAAAACCAAGAATTCACAGACATCGGTAAGAATCTATATATAAATACACAAAGATAAAATATTTAAGTAACATTTTGTCTTGGGTTTGTGATTCCGTTTTATTTTTGTTTATTGATGAGCTTTTGTTTTACGAATAAAAACATTATCGAGGCAGTTTTTCAATAAGAAAATAGTTAAGTGATTCTTCTTCGGTTTCTGAATGTTTTCCTCAAATTTTCCCTAATGATTATGGTTCACTTGGGTGAACACTAGTTTTATTAAATATGCCAGTGCCTAATCGGGAGGGGTCTCTACCCTGGACATAGTGTTTGGTGATTATGTTGGTAGCAAACTACCTTATGCAATACACTCTTTTAAAATCCTATGATTTTAATTTAAGATATTAAGGGACACTTTGTTATAAAAGAGAGTGCTGTTTATAAAATACGCCAAAGTAAGTGTAGGGTCCAAATTGTGATACTCTTTTTATGGGCGGAGGATACTGTTTGTGTTCAGTGGGCCATCTATTTGCATACATTTGAGACATACAGTTACCTCTTCTATTTCCCCGAGTACACTTAAATGTAGGTGTGTGTTGTCAATAAAATAGTAAGAAATATTTAAAATTTAAATATTTGAAAAAGTGAATGGAAATCATTATTTGCGGTAAAAACAAATTAGGTAATTAGGTATCTGGTGCAGTGAAATAAAATGAATATACATGTATTATTTCAGACGATACTCAATAAACTATCTGAAAATGGACTCTACATCAGTTCCAAAAAAGCAGGTGAACAAGGAAAGACATACGGATGTGGATTTTGCAAGGAGGAGGCCCAATCTAAAGAAGAACTCAGCGTACATTTCTACAAACACAGCTGTTAGTATATTTACCATTGTTTTCGTCATAATTGCGGATGCGATACGATTAATGATGACAGCCTTTACGCCCCGCGGGGGTAGGCAGAGCTTCTGTGCGCCACATTTCGCCTTGAGGGTTACACTATCGTGGGAACGTAGACGTGACTAGGGGTGAGCTCGCGGCCGCTGTTATCCGCGAATAACTCGCCTGTCACTTTCTTCCAGTAATTACTCAATAACCTGACAGGCGAACAAATGTATCCACGATATTACCTACTGGTCCGGGCGAGCGATAAATGATTCCTCGTACTCTGTGTCCTGTAAATTCTGCGGAAATGCAGATCGCTTAAGCGTGTCACCGCTTTCACTGTGCGAATTCTCAGAGGGCAATGCGAATAGATATCACAAAACGCGCGAAAGTGATTAATAATATCGCAGATCTGTCAGGTCACATACACACGCGCGCTCGCTTTATGCACCAAAGCGCGAATCCTGATATCTACCCTGATATATGTTATGAAATAAGTGATTAATAGGGCGTTGTTCATAATGTCCAGAAAGTCTTAAAAATTACCAATATGTATTCTATCTCTATGCTAATTTTTATCTAGATCCGCTCAGCCGGTCTGGTGTGATTGAGTAACAGACATCCATCCAAACAATGACATTTATAATAGTAATAAGATTATTACTAGCGACCCGCACCGGCTTCGCACGGGTAGCAGAACACATACGCCTAAATAAAACAAATTTAATTGCGCGAATAAAATTTATGCCATAATTGCATACGCCATACGTCTGTCTTCAATAGTAAAGAAGTTGTAAGCCGTTGATTAGATTGGATGGGGTAATTTTAATGGCAGATATTTTTTTTGTATGGCGGCCATCTTTATTTTGCCAATTCCTACTCTGTTGCTGTGCCTGGACACAGTTCCAACCTATCCTAACCAACTGGTTTCGATCTTTGTAGACCAGTAACTGTTAAATACACTTGACTGGCTAAGAGATCGGCCTTGAAATCGACAGTAAAGTAATAAGTGTTAATTACGTAGGGATTATGATTTAACTTGTCATTATTCAATTGCCTGGGCATTGTGTTTCAATTGACTGGCCTCACAGCTCAGTTGGTAGTAACCCTGCCTTCTGCGCTGTAGGTCGTGGGTTCGATCCCCCAGGTCAAATATTTATGTGACATTGATGTTTGTTCTGTGTCTGGGTGTTAATATGTATTATATGTATGTATTTACAAAAGAAAAGTATATAAGTACTATATCAGTTGTCTGGTTCCCATGATACAAGCTATGCTTAGCTTACTTTGGGGCTAGATGGCGCTGTGTGCAATGTCCACCAATATTTATTATTATTATTGTGTGCCCTAATATTGAAGAATAACTTGGTCCATGACATATATATATATATATCTATTCAATAGCCTTTTTTTACCTAAGCGAATTAGCTGAAGCAACAAATATTTTTGAATAAATAAGTAATAAATATAAACACTAATTAGTACACGTGTTTACAATGTTTCAGTGATGAGGATCTTCAAATGCCTGTTATGTAAAAAAATATACCGCAAGAAGAGAAACTTCGATACTCACACATGCAATGATGATAATAAAGCTGAGAGGGTATGCGTTACTGATTTAAAAACACCATAAAAAAAGGATCGGTTAAAACTTGTTGATGTTTTTTAAAACTAGTATTCATATTTTTTTTTAAGGGAAACACGATGGACGACGCAAATGAAAAATTAGATGAAATGTTTTTGAAACACCTTTTGAGTCCTGTTATGGCATCGGTATGTTATTTTAATATTATTTAAATTTAAAATGGTTAAGTATAAAGAAAAAATGGATATGATTTGTATTCCATTGAATTTTATCTCTAGTTCAGCTATAATAAGCTGCCCTCATATTTATTTACAAGCTCTGCTTAGCTTACTCTGGGGTTAGATGGCGCTGTGTCAAATGTCCACCAATATTTATTTATTGATTTCCAGACTGGTAATGTGCTAGAAGTATGCAAAAAGTGTAGCGCAGTATTTCGTTCGGAAGCAAAACTAATTAGCCATCAAGACGCCGAACACTCTGTATTATCACTTCGTTGCAACAGTTGTGGAAAGGTTTGTTTCGTCTTCGTTAAGTTTCAATTGAATTGTTTGTTTGCCACTTAAGAACTGGTATTAATTATATGATATTGGTCTCACAGCTCAGTTGCCAACTCTGCTTTCTGCGCTGTAGGTCGTGGGCTCGATTTCCACCCAGGACAAAACATCTGTGTGACGCACATAGATGTTTGTATTGGGTCCTGGGTATGTAATATATATTTACAAAAAAGAGCGTGGTGACCCAGTGGTACTGACCCCGAGTTTCACTCCCGTGGTCGCTGGTTCAAATCCCTGAGGTGCACCAAAGAATTTTACGCTTGAAAAATTCATGTGCGCAATACCACGTTCTCAAAAGAGTGAAGGAAAACATCGTGAGGAATCTGACATGCCCTAGAGCTTCTTCTTCTTCTGCTTTCACCACACTGGTACAAAAGAACCAGTGCCTCAAACATTAGTAGTAGTTTATAAGTGCCACAGCACAAGCTGTGCTTAATTTGTGGCTAGACAACGCTGTGTGAAACCGCGGACAATATTTTATTTTTAATTTTGACAGACGTTCGCTTCAGTTCAGAACGCGGCCCGTCACAGAGCGGCGTGCAAAGATATAGTGAGACCGCACAGATGTTCTACGTGCGGCCTCAAGTTCGTGTACGAGATATCTCTCAACAAACATATACTGAGATACCACCAGGGACAGAGCGTGTCCGTCGCATTCATGAGAAAGAAGAATAAGCCCGCAGACAACGTGCAGTACCAGTGTGACACATGCAGTAAATTTTTCATGAGGTACACTCACACACTACGCTTACTTCTTTGGGGGGCCACGTTGCTCACCTCCGTATGTACTCTTTGAATCCCTACACGTGTCCCCCGGGTGGTGCGAAAGGAGCAACCTAAAGTAGCAGTAGAACTTGTGCTAAGTTCGCCCAGAGAAGTACTGCCACCACACCTGGTAATCTGACGCCAAGCAGTGATGCACTCGTGTTGCTGTGTTCCGGTGCAAGGGAGTGGGTGCCGGTGAAATTGCAGGCACATGAGACGTAACATCCCCGTCTCGGGGTGAAGGACGCAACGCAGTGCGACTTGAGTCATCTCGTCCTATGGAGAAGACTTGAGTGGTATTGCTGTTGTCTATGGGTGGTGGTTACCACTTAACATCAGGTGGGCCGGCAGCAAGTTCCATCACTTCAATGACATAAAAAAAAACTGGGTCTAAGCAACCTTTGCCCATAAGAAGCAATACGTATTGGGATTATCAATAATATATAATACATAAATATGTTTCAAGTAGTATCAATACATATTAACTAAGATAAGAATCAAGTCGCATCGTATTCGCCCGTAACTCTGAGACGTGAAGGTGGAATGCCTCATTTTTTAATTAATTTAATAAAGATCTTAATCTTAGAAAATAAAACTCTAATTTATTTTCTTGTACATCGTTTTAGGAAAGAAGCGCTGGCGAAACATGCGAAACTACACATGCCAAATCAAAAGCTGTTCGAATGCGATATATGCCAAAGGAAATTCAATAGGAGTGACAATTTGCGGTAAGCTTTTTATGTGATACAACTACGGAACGAAGGCCCACCTGGTGTTAAGTGGTGACCTCTGCTCATAACAGCCGATGTGACTTGGGTCCTCCCCTACTAGGTACGACGAGACCCAAGTCGTGTCGGATGCGCCCGTAACTCTGAGACGTGTTTAGTTCTTAGTTCTTAGACGTATTTACCCCATTATAGCACCCACGCTAACGTTACACTTAAAAATTCATTCTTAATTGATAAAAAACTGATAAAATTTGACTGGCCTCGCAGCTCAGTTGGTTAGCAACTCTGACTTCTGCACCGTAGGTCGTGGGTTCGATTCCCGCCCAAGACAAACATTTGTGTGACGACATTTGCTGGTGTTTGTTCTGTGTCTGGGTGTTAATATGTATTTATATTTATGTATTAACAAAAGAAAGTGTGTATTTTATCAGTCATCTGGTTCCCATAGTACAAGCTAATGCTTAGTGTCGGGCTAGATGGCGATGTGAAGTGTAAAAAAAAACCTTTTTATCAATGAACCATTATTCTATCAATATGTAAACCAGACTAATTAGATTACTCAACATTTCAGTACTCACAAGCGTATCCATGACGCGGACCGGGTGAAGCCGCCGGCGAACAACTGTTTGTGCCTTTACTGTGGAAGAGGTTTCTCCAACTCCTCAAACCTCATCGTACACATGCGGAGGCACACCGGGGAGAAACCGTACAAGTGCGACTTCTGTGACAAAGGTGCGTCTAATTTCTGTATCATATTTTCTTTATCATGTTTATTTACTGTATCATGTTTATTTTCTGTATCATGTTTATTTTCTGTATCACGTTTATTTTCTGTATCATGTTTATTTTCTGTATCCTTTTCACCTTATGGGTTCACCCTATCGTGGAAACGTTGACGCGACTAGTGGTCCACTGATATTCTGCCAAACCCTTCGGTGATAAAGGCTTGCATCTATGTGTGTACAAAAGTACGAAGGAAACTGAATTTCATATTTCATATTCTAGACTGCCTCACAGCTCAGTTGGTAGTAATCCTGCCTTCTGATATAAATCTATTTCTTTTTTATTGTACATTTTTCTTTTATAGGTTTCCCGAGGTCTTCGGATCTTTTGGTGCACAGAAGATCTCACACTGGAGAAAAACCTTGTGTATGCGGTCTGTGTGGCAAAGGTTCATATATATATTCATTCAATAAATAAATAATGGTGGACATTTAGCTAGCCCCGAAGTAAGCTAAACGTAGCTTGTATTATGTGAACCATAGAACTGATATAATACTTATACACATTTTTTTTGTAAATACATACATATAATACATATCAACACCCAGACACAGAACAAATACCTATGTTCGTAACACGAATGTTTGTCCTGGGTGGGAATCGGACCCGGGAATGACTTCCACTTCAGGGGTGACCTACTTGTTTTTTTTTTAATTTGATATACTTACGGAACGAGCCGACGGCCCACCTGGTGTTAAATGGTAACCTCGGCCCATAACAACCGATGCGACTTGGGTCCTCCCCTACTAGGTACGACAAGACCCAAGTCGTATCGTATGCGCCCGTAACCCTGAGACGTGTAGGTAGAAGGTCTCATGTAATTACACCGGAAACCACACCTTTCAAACCGGAACACAGTAACGCGAATGCGTTACTGCTTGGCGGCAGAAATGGGCATGGTGGCAGTACTTCCCCGGACGGACTTGGCGAGAGTCTTACTGCTCTTAAAGCCAAGCCAAATTATACCCAAGATCTACTGTTAATGACGAAACCCTAAACGACCTACCAATTACATACTTCTTAAAATTTAAATGAAGCATTAATATTAAGATGCAAAACATGAAATTGAAAATTATTCATAGTAACTAGTTATTCATATTAGTGCGCGCATTGCATTTGACCATCTCCCGCTAGATAAGCGAAGTCAGGTTCGTTGTAGTCATTATTACATTGCGCACTTTGTTCTGCGTAATTTTTGTATATGGTAATATTATTAGGTTAGAAAGAAAGAAGAAAGAAAAACATTTATTTGTGTCATAGAACACAGGTACGAAATAAAAAAAGGGAATAATATCAAGACAAACATTTTTAACAAAATTAAAAGCGAGCTCATATCTCATACTGAACGAAACTACACTATATCATAAATAGCATTGGCTCAACCTGCTATATAGAATTGTCACAAAATGGTTATCTATCTATTCGAGTCACTGGTACTCTCGAACCAGTGCGGTGAAATTATTTCAACTGCGCCTCAAAGAGGCTCCTTTCGTGCACTTGACACATGTCGAATTTTGAGTTCTAGGACATGTCGGTTTACTCTGTTCGTTTTGATGATTAAGTTATAACAGTATTAAACTTAAATAATTTTGCCGTGCCACTATACATATACTGGACTGGAATGATGCTATTTAAACACACTTTATGTTTCAGCTTTCTCGCGCAGCAACAAACTGTCGCGTCACATGCGCGTCCACACCGGACAGCGCCCGTACAAGTGCACGTACTGCGAAAAGGCATTTTCGCAAAGTAACGACCTGACGCTTCACGTACGGCGTCACACCGGCGACCGCCCGTACATATGTGACGTGTGCGGGGACAGATTTATTCAGGTGAGCGTCTACCACGCGACTGTCTGTCTGTCTGTCTGTCTGACGAGGGATCGTGTTATGCACAAACCACCCAAGAGAGACGCGATCGCAAAAGCAACGGCTTTGTCCCTCTTCGTATGTACGACGTCGCACTACAGACTGCGACACGCTTATTCACTGGTCTCATAGCTCAGTTGGTAGTAACCCTGCCTTCTGCGCTGTTCGTGGGTTCGATTCCCACCCAAGCATTTGTGTGACGAAATTAGGTTTGTTCTGTGTCCCAGACACAGAACAAACATGATATGTATGTATTAACAAAAAAGTTTACTTAACTTACTTTGGGCTAGATGGCGCTGTGTTAAATGTTCACCGATATTTATTATTTATTTATTTATTCAGTGAACATCAATTAGGATCTAGCCGCGGTTCCCGACATTACTCCGAGTGATCAATGTTCTTCCAATATTATGTAGTAGTTAAAGTAATAAATGTACGTAGATTAAAGTAGTTAAATTTTTAAAAGGACAATCCTTTCGTTCTCTAAAAAATCAACCCTCCTGTAGGGGTTTCTCGGCTGTTCTTTCCCGTACTAGTCGAGTCACTGGTTCTCTCGAACCAGAGTGGTGAAAGGATTTTAAGTGCGCCTAAAAGTGGCTTCTTTCGTGCACATTCTTCCCCATGAAGGTTCAGATAGGGTTTGAACAGGAGTCAACATTTGCAATAAGTAGGCTTAACTTTTATTTCAAATATTAATAAGTGACGTTTCCAAGCCATTTGTTTATGAATCCTAAAGCTTTTGACAACGACTTGAAGCTCCATAAAATGTAACGTAACGTGTAAGTTTTGTATGTAATGGTGTGACTAAAATAACGTAATGTTATGTTCCAGGGGACTGCGTTACAAAACCACAGACGGGCTCACGGGCACTTCAGCGCGGTGCCGCCTGCTCTCAACAATCAAGCACACGCAATAACATACGCTGTAGCCAATATAGTCCAAGATGACTCACACATGTCCAGTACTATTACGTCCATCTAAATAGATTTTGGTGCCATACTGTTGGTCCCAACTGAAACTCAAATTTCGTTTCAAACGAAATAGAAAATGTTTTGTTTTACCAAAAGAGATTTATCTTTAGTTTGATACCATCAGACTAGACACCATTAATGAAAAATATTTCAGTGTTATCGTGTTTACACTATATGTATGTAGTCTTATACCTTATAGTCGACTTTTACAGGTAGCAGAACCTTATTTAATTATGTTCGAGCGGCTTTCGCTGATATGAGTTTTTCATACAGCGTTGGAATGAATAGTATTTATTGATTGTTTCACTTTTTAAGCACAGTTTTGGTTGTTCGTAGCCAGTTATCGAAATTTTTTTTTGCCATTACGATATTGGTATATTATTTATTCCATTTTCGAGATTTGGCCTGCTGGGTATTTGCCCAAAGCTCTTTCTGGACCTGCTGGTTGTTCTTCTTCCACTAGTCGAATTTCATCTATGAATTATTCGAACGACCAGCTCAAGTTACGTAATGTACGTAGTCACGTAACACTAAAAATTCTTGTTATTTGTTGTGATTTAATGTTTACATCGGAATCTGAATCTTCACACTAGTTTTAGTGGATTGTTCTGTAAACTGGTCTCATTTAAAATTAGTACCTGGATGGCCGGTATTTCTTTTTTGATAAATTGTTTTTTTTTAGACATATTTAAGTATACGAATTACATACTGATAAAATGATGAAATATGAATAATATTTTTCGATCTTACCGAAAGAATAAACGCCACCTTTTAGTAATTTTCTTTCAATAAAAAAAAATATTTTTATGTTTAAGTTGATTTTCTGAAAATGAATCCTAGCTAGATCGATTTATCGCCCCCGAAATCCCCTGTATACTAAATTTTATGAAAATCGTTGAAGCCGTTTCCGAGATTCAGATTATATATATACAAGAATACAAGAATTGCTCGTTTAAATATAGTAAGATAAGATGTGTATTCAGAGAAAGAAAATTCTCCTTAAGGTTTAGTTCTTAATGTTACATCAGTATGGTAGTTATAACTATATTTATATTTGTTTTCTTACTTTAATAACAAAGAATCGTTTAAAAATCTTAGTAAAATTCTAGTACTGCTACTGTACTCTAGCAGCCTTATAAATTCGTTAAAATATGTTTAGTCTTTAATTTTTGTAATTAAACTTAACTATCGTTCTTTAACTTAAAGAAGGAATGCAGAAGTTTTATTACAAACTGATTATAGCTAATTTATTCAATTGTGTTGATTCATTCATGTATTTTATTTTTTCAATACCAAGTGGTTATATTAGATAGATATAGTGTCAACTGCCTTCCCAGCTTATTTGGTAGTAACTTTGCCTTCTGCGATGTAGGTCGTGGGTTCATTTTACACTCGGGACAAACGTGTATGACCATCATAGGTGTTTGTTCTGTGTTTTATATGTTCTATCGGTTATCTAGTTCCCACGGTATAGTAATTTTTTTTTATGTCATACGGTTACGGAACGAGCCGACAGCCCACCTGGTGTTAAGTTATGCATAGTTTGGGGCTACATGGTGTGGTATGATGTCTCCACCATTTTTTTTCTATACAAATAAATAAGATGAAGTGTCTGTTTATCGGAAAACAGCTGTTTACCGGAAAACAGCTGTTTACTAAATGCATATGAAAGTATATATAGTAGTTACTTATAACAAAAAAACATTATTTTTCTGCTCTGGCTAATCTCTGAAAGTCAGTCTGACTGACTGACAGGACATTCACTGGCAGATAGCTGATGTTATAAGGAGTAACTTTGGCTAATTTTATTGCAGAAAGAGCCAAACTGTGCATGCCTATGTCAAAGAAAATGGCGGGTGAAACCGCGGGGTAGGTACTAGTTATATAATTTTATTATAAAACTAGCTGTAGGTACCCCGCGGTTTCTGTAAGCAAATCAGTGAAAGTTCTTTTAATAAATATATCATAACTGAACATAGATACTACATTATATTTTGGGTTTGCCTGAAGTCTTCTGACAAAGTCGTCCGCTGCACTGGAACAAGAAAATATTGCAATGATAATATGAAAGTTGTTTGTTGTTTAACAAATTATGGAGGTACATTTGTAAACAAGACCGTCCCAGTTGTATCTTCGAAAAGACCCAGTAGTAGGTGATTGGTTATTTTATACCATAGGTAGATGGGACAAGGTAATTCCTTGTTATTGGTATTGATGACTACGGTGACCTATAGAAGCATTAGTTTTTCTTATCCACTTAGATATGGTCACAGATAAGAACTAGAATGGTGATTGTGCTTATACTTATAAAAACCACTGAAGCCTGACTTCAACACATCAAGCCTACACACTGACTGCATTCAATACATACAGTATATATATATAGTATATATAGTTCTTTATGTAGCCATCAGCTAAGAAGAATTCTTGATGTCACTCGCACCCCGATTGTCAGTGAACCACTACTACACTACATCATACTGTAAACAAGCTGTGGTATTTTTTTTTAGAGTGTGTAGTTATAACCTCAAGAACTCATCATATAATATGAGAGACTTAAGAGTTTTGCTAGTGCGGTCTTTACTATAATCTGGAGCTGGAGGAAAATTAAATCACATAATATAGAAAAATCAGGTTAACGGATCTTGTATCAGGTACTTACTTTTGACTCGCAGGTTAGCCCGGAACACTAAATTATGGACATTTCATTAACATTAGAATTAAATTATGTATACAGATGAATTTTCAAGGTGACCATCGGTCATAACTGTTTTTAGGGTTGTGTTGTATACTGGGGGTTATGGAATGGGGCTAAGAAAACCTAAAAGGCATTAGAAAACTCCAATTTAAGATAAAATAGCGATGAGTTGACGATAATCTTTTTACATAACAATTCAGGTTCCAAGGCATCTGCAAAATTACAAAAAAAAAAAAAGAAAAAAATTAAATAAAAAATTACAAAGTTAAAAGTAAAATAATAGTAAATAGTAGTTACTAAAAGTGAAATTACAGGCACAAGAGACATCCCACCTGCACGTCTCAGAGTTACGGGCACATACGATGCTAATTGGGTCTTGTCGTACCTAGTAAGGGAGGACCCAAGTCGCATCGGTTGTTATGGGCAGAGGTTACCACTTAACACCAGGTGGGCCGTCGGCTCGTACCGTAAATGAATTACATAATAAAAAAAAAAATAGAAAAGCAGTCCATGGATTGACTTGACATATTTACAGAATGTTGCATTGATATATAATATTTTAAATAGGTTTTTGTCAGCCCATCTGACCACATAACTAAATTTTTCAACAGCCTATTATACACTGTAGCTGTCTCCCATTTCTTAGTTATGTAACTACATATGGTATTATTGGTGTTGTGTGCTTGTTGTTCTGTCTTGTTGTTTGCGAGAAAAACTATTTTATATCAGAGTGAGTCACAAAGAAGCGTGGCCAGAATTAGCTATATCTAACTAAAATAAACTCTTACATGAGATTGACAGCGCTTTGCGTGACACTGAAATAGATAATATTCTACTCTTTAACAACTGAATTAAAATAGGAAACAAACAAGATATTATAAACTTAATATTGAAGTACTTTTTGGAGACTAACGAGTAATTTCTAAGATAGATGAGCATAGATAGGTGACCCAATCTTATAACCTTTGATAACGTGTGCATCACTTACCTGCCTCCTTATTTATTTATTTATTTAAGTACACAAACATATATATATTACACAATTAAACTAAAATAGAATAACAAAAAGACCGTTCTGATACATATGACAATAATAATATGTGTACATAACATTTACCATAACACATAGAAAATTAATAAAAAAGGAAATAAATATGTAGGTACTTAAAACTATGAAAGTTAAAATGAATTAAGTAAGAATAAGAAGAGTAAGACATACAAATAAAATTAAGCAGAAGAGCCAAAGTGGCTCAGTGGTAACTTTTTGAATATTTGTATTTTATTTGAAAATATATCAGTTTGATATTTTTTTTTTGTTTTTTTCCTCGATATTTTTGAAAGTGATTGGAGAATTTGCAGTTATATGGCTAATAAAAATAATTATGATCATTGAAATGTCAAATAATCTGCAATCTCATTTAAACTCCATCGCGTTTGTTTGAGAGATTAAAATTATAACAAATCAACTCCTTACTGATGAGGCCTAAACATGTTTGACATAGGTATGTCTTCTTCTTCATCTTCTTAATTGATGGCTACAGAGGTTATGTGAGCCCACCAGTCTGCCAATGACCGCTACTGATAGTGTCATATACAACATAGGAGTTCATGTTAAAATTTTGATAGTAATTATTCCGAAACAGTAAGAATGTAGAAATTAATTAAAAAAGACCAAGGTGAATCTCTGTACCGAGGAATAACATATATGTATATAAGTATTTATTACTACTATTGATATTATGATAGGAATTATAAAAAAGGGGCAATAAGAAAGAAATTACAATTTAATTTTATTCATAGGTATGTCGGCGCATCTGCAAATCAGACTGACAGTTGACGGATGTCACTGTCATAAACATCACTAACGAACACCGAACATTGGAGAAGCGGCCATCTAAATGCAAAATTTTATGGCTGGTACAAGCTATTCTCTTTGTTAAATCTCATCGTCTTAATAAAACTGTTATCTTTTCTGACTCCAAAAGCTGTCTGCAGTCAATTCTTGCTAACCCCTTCCGATCTATATCTCGTTTCCCATCTATCCTTGAAATCAAAGAAGCTCTTTTTGAGTGCCACAAACAAGGAATCAATGTTGCTGTTGCCTGGATACACAGCCACTGCGGTATACCTGGCAATGAAGTAGCTGACTTACATGCTAAAACCGCAGCTCAGATTGGATCACTCGAACATTATAAATGTTACTCTCATGACCTCTGCCTATTTCCGAAATCCTTGTTACGAGAGTCTTGGATGAATGCTTGGAATATATCAAAAATTAATAAGGGTAGGCATTATGCGAACATACAAAAAGTTATTCCACTTGTGCCATGGTTTTTTAAATACCGTCACATCAGCAAATCCATCACATCAACTATCTGCCGGCTTAGACTAGGTCATTCTAGTAATCCAGTATTTTTGGCAAAAATCAGGGTCCGGGATCATTCACTCTGTGAGTGTGGACTTCATGAAGGAAACGTTGATCACATTTTTTTTAGCTGTCCCAAATTACGCTTTTCCCTTTTTGACTTTCTTCCCAAAGATATTCCCCGACCCATTTCAATCAAATATCTCCTCTCCCTTCATCCTTATTTCAATATCAACTGCATACTTAGCAAATTTATATATATTAACAAAATTTAAATTAATACTGCCACTATTGTTTCATTAACTTGATGACATCTTTTTGTTTTTTTATGTATTCATCTGGTAACATATTATATACCTACATTATTATGGTTGTAAAATTCCTGGCACTTCTGCTTAATAAACTGGCCATATTCTATTTTAAATAAACCCAGCAACAGAACAACTTGTGAAAGTAATCTAACTCAGACACTGGCAGAGTTTGTGTGGCTAAGACACGAAAGCCAAAGAAGAAGAACTGAACTGAACTGAGGCGGCCATCTTGTACAAGTGTCAATTGGGTTGAGCACGCACGCAGCCGCGTGTTCTAATTAATCTGAGTTCTAATTAAATGTTAACCTGAGTTAACCTAAGTAATCCATAATTATTTAGCGAAGTTATTGATTGTAGTACCTTGAATTTTAAGGCAGTGATTATTGCAACTGTTATTTCATTGTAATACTATCTCTTTACCCGATAACCTACGCCTACTACGAGAACATGGAGGACACTTCTGGTGATGGCCATAAGACTTCAGGTACATACATGCCATGCCATTGTAATTTGCTTGTTTTTATTTTTTCAATTTTTTCCACGGTTAAGGTTTAGAATAGAGTAATGGGAATATAGCGGGGGTAGGGGGAGGGGGAGGGTCCCCTTCCCCCTTCCCCCTTCCCCTGAGACTACTCCCATTATGCGGAAAAGCTTACTTCCTGAAAATATTGAAAATCAAAATTTACCTAACCTAACCTCAAAATGAGGATATCTCTCATATTTATTACGAATAGCAACAGCTCCGGCACTGCGGGAAGTGCAGCCCCTTCGCCCTTGCGTAACAAAGCGGAGACACCAAAGCTCGCTTCCGCAGCTTCGGCTTTAAAAAAACACTAGGGTAGGACAGACAAGTCCACGTGGAGTCTGAGTTGACTGAGTCGGTTCTGTGACAGTAACTTACTTCACTACCTACATTCTCAATACAACAGTGTTCCTAACATATAAGTAGGTACTTAAGTAACTAATTTAAAATATAAATTATTATAAATATTTATATATATATACATTATTTTATATTGTATAAACATAATTTACAACATTTAATATCTTTTCAAATGGATCTTTTTTATTTTGAAATATAACCCTCCTCCACAAATATTCATAAATTAAATCTGTAAAATTTTCTCGATTATTATAATTATCTTTAATGAAATATCTTTTGATGACACGCCACTGCGACTCAATCCTTTGAGTGTGCGTGCCGTCTGCTGCCACAAATGGGTTTTCTGTATCTTTGTCACACTTAAAATTATGCATGCTTTACTGCTCACACAGTGATCATTACGTATTTTAACCACCTAAGAGCTTATAATTGTTTTTTCTTAATTTTCTCGGAAACGATGCATTTCCGCACAACGGGATGAGTATTGCTATGATCAGGGAATAAACTTCTATCAAATAAACAATTTTTGGTCATCAAACTTCCATTACCGTTCACTAAACCTGACCCTTTTCCACCAAAAACTAATAATGACAGTATTTGGTGTGTTTTGGCAAGATTTACTTATCTACTTTTCCGCTTACCTACCTCTGCAATGCAACCAGCGCCTTCACACTGCAATTACAAACAAAAAATCATTTCCCCGCTGAATAACCAACCAATCAATTGGGAGTTGCACTAGTTACCGACCGATGATGTGCAGTAATCGCCTGTGCACTGTTAAAAAAGAGCAATAATAAAAGCGTTTCACTAAGTCTGTACACTGCGCCACCTAACACCAAAATAAGCTAAGCTTGTGTATGTATATTACATTGAACTTGTGGGAACAAATTCATATTTAATTTCATTTTCTTATTTACTTATATAAAATATATCCTAAATTGGATCATAACCTTTTATAATATTAATAGTAATTTTTTCAAATTACTTAAGTAGTTTTTGTGTGAAACCTGATCAGAAAAAGAGAACTGAAAATAAACTGAAAAAGAGCGACAGGACAGGCAAAGTCCCAAACAGTTTTTGGGGATAGCTTTATGTTAAAATATTATGTAGATACAGATTTTATGTGCTCTATTTTTATATGTTGCGATTATACAAGTAGAAGCAAGTAGAGCAGAGTAAACTAAGTGCATTTTTTTAGGGCAAGACAATCCTAGAAACCTAGTAAAAAAAAAAAAAAAAAAAATATAAAATAAAATAAAATAAAATCAACAACTATTAATATATCATATTTGAGTGTGTCAGTTATGACGCGTGACTGGAGTTAACTCTTTAAGCAATTTAATTTTACTTTATTTATTACCCGTCATATTTTCGTACTGAGGTACTTTAAATGAATCAATTCTTCGGAAAAAAACAGTTAAGGTACTTTGTTCTAAAATTAGTTTTAGGACAATTTTTATAATATTTTCTATTAATACTTACATTGGAGTTGCAGTTGAGACCTAGACACTAGACGAAAAGGTAAGGAAAAGCGTTATTATTTTGAAAATAATTGCATAATTAATGTCAGTTACAGTAAACATAAGGTACAAACACTTGAAGCCGAAGAAACACCATCGCTCTGAAAATAAATTGCTTTTATCACAATAATATATATTTTTATTAACAAGTATCCAAAATAGGATACCGTAAATTTTTTGGGAAACAAAGAAACAGGCCTGTTGTCGCTCCTGCCTGGATTAGTAATAAATTTTAGCCTAAGTCATACCCTACATTATTCCACCTGTCTCCTGAAATAAGTACCTTTACAGTGAATTGAAATACTACCTAAGTCTCGTACTAACAAATATGATACTGAAGTTAGTACATTGGGTCGGATTGAAAAGTATATACTAATATATTATAATACCAATATATTATATGGTAGTATTCTGCGGAAGCAATCAGTACTAAGGTTGCCGTTTGGTAATAATCGCTGCTTAACGTTTAATAATTAATATATAATATTTCCGGAATTCGTTATCTCGTGTTCTGGACACTATCGATCTGTCATCGTTCCATCGATAACATATTCTTCGGCGCCGGGGGAGATCATCACCGTCACTTATCTGACACAAAACTATATGGAGATAGATGAGAATATAAAACTTACTGAGGTAAGACAGGATGTAGACCGACACTGAAATGAAAATAAATTCAGCCTTCCTATAATTATATATTATAGGAATAATAAAATAATAATAATATAATTATAATTATATTGATAGCAGTGATTTGAGGTTATGAACGGTATTTTCTATGACCTGAGAAGAAGTGTTGATCAAGTTACCAAAGCCTACAAGTCAGCCCACTAATGTAAACAAAAGTAAACCAGTTTTTGGGGTTTTGGGCGTGATGGTTGTGCTCTCCAGGCCGGTTTTATTCTGGAATTGACTAATCAAATTGGGGTAGATTGTAAAACATTTACGGAATCTGTAATTCCCATGTAAAGCAGGTAACTGATGATTTCTGATATGTTTCAGAAAGTGTTGCGCTTTATTTTGCGCGCCTGCTTGGTGCGGCGACTGCGCGTCTGCTTCGTGCGGCGTCTGCGTGCCTGCTTCGTACGGCGACTGCGCGCCTACTTCAGGAGGCGACTGCGTATCTCCTCTGAGATGCCATTAGATAAGTTACACTACAAAGGACGGCCGAATGATCAGACAGTTGTGATGCGTTCTGTTTGACTGTTCACAGGTACTGCTGTCTGGGATATGTGAGGTCGGCCTTTGTGGCGACTCATATGCTCTGCCTTTTTTTTAGGGTATTTGTTACCCATGTGGCCCTTGGGGCAGTAGCATCGGTCCGTTGGGATGGTGTCTACATTGGCCATGGAAGCTGGTCGGCTTTGCAAACCGATCAGTCGCTGTGTAGCGTGCGTGCACAGTGTTTCTTATTTGGCATGTTAATTATGGTTATGGTTAAGTTGTAGTTAAGTTGTGTACTGTCACAGCTGAATACATTTTACTTCACTACGTTTTAATGACGTTTATGATTTAACAATGATTTTTTGAAGTACCTTCTTGAATATTCAGTTGTATGTGTACAATAATATATATTTATAATAATATATAATTGTAGTGGTGCACCAAAAACTTAACACACTAAACAAGTAACACGATAACGGGTCTGCCAAGGCATTTAAGGCTTTGTATGCCCTTTTGATAAGTATCATTGTTGTTTACAGTAACGAGTGATGCTGATGATGTTGACCCAGGACAATAACCAGGGCTCTCTGTTACGTTAGACCACCAGGAACCAGGATCTCCACTCGGCTAGATATGCTCAAACTTGACTAGCTTGAGTATCATGTGCTTCTATTAATTCTGTCGGGACGCCAGAAGTGTCAGGAGAAGCCGTGATAGCAGTGATTTGAGGTTATTAACGGCATTTTCAATAAAAGCCGAAGGGACGATGGACGAGCGTTCAATCTGTTAAAAGTCGTCGCGCTGTGCGGACGGACGAGCGTTCATTCGGTTACAAGTCGTCGCGCTGTGCGGACATCTTGCTTTTGCGTGTACCTTTGAGTCATTGTCAAAAGTACCTTTGTGTAGCTGGAATTGCTTATTTTCACTATTTTAGTTGATTTATATGATTGGTCAAGTAGTTTTAGGTAGGGTTATTGTTTTTTTCAATAAATAGGCATTTAATTGCCAAAAATATATTATCTATATTATCCTAGTTTTGTTAAGTTTTTTGAGAATTGGGTGTTAAGCTAACATTGACCTTTGGAGTAACTACACATTTGTAACTCAGAATATTGGCCCGACAGTCGCACTTTGTTCTTTGTGAATAACAGAGATTAGGTACCTGTACAGAAAATACTCATGCTAACTGATTATTTGAAACGCTCGCGCCAAATATACGCATTTTGTTGTTAACTGTTATCGTAAAACAAGCGTAGAACGATCGGTGAGCATAATCAATAATGTTAGCTTACTGGTACTAGCCAGAAACTAGCAGTAAAAAAGCAGTAATCTGTATATTTATTTTTATTATTAGTTAAATAGTATATTACAAAGAAGAGTTATATTCTAGATGTTACGCTACGCTACTCACCAGTGCTTCAGAAGCTCTCCCATGACCCTATCGTATGAAAAAGTGTTTTGATAAAGCACGTTCGAGCCATACGTTTTAACAAGAACTTATTTGGGAAGCTTAGCTCTATACCAAATAATTAATGTGGCAATTGAATATCTCGCCGAAGCTTGATGAATAAGTTATGGAAATAAACCTATCCTGCTGGTGAAAGCTAAAGCTAAAATTGTTAGCCTTTTAGTAGATTCACCAATATCTGA
The DNA here is from genome assembly GCA_947359385.1 of Chesias legatella. Classification (NCBI taxonomy): domain Eukaryota; kingdom Metazoa; phylum Arthropoda; class Insecta; order Lepidoptera; family Geometridae; genus Chesias; species Chesias legatella. Next base: position 7,794,072 of record OX375762.1, on the reverse strand, counting down.
TAAAAAAGCACTATGTATTAAGCTTACTTACTTTCGCCATACATACATTCATATAACCGTCGCACTAAGTAAGGAAATTGATATTATATTAATAATTAACACTTCAATAACATACAAGGGAAGCATATAACTAAAGTTCTTCAGCAAGATTGACGTAATTCTATAACATTTTAATTTAAACTATAAATTATGTAAAACTACTACTTATTAATAAATAATAATAATAAGTAATAAATATGTAAAACTACTACTTAATAATAATAATAATAATAATAATACTAGGATATATTAAAACATTGAATCTGTTATTGGCTGTAAGAGTAATTTTAAGTAAGAGCTGTAGATTCTGTTTGAAAATAAATAAATAAAAAAAAAAAAAAAATGAGGACAAAGAAAGCAAGGAAGAATAAATATATATTTATTTTCATGAATATGCACACACGCACAGGCCCTCGCCCCCGCCCCGAACCCTCCCCCCTCCCCGCATGCTCCCGTTTCTCTTCCCCGCACCCTTCCTCGCACCCTTCCTCGCACACTTCCCCTCGCCCTCTCACCCTTACCATCCCTGCACCCTTTCCTTCCCCTCCCCGCACACTTCACACCCCCTCCCACCGCCTTCCCACTCCTTCCCGTAACCTTCCCCATCCCGCAACCTTCCCCTCCCCCATCCCGCAACCTTCCTACTCCGCTACCCTCCACATATCCTCCCCCGGACCCTTCTCCCCCATCCCGCAACCTTCCCACACCGCTCCCCTTCCCCTTCCCTTCCCCGCCCTTCACCCAATCCCATCCCTTAACCCAATCCCATCCCCGCACCATTCCCCTCCCCAGTTCCTTCCCAACCCCTTCCCCGCATCCTCGCCGCCCTTCTGCCTCCTCCCCTTCGCTGCACCCTTCCTATCCTCTCGCCACACCTTTCCTCTCCCCGTAGCATTCCCCCTTCCCTCTCCTCGCACCCCTTCCTCTCCCCGCACCCTTCCCCCTCCCTCTCCTCCCCGCACCCTTCCTCTTCCACCTCCCTCCTTCCCGCACCCTTCCTCTTCCACCTCCCTCCACCCCTTCCCCTTCCACCTCCCTCTCCTCCCCGCACCCATCCCCTTCCCCTTCACCTTTCCTCTCCTCCCCGCACCCTTCCCCTTCCTCTCCTCCCCGCACCCTTCCCTTCCCCCTTTCTCTCCCCGCACCCTTCCTCTTCCACCTCCCTCCTCCCCGCACCCTTCCCCTTCCACCTCCCTCTCCTCCCCGTACCCATCCCCTTCCCCCTCCCACTCCTCCCCGCATCTTTCCCCTCCCCACCCCACTCCCTTCCCTCCCGCACCCCTCCCCGCACCCTTCGCCTCCCCTCCCCGCTCCCTTCCCTCCCGCACCCTACCCCCTCCCCGCAACCTGGGTGCGGGATGAGGGAGGGGAAGGGAGCGGGGTGGAGGGGAAGGGTGCGGGGAGGAGTGGGAGGGGGAAGGGGATGGGTGCGGGGAGGAGAGGGAGGTGGAAGGGGAAGGGTGCGGGGAGGAGGGAGGTGGAAGGGTGCGGGGAGGAGGGAGGTGGAAGGGTGCGGGGAGGAGAGGAAGGGGGAAGGGGGAAGGGTGCGGGGAGGAGAGGAAGGGGGAAGGGTGCGGGGTGGAGGGGCGGGGAAGGGAAGGGTGTGAGGAGGGGAGGGGTGGGGCGGGGAAGGGAAGGGTGTGCGGAGGGGTGGGGCGGGGAAGGGTGTGAGGAGGGGAGGGGGCGGGGCGAGGGAGGGGAAGGGTGCGGGGTGGAAAGGGGAAGGGAACCATCTCCCCCTCCCTGCACCCTTCCCCTCCCTCTCCCCGCACCCTTCCCCCTCCCTTTCCTCCCCGCATCCTTCCCCACCCCTCCCCGCTCCCTTCCCTCCCGCACCCCTCCCCGCACCCTTCGCCTCCCCTCCCCGCTCCCTTCCATCCCGCACCCTACCCCCTCCCCGCAACCTGGGTGCGGGGGGAAGGGTGCGGGATGAGGGAGGGGAAAGGAGCGGGGTGGAGGGGAAGGGTGCGGGGTGGAGAGGAAGGGGGAAGGGGAAGGGTGCGGGGAGGAGAGGAAGGGGAAGGGTGCGGGGAGGAGAGGAAGGGGGAAGGGTGCGGGGAGGAGAGGGAAGGGGAAGGGTGCGGGTGGGGAGGGGCGGGGAAGGGAAGGGTGTGAGGAGGGGAGGGTTGGGGCGGGGAAGGGAAGGGTGTGAGGAGGGGTGGGGCGGGGAAGGGTGTGAGGAGGGGAGGGGGCGGGGCGAGGGAGGGGAAGGGTGCGGGGTGGGCAGGGGAAGGGAACCATCTCCCCCTCCCCGCACCCTTCCCCTCCCTCTCCCCGCACCCTTCCCCCTCCCTTTCCTCCCCGCATCCTTCCCCTCCCCTCCCCGCTCCCTTCCCTCCCGCACCCCTCCCCGCACCCTTCGCCTACCCTCCCCGCTCCCTTCCATCCCGCACCCTACCCCCTCCCCGCAACCTGGGTGCGGGATGAGGGAGGAGAAGGGAGCGGGGTGGAGGGGAAGGGTGCGGGGTGGAGAGGAAGGGGGAAGGGGAAGGGTGCGGGGAGGAGAGGAAGGGGAAGGGTGCGGGTGGGGAGGGGCGGGGAAGGGAAGGGTGTGAGGAGGGGTGGGGCGGGGAAGGGTGTGAGGAGGGGAGGGGAAGTGAGTGGGGTGGAGGGGAAGGGTGCGGGGAGGAGAGGAAGGGGGAAGGATGCGGGGAGGAGTGGGAGGGGGAAGGGGATGGGTGCGGGGAGGAGAGGGAGGTGGAAGGGGAAGGGTGCGGGGAGGAGGGAGGTGGAAGGGTGCGGGGAGGAGGGAGGTGGAAGAGGAAGGATGCGGGGAGGAGAGGAAGGGGGAAGGGGAAGGGGAGGAGGGAGGTGGAAGAGGAAGGGTGCGGGAAGGGTGCGGGTGGGGAGGGGCGGGGAAGGGAAGGGTGTGAGGAAAGGTGGGGCGGGGAAGGGTGTGAGGAGGGGAGGGGGTGGGGCGAGGGAGGGGAAGGGTGCGGGGTGGGCAGGGGAAGGGAACCATCTCCCCCTCCCCGCACCCTTCCCCTCCCTCTCCCCGCACCCTTCCCCCTCCCTTTCCTCCCCGCACCCCTCCCCTCCCCGCACCGTTCCCCTCTTCCCGCACCCTTCCTCTTCTCTCCCTCTTGCACTCGCCTCTCCCTCTTTCCCCGCCCCGGACATATAACATATAAGAATGAAAAATAAACTTACTATAGCTTTACAGAAAGCTCCGTAACACTGTAAATAGTTATGTTAGTTGTGTTAGTTGGCTTACTTATTATATATTATATCAGTTATCTTGAACGTGGACATGAAAATACCTCGGATATAGACAAGTCTCCGTACGTCTGAAAAAAGTCAACACTCGGATGCTTTAAATTGGGAAGTATCAGATCTAAACAGCACTCGAGGTTACGTAAATGAATTATGCATTCATTCATTCATTTTGGCGAAAGATAATTTGGAACCCAGACTCTGGTGAACCCAAAGGAGATAATAATTATTGTTTTAGCATAATTGTATAATCAATTGATTTGAAGCCTTTGGCTCCCGAACTAGTTATAAACTGTATTTCGGAAGCCATCGTCTTCTCCCAAAAGTGAAGATGAAAGTTGATATATGACAGATGACAGTAACAGTTGACAATGAAGTTCATTTATATAATGCTGTAGTTGTGTTGTGTGTATATTAGACAATACGATACAATACAACAACACTATTGCCAAACCACAATACAAATGAATACTTATAAAATAAAACAATTATTATTGTAATATAACAAGTTCTCAGTTCCTGGCGTGATTCGCAAGTTTTTTTCAGTTACAGTTAGTTTATTGTTATTTTTACTTTTTTTGTGGGTAGAGCTCGTACCTACCATAGCAGTGGCATTGAAGCCTATACCCTGAAAGCCGAAACGAATTATTAAGGATCATTTTATTTAAAAAATTAAGGGAAATTCAACGTTTAAATATCTTATAAGGATAAAACGCACACCTTAGGAGCTTTTCCTCCAGTCAATAATTGAATACTTCAACATCAATATAAACAGCGATTTTGATGTGATGACATTTGGACAGTTGTTGATAACGTGCATGTCGTGGAAAAATTTGAAAACGGTGAAGAACTTAATGTTGTATACAGGGTGTCCGGTAATGAATGGATAACCTTGAAATGGGTCTTAGTAGAACTACTGGGTATTCGGAAAAAAATATCAAATAGTAAATAAAAACCAAGTAGTATCAAAGATATGTATTTTTTAAATACTATGGTTTTTTTTTGTTGTTTTTTTAATTCATATATATGTACATCTATCCTTACAGGCACACCCAATGCAATAGAGTACTCATCTTATAATCTTATAATCTAATATCTAAATAATTACATTATTATTAAGTACATTAAAAATCAGTCCGTTAAAAATGTCAAAGATAATTACTATAATTTGTCATAAATGATGTCAAAAAATGTCAAAATAAATTGATTACAAACTACAACATTTGTTTTGTTTTTTTTTATTTTTTTATACTAACAACTTGGGTTTTTTTTTTTTGATATTTTTTCCGAATGTCCAATAGTTCTACTAAGACCCATTTCAAGGTTATCTATTCATTACCGGACATTCTGTATAATGTATTTATAAATTTAGGCCACGCCGCCGGTTCCCCCGGCCTGTAATAGTAAAACTCGCAATGAGTGCTGCTACCCAATATTTATCAGGAGGTGTAAACCTGATATATAAACCCGTTACTTACCAAAGCTGACGACATTGATCCCGAACACTGCAAGAAAGTCGTGTGTATCAGAATGGCGGGTGTATGTCAACAAACGCTCATGCAACATACATGAGAGCAATGTGCGAGCAATGTGGTCAATGTGCGTTAAATTCAAAGCAATGTGCTTTTTTTAAACCACAGTTATTCTAAAAAGTATGTGAGCCGCCAGCCTGATATCAGGATGGCGGGTGCATTCTTAGTCTGAGCAAATTACTTACTAAGTGTGAAATAACTACCACAGCAATGATCTAGCAACGTGCTCCAACATATCAAAAGCACAATCAGATGCGGTATGTGGGTCAAGAGTAATTACAAAAGAAAATTTCTTATATTAAACGCCTGATTAGTTCTAACAGCAATGAATGCGATATGCGTAAAGACATGTAAAGTCAGGAGTTCGCTATAAAAAAAAAGACAGTAAATGATATTTTGTTCTATAGTTTTTTTTTAATAAAATGACAATAAAAATCAATAAAAGAAACTTCTAGTTTTATTGCTTAAATCATCAAAACATATCCTTTTATTTTGCCTGTAGCAGTGCGCTCTATAGTGACCTATGCTGTTGAGGTCATCTTTAGGGCCAGAGGGCCTACTGATGTTAATACGACTGATGTTATTTTTTCTTATGTGAAATGACTACTTGTTAAATAACGGCGTTTATAAACGAAAATCCTCAGTAGCTTTTTTATGTTAAGTTTAGGCAAACAGGCTTACGGCCCGCCTGATGTAGCGCGGTCACCGCAGCCTATTGACGTCAGCAACACCGGGAGCATTACTGATGCGTTGCCTACCCTGGAGATTTCTTTTTATATTTCTCGTGAAGCTGCCCATGTCATACATTGCCGGGAAGACCTCAGGAGGTAACCCATTCCACAGCCTACAAGTGTGCGGTAGAAATGTCCTCATGAAACTAGTTCTCCGAGCATGCCATGGTTCTATAATGTGTGGATGGGCCGCCTTATTCCGATTACAGTGCAGATGTCAAAGAAACTTGCACAAGCGAGTTTTGCCCTGTAAATAATGTGGAAATAAAGATTGCTTTTTTGTCTCTAGATACGAATAAGACAGAAATTTCTGAAGCTGCTGCGTCTATGTTAGAAGAAAATGATATGGTCACGTGCCGCCGCAATAACTGCAACGGAATAAGAACATTCACTTACAATCTACATAATGTTGTAAGCTTTGAGTTAAATCAAACTGAAACAAAGTGTTTAGATGAGATTCCACTGAAAATTAACTTGAAATCAAAAGAATATGACATAATAGGAATAATCGAATATTTGCCGTCGGGCCCTAACGATGACCTCTACAGCATAGGTCACTATAGAGCGCACTGCTACAGGCAAAACAAATGGATATGTTTTGATGATTAAAGCAATAAAACAAGAAGTCAGAAAAATATGATAATGCATTGCCTTGTATGTGGGCAAAAATAATTTCAGAATTCACAATGTAATGACAATAGATGAAGATGCTTTTTTACTTTTAATTTTTTTAGGATTACCAAATACTTTCATATTTTTAATCATAAATGAAACTGTTAATCTTCGCAATATGTTTCACTGGTACAGCAATAAGAGCTAAATAATATAATTAATTCATAAATAAATGTCAAATAAATTAATATATTCAGAAACTAGCTGTGCCCGCGACTTCGTTCGCGTGGAATAGTGACTTTTCGGGCAGCATATTTTGAATTACATATACCATCGTAAAAATGTTCGCCGTGATTCTTTAAATTGACATAACTTTTTTATTTATGAACCGATTGACATGAAATAAACACTAAATGTTAAGTGAAGCTTACTAAGTACAATATATTAGTGAAAACCGTATCTAAATCGAATAAGCCGTTTCTGATATTAGCGTGCACAAACACACAGACAAACAGACAAAAAAATTATAATTACAATTTCGGGTTCGGCATCGATATAATAACAACCCTTGCTACTTTTTTTATATATTTCCATTGTACAGACACCACTTTTCTACAATTTTATTATATGTACCTATAGATTGTAAATAATATATTAAATTAATAAAATCTACTAATAATAAATACTTTACTTCAGGAGTTATTTAGTTTTGCCCTACTTAATTTATATACTTTCATTTTATAAAAAAAAAAATCTATCGAACAAAATATCATTTAATGTCTTTTTTTTATAGCGAACTCCTGACTTTACATTTCTTTACGCATATCGCATTCATTGCTGTTAGAACTAATCAGGCGTTTAATATAAGAAATTTTCTTTTGTAATTACTCTTGACCCACATACCGCATCTGATTGTGCTTTTGATATGTTGGAGCACGTTGCTAGAACATTGCTGTGGTAGTTATTTCACACTTAGTAAGTAATTTGCTCAGACTAAGAATGCGCCCGCCATCCTGATATCAGGCTGGCGGCTCACATACTTTTTAGAATAACTGTGGTTTAAAAAAAGCACATTGCTTTGAATTTTACGCACATTGATCACATTGCTCGCACATTGCTCTCATGTATGTTGCATGAGCGTTTGTTGACATACACCCGCCATTCTAATACACACAGAAAGTCGACATAGAAACTTAAATACATCATTTTATTATTTATTCTGTCCAAAGTTTTTTAATATATTCGGAAGACAAAATAATGATTATATTACACAACTATTAACTAACTTTTGTTTTTAACCGACTTCAGAAAAAGGAGATAAATCTTTTATTAAGATAATAAAATGATGTCGACATCGCTTTCCAAGCCCCTCTGACCTCGGTCTTCGATTCTCCGTGTCCACTAATTGGCACTGTTTTTTTTCCCAACGCAACTTGACGCGGGGCGAGTATCCACGCTACCCTGGTCTACTCGCAGTCTCCACTCGAGAACTCATCTACTCCATACCTCAACGGTTATCAATCCTCTAGCAACGGCAATTTTCGTTTTGTATGTGTGTAAGTTGAGAACGAGCAAGATGTCCTCCCTGATATTGAGCTGTAACCTCTGCCCATAACCAAAACGGCACGTGCTTGTAGTTCTCCTCCCCTACTTAGTTACGGGGAAACCACGTCGCAACCGTAACTATAAGTTTGAGACGTAAAGGTGGAATGTTATTAATGTGTTATACACACTTAGACTAAGAAGTCTTCACGTATAGTTGTAACAACATTTACTTACCATGTATCTTTTCACACTTGAGCTCTCAATTTAATGTTTTTATGTATGTTATGTTGGTGTTCATTAAATAAATAAATAAATAAATATTTTTCCGGCACAACCTTTCCAAACCGTAACACTGTGTATATTATAATTATTATGCTTGGCGGCAGAAATAGGTGTGGGGGCCGGACTTCCCTCGGACGAACTTATGGTAAATGTAAATTGAGCTGTATAACTTTTATTAAAACTTACATAGGAGTAGCAGTCATTTCCGTTACACTGAAATTTTATGAAAAAAAATTGATATATTTATGGAATAATGGGAGGGTTATTAATAAAGTTACAGAACAGACAGGTCGAAAGAAACTTGACCAGGCAGTAAATGGCGGTAGTCTATTGTTTCCCTTAATAAGTTTTAAGTTACGAAGTAAAAAAAAACATATATTGGGGTTCGCATTTCCCACGTTCGTACGTGATTACCCTTTGGATCCCTACACGTGTCCCCCGGGTGGTGCGAAAGGAACAACCCTAAGTAGCAGTAGAACTTGTGCTAAGTTCACCCGGAAAAGTACTGCCACCACACCTGGCAATGGTGTGGTGGAAGGGAGTGGGTGCCGGTGAAATTGCAGGCGCTTGAGACGTACGAGTAATATCAATTCTGGGACGCAACGACTTGAGATCATCTCGTATTTTGGTGGAGAGGACTTGAGTCGTACTGCTATTGTCTATGGGCGGCAGTTACTACTTAACATCAGGTGGGCCGTCAGCTAGTTCTAACACTTTACAAAAAAAAAAACGACGTGTACCACATAACCAAGGCAGAGCGGCGCGGCGGCTTAGGCAGTTTCAGTATTCTACATCTCGCCTCAGACCCCGAATTCCGTCAGATAGTCCTTCAGTTCTTAAGTCAGTCCTTCTAATTGGCCTTAGATATCTCAATTTTTGAATGTTGAAAGATAGAGACAGAGTTAGAGTGGTAGAGTTATATTATCTTACCTTCGAAGAACAATTTTTGCTCTGATACGAAAATAAAATCAGATTAATTTGTCAATTGTCAATTTGCCATGAAAATTAATATCTGTTAATAATTGTTTGTTTTACATAACATATTACGTGACATGAATGAGATTCCGTGAAATATGGAATTCGATAAAAAGTCCTGAATAAAAATAAAATTACTGATAACTAAGCTTTGGTATACAGTTTTGATGGTTGATGGTATTTGATTTGATTTATACGAATTTTGGGTTCCGTAGTGTAACAACGATTATAATCGACCCGCAAGGCCACCAATGCTGTTAAAATAACTTGAGAGCGAGATTGGCCCGGTAGGAAAGATTCCGAGTTTCAAACCGGAGATCGCTGGTAGCATCAAAGAAACGTGCACTTGTAAAATTTATGTGCGCAATACCACGTTCTCTAAATAGTGAAGGAAAATGTTTTCCACGTGAGGAAACAGACATATCCTAGAACCAGAAGTTTGTAGACATATGTCAAATGCTAGAATGAATCCTCTTAGAGGTGCATGTATTAGTAGTATTGACGTAGTACACAGGTGCTTAAATCAAATTGTTTTGTGTAGTTTCATATAAATAGTTTGATTTGTATATGTTACGCGTATATAAATTTTGCAAATAAAATTTGAATTATTAATTTGCTAAAAAAATTACCAATTTTTAAAATAACTGTTATTTGGGCATTGATTCAAACATATCGTGTATTTCACAAAACTGGGAGTAATATTGACCAAGGACGTGCACAGTTATGCACTTCAAAATAATTAAGGCTAAATGTTTCTGCTTACCATACGAGTATCTTTTTCACCCATTGATACATTCTGGGTGTCTACATTTATCTGTAATTACGAAGGTAAAGGTTAAGGAATTTTACACGCTCGAGCATATCTTTTATTTGCAATCATACTATTTTGAACTTAGGTCGAATGATGACCCAAAAAATGCATAATGACATACATATTTTTTTTGTTATTTGCGATAGGCTTGGCTAACATTTGATCGTAACCTAACCTGATGCTGAGGACTCAATTCATTTATTGCTTCACCTAACGGTTATAAAGTTTTTATTTATTTACATGATGGTTTTGTGGTTCCTTGCAATATTACTTATGGAGGCAGACTGAGGTTTTCTAAAATATAATTGCAATGCGCTCTACGATGTAGCGTAAATTAATAATAATAACTTACTCATAGGCAAGCGCCTGTGAGTAAATTATTCAGTCATGCTTTGAAGATTTCCAGATTATAGTTTTCAGCAAATATAGACCAAGAGAAAGAGAAAAAGGAAATAATTAATATGGCTTCCAAACTGAAGCTCAGATAATATGATTGTAAGGGTCGTGGCGCGGTACGCACCAACATATGTTTTCCCTTGAGGACATAATTTATAATTACCTGCTGAGTAGTACGATTAAATAATACTTTTGTATCATAACTATTTACACTCACCATTATGTAATATACAATTATCACGCGTAACACAGCATTTTTAGCCATAATGTTGTGCGTCCGAAGATAATGTCGGTAAATTGAAATTTGATACAAGTGTACGGGGATTAATTGATTTGTAAATTAATTGCAATTTTTATGTAGATAACGTTGATTTAACCACCTAGCCCATGACTTTAACTGCGTGGTCTGTTATTTATTTAATTCAACAAAATTTACATTACATATGATAACAAAATATTACATGTTGAGTATATAAACGATCCGATAATATGTTAACAAATAATTGTTTTACCTTATACGAACCAACTTTTCATCATGTTGCGACTTATACTATATGATGTACTAGCTCTTGCCCGCGACTTCGTCCGCGTGGAATTCCGTTTTATCACGCACCCCTATTTTACCCCTCGGAAAAGTAGCCTAAGTTACTCCTTGTTACATCACCTATCTGCCAGTGAAAGTCCCGTCAAAATAGGTCCAGCCATTTCAGAGATTAGCTGGAACAAACAGACAGACAGACAGAAAGATAACTAGACAGACAAAAATTGTAAAAAATGACGATTATTGGAAATATTATATTATGGCGTGTACCTTTGTTATAGACAGGTATGATTCTGGCGTGTTTCCAATCTTCAGGAAACACCAGTTTCCAATGATTTGTTGTAAATCATACAAATAGTATATTAGTAATATATTATTCAACTCTCTTATTTCGAAGAGACTTGTGGGGAGAGTGATCCCGGAAAAGGGTCGTTATGAAATGTTGTAACTGTTATATTATGTAAACATAATTTTAATTTTTGATTTATTTTGTTTTTGATCTTAATTTTAATTTAATTTTGTTTGTATATATAGTTTGTATTGATATGGATTCAGTTGTTTGAAATAAAAACATCCATAGGATTTATCGACCCGTTCCCATCACTAGTACTGGGCCACGTTGTTTGTTGGTTATGTGCATCTACGAATTCCCTTTCCGTGCTCATATTAGGGGTCACCAGTGTGGCTTCTCCTGTGTATGTGGTTTGGGTAAGGCGTTCAGTGCCCTATAGGTTGATTATAAATAAAACAAACCACTTACTTACTGCGGTACCGTTGTAATGTCCCAGCAAGTACACAGGTGTTGCACAATACATACACAAAAGGCACAATAGGGTGTAGGCACAAAAGTCTAGAACAGTACAGTTTATATATACGATATATGCACAGAATACGAAGGAAGATTGACAGTAAGCGTGGACCTTGTAAAAAGAAAGAAAGATACGAGTAACATGCATTCCGCGTCATAGCCAGCAGTGACTAGCGTGAACACCGCTGCGAGTGGACACGCCGGCCGGGCCGCGACTCGGCTAAATGTCATAGGGTTATGTCGACCGAGCGCTAGCGACTGGACGATATCGAGATCCTCGACCTTAGCCAGTCGGGAATGTGTCGTGTAAATATGATAATGCTTATGTGAGGGAAGTAATAATAAATAAACAAATATTTTATAATTGGGTAATAAAGAGTGGGACTGTAGTGTAGTCACGTGTAGGGAAGTTTCCTACAAAGAATTATTATTATTACTACAGTAGCGTTATTTTTATTATTAGTAGGTACTGTTACCGGAGGCGAAAAAGTTAGCAAATAAATTAGACATATCAGATCGACTTGAAACAATTTTACCATCAAGCATCGTCTTAGCCGGAATGAGTTAGGTGACTGTTTAACAAGATCAAAATACAGCGAGATCCAAATCGTATAGTATGACGCACGTGACTCTGAAACCAGAAGGTGGAATGTCTCATGTGTCTGTGATTTCAATTTCTGGTTTAGAATTAGTGGTCATCTCTACTCAGTGTATGAAGCACTGGGTTACCAAGCTCTTTATTGTTAAGTATACCGACTTATAACCGACCTATAAGTCTGTTTTGTGGTAGAGTAAATTGGCTATGTAATGAAAGTCGTCTAAATATTCTGATATTATTTTATTTACTCATAATTGTGAATACAATTTTTATGCTGTTTAATCCTAATGACAAAATAATTTGCTACATGAATAATTGAATTACCTACGTGTATATATTTTTGTACACCAAGGTTATACAATTTGTAGAAAGTACTCTGATAGATAATATATTTGGTCAATTAGAAGGAAAACTAATTATAATAATTACTTAAATTTATAACGTATTTTCAGTATTTTTTTATATGTAGGATAAGTATTTACATAAAGTAATGACTAATATTTTAGAGAACCCACTTATTTACAAGTCACAATTCTATTATATTTTCTGTTTTGGTGGGCCATAAAGAAAAGATATTCTGATCTTTAAAATAGCACCGGAACGAGCCATGTCAGGGGAGATAAGGTGAGGGGCGCAGCAGGTTATTTAAAAGTCCAGTTCAGGTAGGTACATCATACCCGCCTGAATGTATTCAATGATTTCAACACGAGTTTTGATGACCGTGGTTAAATTCAACTCTTCAATTCAATTCCAATCTCATCTTTATGACCCGACCATTATAACTGTCGTTCCCTGCTGAATCACAAGTACCCCTTACCTAGAAACTAATTGATCCCTCTTACATTACACAGCTCTTTTCCACCAGTCTACACCAATTTCTATAAATAATTTAAATCGTTTAGACACTTTATAACACACTACGTAGAGACGCTACTTGATAGTCCAAGTTCCGAAAAATCAGTGACACTTTTAAAATGTAGAAGTATTAAAATTGTAATATAAAGTGGTATTATAATAACAGTCATTGAAGTTAAGACCACTTGTTTGTTATCACGGAACTGAATCGGCGCCGGCGTCCCCACATGAGGTGGTATCATACGATCGTGCCCTGCAGATGTTGCGGGTCGGGCGAGGGCGCGGGCGCGGCCGGCGGCAACGCGTGCCCCACCGACGTCGAGGGCAACGCTGCCGCTATATCTTGATAACCCGTCAGCGGATACCCGTGCCCCCCCGGTATTCTGTCCAGCGGTTCCTCCGGCGGGGTCACTTCTAACCCGATGCTCCCGCTTAAGGCTAGTTTTATAGCGGTAGCGTTTTGCTGCTGCTGTTGCTGTTGATGTTGCAATAACGAATTGAAGTGTGATATACCGATCTCTTCGAGACTGCTCTTTCTACGCCTTCCGACGCCGCTGAGGCCCTGTCGCAGGGAATTGGATCTGCGCAGTAAAAGATCATCGACGACTCTCAGGGAGTTGGAGCGACCTCGAAAGTCCGATATGATGGTCGGGCTGTCGGGAAGGGAAAGGGAGTTAGCCTTCGTCGTGGCGAGGGGTGGAGCTCTGGACTGAACGAAAGTAGCGCCGATAGTAGAGCCGCGCCTGCTCGCGACGCCGGCTTGAGCTTGGATCAGAGCTTGCGAGCAGAAGCTGATATTCGACTTGCGTCTGCTGTTATGCCGCTCGAATGTCTTTTGAGCGGAGAACGGCGATGGCCGCACCAAATATCTGTAAGAAAATAAAGAAAAATATTTATCACGTTGAGAACTGTATTGAAACTGTTATATTCCATTTTTAAATAATGATTTTGTAGAAAACCTACATTATATCTCCTTCCTGCAAGCTGAGATCGCAGCTCGGATTTATTATGACGTAGGACAAGCTATTTCGCTTCTCACTAACGTCGTCGTAATCGATGCCGGTTAGATTGAGAGACTCCATCCGCGATCGAACAAGATTAGCAATCTCAGCTCGCTCAATCTGTTGCATATGGTTGTCTCTCGCTTCGTCGGCTAAACTCGTTGAATACTGTGGAAAAGCATGTAAAAGTATTGTATCATCTGGGTAGCTATTTGATATTTATGTACAGTACCTATTGAATTACTAGGGTACGGACTAAGCTGCAGAGACTTTCGGATATTATTTTCCTGCATGAATGTGATGTGTTCGAATGGGCATGCGTCAACTGTTATCTCTCTATTTTCAATCAGTGAAATTTGCTTGTGAAATTGTGGAATTTGATACTTTGCATTTCAGTTTCGTTTTAGATTATGGCTCTTCACACATCAGTAGTATAAATCGATTACAATTGGTCGCATTGCATGTTTAATATAGCATATACCTTCCACTAAGTGAGAGCGTCAAATATCAAATAACTGTTTTTAATATATTTCAACTCTACCATTAAACTTTAATTAACATCGTTTAAGCAAAACTAATTAATCTGGTACACTCAACGTTCATTTCTATTTAACAAATTTGACGACAAAATAATTTTATAATTAAATTTAGAAAGATTATGACTAATTATTGTGTGTACACACTATGTGACATGCGACATCTGTTCGCCGATGCGCATTTGCGTACAGAATATCTGAATGTAATATAATTTGAATTTAGACTAATAATGTGTGAAGCCCCTAAAACTGTGCGTAGACAAATGCAATGCTATCCTACAAATTGAACGGTTATATCTACATGGGCGTTTCTAAGCCAACTACCGTAAGGAAATCTTTCAGCTACGTCAAGTCGTCCCAAGCAGGCTTACCGTCTAAGTATGTTAATTTTCTACCATCTTGATGTTAAGGTGAAAGTTAATTGAGAAAACTAGATTGACGACAATCTTAAAAATAAGGCATTGTGATATTGGCTATTAAATAGTTTTGTTATGAATTGAGGTGAATCTTTTGCCCAAAATTATTCATACTTGTTCTTAATAAGAATAATATAATTTATAGCGTAGCACATTATTCTATCATAAGCCTTTCACCTCCAGTTTGCCAAGTAAGTGCTCCAATACGATCTACATTACCATAATGACTAATTCTAATAAAAGTAGCTTATGAAGTGTTTTGGAAGCATTATATGAGGACTATCAGTTGTTTTAATAGATCTCAAGTTGTTGCAATCTCGATTGATGAATGGATTAATGAGGATGAGCTAATAATATCATGTTCAAAACTTATACAATGCTTTTTTTGTACGATATATCGGTAAAACTTATTTGAAATAAATCAGATCATCTGTATTTTGAGCATATTTTATGCGACGGCTTGTAGATCCTACGAACAGGTTATTATTTTATTTTCGCAAGAAAACTATATCAAATACTCTGAAAATAATCCAATTGCTTACGTTAAACGATCGTTGTGATTTTAACCACCTATGCAATACTAGAATGGTTTGATAAGGAAAATAAAGTTATAATACAGGCAAACGTCAGCTACAATCGATACACAAGCTACACACGTTAACTTAGGTGTCTACGCATGAATTCGTAGGCGGCTGCGTCAATGAAACAAACACCGACAGCTGCATAGTAATTATACTATACATAATATAATACGTAGCAATGTAGTTGAAATTATTCTGTAACCATGATGTAGACTCGGCGTAGCACTGATACGCGTACATGCGTAGTGTAGCAAGTAAGATCATACGATCATTTCAGATAGATGGGAATGAAAATCCTAAGAAAATTGCAGCTGTGCTGTTGAAACGACTGTTTTTGTTGCAGAATATCAAAAAATTCAGTAATGACGCCCAGTACTTCCAATGTGGCAACTAATGTATAAAGACTCACAGACGGCTACGAAGCATCATCCATTGATCGAAGCGTTTTGTCGCCATTGTATAAGTGCTTAAAACTTCTTGATATTAGGGGTAACACAATAATATTAGAAATAAAAAACTTCGAACTTTATAAGTATTCGAGAGATATCAAAATAACGACGACAGTTCGTTGCTACGTCGCTACGTAGACGCGTTAAGTCTTACCGCTGGCGTGCGCTCTCCGTAGCACCCGGCGAGGCAGCCGGCGCCGGCGCCGCGGCGCGAGCGAGACTTTGACCCTCCGCTGTCTGCTTCCTCCTGCTGCAACTGTCGTGTCAGGGTATTCCAACACTTCCTCAAATACTATTATGCCTAGCTACTTAGTGCACGAAAGGAACCTCTTTGAGGCGCACTTTAATCGTTTTTAGGTTCGAGAGCAACAAGCAAGCAAGCGACACGAAAAGTAAGTATACCTAACTGACGATAGTTTAACGTTTTCTCGTTATCATCAAACATCGATTTATCAACACTCGTTATAGAAATTTTGACCAGTATTAATACGGCTTTCAGCTCAGAACATGGTGTGTTTAATGAAATTTATAATCTAATTATGAAAACTACACAAAACATGCATTAAGCGTAAGCGGTTGCCGAGTCTAGTGCAATTCTATTGTTCACCCCGATACCAAATTTGTTTCATGTATTCTCTAGATGATCTGGTTTTCGCATTGATCAACACGACATTTCAGTGCCTCATGCGACAGTGCTACTGCTACTGATGCATGTAAATATCGTAACTGTTTACCAACCAGGTAGGCACCATCTTGTAAGTCGAAAACCATAGCAAATAAGTTGCCATAGTTGATATTTGATTCAAAATATTATTAATGTTCGTAATAATAACAGTTGGTACTATTTAGCTTTTCTATTTGGAACTCATGCACATAACATACTACGACAACAACACCGAGGCGGGATTGCGATCATCGAGTCATTTTATTATATTTAGATCATATCTAATTATTGAGTAAACCCAGTCGCGTAATAATGAAGTAGTTATTTGTTAAAATATCTTAATTATTGTGTACGCGCACAAGCAAATTTCTCTTCTGGCTGTAGCATTTTGCAACGAACTATAAAGTATTTAAGCACGTGACTTTGATTATAAGAAGACAAGAACAAGATTCGCGTGATAATAAATAAATGTATATACTGTAAACACTCCACAGGTTTAATGGATTGATGGTATATTAATGTTTTGTCAAAATCTATCAACAAACGGACTTTTCCTGAGCTGAACTCTTATATGTAACTAGCTGTTGCCCGCGACTTCGTACGCGTGGAATTCGGTTTTATCACGCACCCCTATTTTATCCTTCGAAAAAGTAGCCTAAGTTACTCCTTGTTACATCAGCTATCTGCCAGTGAAGATCCCGTCAAAATCGATCCAGCCATTTCAGAGATTAGCCGGAACAAAAAGACAGACAGACAAAAATTGTAAAAAAAAATTGTTTTGTTATATATACCGTGTATACATCCATATGCACTTAGTAAAAAGCGGTTATTTTAATATTACAAACAGACACTCCAATTTTATTTATTTGTATAGATTGAATAGTAGGACTGTGTGAAGGAAGATAATGTTGCTGTAGCGTTCAGGCGTTAATGGCAAATAAAGGGCTGTATTCAAGGAGAGAAATGTAATAGAGTAGGAGTGAACCGACTCACCGAAAACCGCGATGTTCGCATTCTCGCGAGGCGTGACCAAAACCAGTTTGTAGGGCTCCTCGGCGACATACTCACATGGTGAGACGCGTCCGCCGCGCTCGTGTCCTGCGTGCGATATATCCCGATCGGGATCTCGCATGTGGTCGAACACAACTTTTGGTACAACCGACCGTATGTTCGTATCCACATATCCTCTTTAGTTATCTTCATCTGTCAGTGAAATTAAGTGTTTGCCGTGAGAATTTTTGCACAATTATCCGTAAAAGAACATTATTATTAGCAATAACAACGGATAGATAACAATAGCAGAAGTAACCTAGGCAAATGAATTGTAATGTGATATGAAGCCGTCGTGATGCAAATGTTTGGTGTAGAGTAAATTATGATTGAAAAGTGAACTTAGTGAGTCTTAGCGCAGCACATGATTATTTAATTGCCAAATTAACTATTCCTTACGTCTCTTTAATTTGTTTCCAGTCGATTATTATTTAATTAAGAATATCTAGAAATTAACAATTTAAAGAGATTTATGTTGGTCCTTTAATTCTGAAGGTTTTTCGGATCTGGCATCGATCTGATGCTATCCAATAAGATTTGGGTTATGTTCACATACTCCTATAAAAATAATTCCATGCAATGTTACATGATATTCAGTCGCATATTTTACATTATAAATTTCTTGATACGTTTCCGGAAGCTCGCGAGAGAACAGTTAACTTAGAACAACGCATCAGCAAATATTCTATACCCAAATATCGTAAGAATACTCACTGAGGTTAAAAATCCTGACCCAGGAGCCTGATCTACTCCCAACAGTAACCGAACGAATGTAATAACGTAGTCTTTGACAAACGCCTGATAAAGCAGCGTGTCCAGCATAGAAGCCGAGAAAACTGAACCTGCGGCGAAAGGAAGTCGGAACATATATGAAATGTGTGATCCACGTTCCTTTTCCCTCTGTAAATAAATATATAAAAATTATATATCAATTCAAAGTAAAGTGTCCACATTCATTAAGCAACTGGTAAAAACCTTTTCCATCTTCGAAAGGTGCAGCGCATATTTATCGTGCGCACGGAATTGCATAAACCGCATGTTTGACGACTGAGATAGTTCAGTAATTGATTTTATTGAAGGGAAAAATCTGAAACAGAATAATTGAATTGTGAATACGATATAAGAATATAATGACGTCGCATAGGCCTGAGAAAACCTCACAGTCACACCTGCACTTAAGAACGTGGGCTTAATTGGCACTCCAGCTGAAGATTAAGGACCTCGTTTCAAAGTATAGTAAGAATTGGCTGAAGCATTCAATTAAAACATTCGCAAACTATAATTTTCGCGCCAGCGTTAAAATTATTAAGAAATTTAAAAATATATATGATTAAAAATAAATTACTTGAACATTGTTTGTACTGCCACTATTGTGTTGCAATCGGCGAGACTGTCCTCCTCGGCGGAATTTGACAATTCCTTATTTACGACAACCACGTTCTCTGCTAGGGTAATACCGGCGCGCAAAAGGTCGTCTAAACTGAAACGGCAAATTGCACACAATATTATTATATATATTTAACTATATACACAATTCCATCTAACAACATATATACATACCAGTCGATAGATCCAAGCATCCAATATACCAATGGAAAATATGAAATGGCGTCCAAAAATGCGATATCAGGACGGCGCTCCAGAAGCAAAATAATGGGATTAAGAGAGGTCTTAGACCGGAAGTGCGCCCTCAGAGGTATTATGAAATTGTAAATTCCATTTGACGCGTAATCAGCGGCGAGTATTATTGTTTTATTCTGCCATTGGTACTCCTTTGCGTTTCGGTAGGCGCAGTGCTCGCAAACTTGAGCGAGCTGCAAGCAGCACAGAGGTTTCTTCTCCTTCAAAAGGTAACACAGTGTGGGGCTCACTCCTATGAACGGTGACACCGGGGGGAAACCCTTTATGATCCTGAAACATCTCTCCAGTTGTATACAAACTCTAAATATTACAATTGGAAATGTAACTCGTCTATAAAAAGTTGTTATGTATAAAATGATTTTTCAGACAACATCTGTTCGTTGTAACGCCAAAAATGTTGCGTTATATACTCCTAATAATGTTTTACTACTGAAATTATTTAATCTATATTTTAGTTTATTGTAAACATATAAGTGATAACATACACGTGATACATCTATATTTAAATATCAGCCTGTGTGTCAGATAATCGGGCATACTGTTAGGTAAAAGATTAGAAAGAATAAAAGTAGAAATAAACTAAATACATAGTAAAGCATCTTTTCATACACATAAACTATCTATATTGAAATGTGGGAATATGAATATTCATATTGTGAAGAGGACACTTACTTGGTACTTACCTCCAGTAGCAATTGTTGTATCAGCTTTGAAAGTGGATTTGTAATATTATGTCTGAATGTGTAACCGTTATAATATTTAATTAACGCCTTGTGAAATTATAGCCCGATCATAGATTTACTTAATAACGGGAACCTTATCTGTCTTTGTATTAAACGCAGACACACAATTACGTTCTTACATACTTCATCATCATACTTATATGGTATTAAATGTATTTTAAGCTTTTTTAAGCTAAGTGATGGGTGAAATATGTTCTTAATTCATTCCTCAATATATTAAAGAATTTATTTACATCTACGTTTTGACGACAGGCGTTATATTTTACTGAACTCTAATTGCTATTGAGGAGTTATACCAGGTCATTGTCCTTTTTATTTCAGATAAACCCAATTCTAGATTGATACATTACGAAAACACAATGTATTATGAAATCCATCAACGTGTCACAAGGGTAAATTGCAACAATTGGAATTGGAAGCAGGTGAAGCAAAATTTTGGGGCACGAACGAGTTGTATTGGATTTCGATATTTCGGTTTCTGTTCTGCGGAAACATTTAATACATTTTATTGTAATAAAACTGCACTGAACTTTCTTAGGAATTAAGTCTAGAATAGAAGACTAGGTTTAATTCACTGGTTTTCCCGTAAGATTATTCTCACCCTGATGACGGTTCAGTTCGGAAGAGATGCACTCTTATTTATTGACTATCTTACTGAATCAAAATATATGCAATTGGCTTGAATGGAATTTAACTGTCAATTATAGTATCTACGCATTTATGTTTAAAAATGCCTAAAAATATTTACAGTTAATTTAAGATAGTTTGATTTTAAATTATATTGTTATTTCGTTTAAAATTGAGTATCAAAATGCTTCCTTACAACAAAAACCTGTGACGTAATAAAACTTATTTTCTCTTTGTGACCCCCACACAAAATTGCCGCACAACGTATAATGGGTGAAATGTTAAATAAATCCTGAATGAAGCTAAGTACGTTAAGCTACCTACACACAGTTCAACAGAGACATTCTTAGAATTGAAGAACACTTATATCATTACGTTTTCAATATACATTATACCAGATCCATCCTAATATTGTTTATATATTTCTATCACAATAGCGAAGAAATTAAAAAAGGACGCACGAGTTTTTTTTTCTATTTGTTAAAAGAGAAACACTTGACCGTGATTGCTGCCAATAATTGTTAATTATTAACCATTCCACACAATTTTTTTTATATGTTCTTTGTAAGTTTTAGGAAAGTGGCTTGATCAAAATAACCAAAATCAAATCAATTTACTTGAGCGTCAATGTATTCTGTTCCAAAATTTTGCTTTGTAATCCTATACATATGTATAATAAAATCTTAGAAAAACCATGTGCGTAGGTACTTTAAATGTTTTTACAAATCATAAATTGGAGTATTTTAAGAATAAGTAAAAGAATTTAGTAAAATTTATGTCTGTTTTTCTGTTTGTTTGTGCAAGCGTCAACCTCAAACGGCTGAACGGATTTGGACTTATATCCTGGACAACACATAGGCTTCTTTGATCCCGGAAAAGTACAGTGTACCCGTGGGACGACTGGATGACTGCTCACCACGGGCAATACCGCGGGAAACAGCTAGTGATTTAATATGTCGTTGACCTTCGTGAATCTTGGATAAACTTATTTTAAATTCACGTAATTCAGATGATGCAAATTATTATTTATCATCCACAAAAATATCCGCTCTCATGTATTACGCTTTCATTTAAGATACTCAGTGAATCAATTTGATCATATGGAATAAATTGTAGTAATGGATCCTCATGGTTTATTGAATTTTATATTCAGTTGTTAATCACGAATTTAACATTCAAGTAAAATATCATAAATAAATAAATATAGGCGGCGCACACAGCGCCACCTTTCCCGCTAATAAATTAAGCTAAGCATAGCTTGTATCATGAGATCCAGCAGTTGATATAATACTTATAAATATATATATATATAATACATATTGGCATCCAGACACAGAACAAACATCTACGTTCATCACACAAATGTTTGTCCTGGGCGGGAATCGAACGTACGACCTACAGCGAGAATGCAGGGTTACTACCAACTGAGTTGTGGGCCAGTAATAGCACATTTATACATTATCATACCGTGTACGGTAACCGATTGAGGTAAGTTAGTAATAAAAACTACATGAGAAATAAATTCGTTCAAAACATGAATTACGAACCGAGGACTGTAACGGCGAATCGTTGTATGTGAGCGACTGATGTAAGTTTAGACTCATGAAGGACGATGATAATGCGGCTTACCTTGTAAAGTCATTTCGCCAGGCGCTGTGTGGGACGTCGCTCCCCGCCAGCGAGGTGAAGCTGCTTGTTGTGGCGTCATCGCTGGAGCAGGGTACGGTACGGGCCGTGCAGTGAGGATTTACGCAGGGGTTTTACAGATACACAATGCACACAGTTGCACAAGATAACAAATCAAATAAAGGAGGTATCTTTAGTACAAAACCAGTGTTTGCTAATATTGATTTATTAGATTCCTAGACACACGTACACGCTATGAATGTTGCATTGTGGAATGATCCGATTAATGATGTGTTTGAAAATAGGATAAATCATAAAAAATTTATAATAAAAAGCTAAATACGACCAGCGCAAGCAAAGCGATTGTCGTTATTTCACGGGAAGCGATGCCTCATAGCATTTTTATTCGAACGCATAAATATAGGCTTTAACGAACGCAGATTCGCGTACGGGTGATTTTCTTAATCAAAACAAAAATGCACCAACATGAAAAAGGACTGCAATAGAACTAAAATTATATCTACGAACACTAAAAATGTATTGAAAGCCAAACACTTACTGAAACAATGACGATTTTTGTGCTGAATCTATTCATGCATCTTGCGTGATCCAGATCTGCTATCTATTGAAGGAGTAGTGAATGTAAATGGTAAATAATAAAATGAAATTCAGATATTAACTTGTTTCAAAATGAGACAAACTAGTAACGGCAGAAAAAAAATATATTTAAAAGATTTGCTGTTAGTCCCTTTTCTACCACTTTAAGCCCTGAAGCCTGAACTAAAATGAAACACGTTTGAACTAGAAAAACCTCAGGCTAGGTTTATTTCAGTGGTTAATTGTACATGTACAATATGTATCACATTGCACACTTCTCCAAACAAAAAATTGATTTTATTCCTCTCCAGTTTCAATTTCTTGACAGTTATGTATTTCCACCGAGCTACAAATTCACCTCAAAATATTTACACGGCCTCGAGTGGATAAACTTGCCCCAAAATGCTAATTTACAATGGGCTTGATGTGATGAACGATTTACAGAAAAGAGGATAAATTATTGGTAAAAAAGAAAAAAGACAAAATTAAAGTAATAAACGTTTTAAAGCTGTCATTCACGACATGGTTCTGAAGTAAGCTCTCTTTTTCGTCAGTGCGCACTTAGAAACAACCTAATATTTTTGAATGTCCATACAATACTTTAAAACATTTATTTATTAAAGAAATCTATGTAAAAGAGTGAGAGAAAAGTAAATGCGTGCATGTAGGTAATGCATCAAAGCTTTAAGTTGATGTGTGTGGGCTTACGCAATTTTCTCTGAGGGGGATCTCCAAGGCACGTCATCATCAAGCTCATCCTCACTTTCGTCTACTTCGACCTCTTCATCTTGATTTTCAGTCGCAATATTCAAGCTGCTGGTTACCATGTCAGGTACGGGCAATATGGAAGGTCTCCGGCTACCTATAATTTTAAAACAATTAAAAATCTCGGTCGTTAGTTCGATTCCCACCATGGACAAACATTATGTCACGTATAAAAATTTAGTTTCTGTGTCTAGGTTTTGTTTATGTGATACAGTTACGGAACGAGCCGACGGCCCACCTGGTGTTGAGTGGTAACCTTTTCCCATGACAATCGATGCAATTTGGGTCTTCTCCTACTGGGTACGACCCGTAACTTTGAATCGTGTAGGTGGAATGTCTCATGTGTAATATATATTATTATATTGTATACTATAGGTACAGTGTGTTACTATTTACGATTATAATATATTTAACCACTTGGAATGAGTAGTTCGTGTGAAGTCTTTGCTTATAAACAACAGTTTACCTTTGCGATGGTTTGGTGCGTCCGGGCTGAGTAAATTGGGATTTTCTGGTTTCGGCAGCAGTAAGTGGCTGTCTGTGACGCTGTCTGTTCCCGGCGAGTCCTTCAAACATAAGCGGGAATCCGTAGTCGAAGGACCCTCTCCAAATTTACCTGTACAATTAAGTTTACCATATGTAGTAAAAAACGATTTAATCTTCATAAATTAATATTAAGTATCGACGCTTTCCATAGTCGTCATTTGACGGTATAATACGTTTTTTAATAGTTGTTTATGCCAATGGTGTTGCCAAATCATTAGTTATGTGAATGCCATGTCGTGTCGTGGTCAAAAATCGGAACATTACAATATTATCTATCCCTCATTGTTTCCACGACTTACAAATTTGTAACTCCGATCTTTGGCCACCACAAAGGTGAATTAAATCATTTTGAAAACTAAAGTGATCTACTCATAACAATAATTTGTCTAATTTGGTTCTTGAAACTAACTTAGAGAACAGTAAGTTAAGTAAATAAAAAAAAAGTTAAGTAAGTTAAGTTTAAGTACATGATATACCTGGCTCGCTCAGTGGTACCTTCAGTGGTAACGACCGTATGACGGTAGTTTATATAGATTGAACTGTCACGGCATTTTAGCGTCACAGGTTGAAAATTAGTATAGTGTGCGCACGCTGCTTTGGCGTTAACGTTTGCGACAGAGGGGAAACGGTGTGCCCATACCTACTAGTAGATATTCTGTTACCTCCATAAATGACTGTTATGCTCAGATAAATCTGAAACCTTAGTTAAAATCTGAGAACAACAAAATATTATTAACTTCTCAAAATGGGAGCTCATCCAAATGATACTTCCACAAATGAGCATTGTTTTCCATATGTACGGGGTTTCATGCGATTATTATTAACTATTTCTTTTTTGTTGTTTCCCTCGTTGTCAGAATTACATGAAATCTGGTCAGTATCGAAAAAAACCTTCTGGTCAGAGTATGTGTTTTTGAGCCAAAGGAACGGTTGAGTATAATTTTAAGGCGATCAAGCAATTTTCAGGTCTTTCAAGTAGTAACTGGTCCAAATAAAGACAAACTGGTTAATATGTTTTAAACATTACAAAATACAAACGAACGAAGCATACTCGATCTTCCACTGGCTGGATCTTTATACATGCGGATAAAGAACGTAGTGATTACATTGTTATATACATAGTTACGTTTACTCTGAAACTAAAAACAGACGTTGAGTGATTTGAGCGTTGCACGTGACGCAACCGTACTGCTAAATCCATCTCAACGTCAGAAATCGAGCAACTAGTAAAATTAAAACAAAAACAAGACCGAATACATAATTATTTTGGGGATTAATTATGAATTCGGTCTATTTTTTGTATGATGAGACCGCGGCACTCACAGCTAGCAACAATTAAATTAGCGGATGATACAGTATTAGCTTGGTTGATGCGTGATGGCGATGCGTTGGGTGTGGAACTCGAGGGAGCTTGCAGAATCACTTGTGGGAGTTCGTATTGAACGACGTTACTACCGTCTGATTTCTTCGGCTGCAAAGTACCCTCCTCAGCGTCACCTGATTTCTTCTCGCTGGACAGTAAGCTACATGCTGTTTGATCTTTAGGTATAGCCGGTCTTTGATCGGTCTGTTTTTCCGCCACGACAAACGCGGAATTTTCTTCTTTAGTTATGCTCATGTAATAGCACGTATCACTCTTTTTCATTATATGCCTTGGTCCCGGGTTTAGAAGTATCGTTTCTTCATAGAATTCCGGCAATTCTGAAGGTCTCACTCCCACTAGCGCCACGCCGTACCTAAAACGTTAACTTACCGTCATAACTGATTCGTTTACATCAACACACTATTTTTTAATCAATCAATACTCTACTTTCTATGAGAATGAAAACTGGCGTAAGTGAAACTTTTTCCTTCGTATTCGCCAAAAAATCGACTATCTCCTAGAACGATATGGTATATTTCGTTGCCGGAACACTTTCCATAAAGGCGGTGCCATTCCTCCGGTGACTGTTGGCCTTCCCTGAAAATATGGAAACGTTTTAAAATGATCATGAACATTACACATATGTTCTTGGGCAATAACTTTATCATTAGTTTCTTGTATCATATATTCCGGTAATGCGATTGATCATTTAACTGACAGACAATTTTTTTTTTAATAAATACTTTTTAGGCTTCTGTGTCGACTGTCGACAGTAAATGTCTACTTTATCAGGCAGTATGATCGGTGCCGAGTTTGTTCGGGGTAGTGCTGCTATTATACCTATTTCTGTCTTCAACTAGTAACTCATCGGTGTTACTGTGTTCCGGTTTGAGTGGGGCCGCTGAAATTACAGACGCATGAGTAGTTCCTTCGTGTCTCAGAGTTACGGGGGTATTATGATGTGACTTGAATGTTCCCGTGCATAAGTGGGTGAGGACACAAGTCCTGTTGTTTTTGTTATTGCCATAACATCATCGTTTCAACGCTTAACAACAGGTGTGACGGTACACCTATCGTTTCTATATATATATATATATATCGTTCCTAAACTCAATCATAAATACATATATATTTAAAATCATCGGAGATAAATCTCCAACCTTTATTTATTCACATTTTTAATTTTATATAATAATTACAATATTTTTTCTGTGAACATTCTGAAACTTAAAAACTGTCTATATTTGACTAGAACTTAAATACTTACTGTCCTCGGCTAGTATGTAGAAGCAGAGTGACCAGAGTAGACGCTCCCGGGCAAGTGCAATTGTTTGCCAAAAGGGCATATTTGAATTCGTCTTCGCAAACGACGAATTCAGCAAATTTTACATGTAATTTGTTTTCCGGTCGGAATATCTGAACGTATTGCGGTACCATCGGTGCAAAATCCTTCACTGCCCACGATCTAGAACAATAACATTTAAACTGAACACTCTATATGTAAATTTAAACATTTTATGGTTCACAAATTACTCCATCCAGGTATAAGTGAGCTTTAAACTTCTACAACATTCCGTAACAGGATTTTCTGAATAAGAAACAGCTATATTCAGGATTTTTTGTGACGTAGGTTATACAATATACATATACAATATATAATTCCGTAACCAACAAAACTGTAAATGATAATTTTCGAAAGTTTTAACGATGAAGTAATTATTTACTTTTAATCCTTCAATTCGTTAAGAGGTTGCAACGTAGTAGTAACTAGTTCGATAAACAATAAATGGTTCAGACAAAATTTTATTTTACTGATATCTTCAATCACCAAGTTACTAGGGTGTTACATCTAACGATATATACTTACTGTAAACGGTAAAATTCTCGGCGATTCTCGTCAAAATTAGAAATCTAATCGCTGGACAGAAAAGCCTAGCTAAGTTCAGTTGTAATAATATATACATTTATTTCAAGTCCATGACTGACAGATGAAAATATACAAAAAATAATAATAATTTAAAAAGGGCTATTCTAATTCCTTGTTGGCGCCACGTTTTTTACTATTTGGGCGCATACGTTGTGACTTGGGTCTTGTCGTACCTAGTAAGGGAGGACCCAAGCCGCATCGGTTGTTATGGGCTGAGATTACCACTTACCAACAGGTGGGACGTCGGGTCGTTCCGTTACTATATTACATATAAAAAAATGTAAAAAAAAATACCTCAGTATTGTATGTTCATCAGCAGCCGTTTTATCTGCGTAGTTTCTTGCCGCTAATATAAAGCAAGCCTCGGCTTCACTCATGCGAGCTCGGATCAAATCAGTGTCTTTGAGGCAGGATCCTTGGATGTAAATAACTCGTTGGGCCCATATTGGCACCTGCAATTAATGTTGTAAAATTTTGATTCCTCGCCATAGACAGCTACGAAACCAAATTTATTTATAAAAAAAATTATGAGCAGTAGAATTTACACCAAGTTCGTCCGGGGAAGTACTACCACCATTTCTGCCGCCAAGCAGTAATGCAATGTAAATTCGCGTTACTGTGTTCTGATTTGAAAGGTGTAGTTGCCGGTGAAATAACAGGTACATGAGACATTCCAACTACTCGTCTCAGAGATACGGGCGCCTTTTATGCGACTTGAATCTTTTCGCACCTAAGTAGGGGAAGACCCACGTAACATTGCTAGTTAGCAGAGGTTACCACTTAACACCAGGTAGACGATCTGTTCGTTCCATAAATGTATCATATAAGAGCTCAATACAGCTGCTCCAAACATTAAACAATTACCCGAAAACTGTCTTTAATAATAATAGAAATTATAATATTGGTGGATAAATACCACAGCGCCATCTAGCCTCAAACGAAGCATAGCTTGTACTATGGGAACCAGACAACCGATCGAATAAATATATACTTTTTATAAATACATACATAGGTATAATACATGTTAACACCCAGACACGAACAAACGTCTATATTCGTCACACAAATGTTTGTCCTAGGTGGGAATCGAACCCACGACCTACAGCGCAGAAGTCAGAGTAAAAAAAAATCTTTGTTAACATACTTGTAGTATCATTCTCATCGTCGTGTCCAGCTCCATCGGAGACAAAAGCACTACATAGTAGTCCTGAAGCAGTGGATGAGCGTAGAACTCGTTCAGGAAATCCATGATTGTATCCGCGTGGAGAGTAGTTGAGCAGACAACTACATGTTTCTCCGACTGAGCGCGGTGGGAAGAGTACGAACCACCGAGCTTCTGTCTCTCCATCCACGTGAACGCTAGCTGTTCGAACTGGAAACGGGAAATTACACGAATTATACGTCCAAGTTTCATAATGCGGACAGCTCAAGAGTGGAACTCCTTGCCTGCGTCTATATTTCCCAAGAACTATAATCTGGTAGTCTTCAAGAGGAGCGTAAAAAAGGTATTTTCTAGGCAAGCATATCCTATAAGTGACGATGATACATCGTAGACCACATCATCACTTAACATCAGGTTGGATTGCGGTCAAATGTAAGTCTATCGCATATAAAAAAAAAACTTAGCGATAATTAAGCGTGACCTTATGTTTTGAATATTGACGTTTACAAGCCATTTCTTTATGAATTCTATGGAAATAAAGTTTCTAACTTTGAATTTACAAATTATATAGGTTTTATTATAATGCGATATATGTGATAAAAAAAGTATACATGGTTTTTCTGAAATTCAACGTAGGCTTTTTATATTTGTATATGTCCAGTTACAGCAAGTTTGTTGAAAATAAATATGAAATTAGAAGAAAATTATTAAGAAAGACAATGAAAAAAAAAAAAATGGCAACATTGATCCTCTTAGCAAAAGAATGCTTATAAACAGCGTTAATCTTACTAAAATAAATTGTTAACTTTACCTGCGTTGGTAGTACGACAAGAGCAACCCCTATCATTATAACCATGAATAGTTGCGATGGCCAAATATCAGGGACAAAGTCGCCATATCCGACAGTCGAGAATGTAACCACCACGAAGTAAGTCGCTTGGAATAAGTTCAGGTGTCTATGGCCGGCGCGTTGGAAATGTTGAATCCCGCAAACACTGAAATTCAGACACAAGATAATAAATCTTTATGAAGATTCTGCGTGTTGCGAGTTGCGTAGCAACCACGGATGCAAGACTGTTGTTATTGATATCAAGTAGGCAATTTGCGCAAGAGAAAAGGCACGAGGAAATCTTAAACCAGTGTCTAAAGTAGGAAGGACATATTAGTAAGGATGGAAGTTTAAGTAAATCAAGATATCTATGATTAATAACTTAATCTCCTACTGACTACTTCCTGATGTACAAGAAGGTTACCTTTGTGTGGGACTCTATGTGTTATGTATATACTCTATGTATACACTTAATTATATGAATGAATACATTTTTTTCAAACTTATTACAAACTTTAAATTAAGTTATTAACTTACCTTGTGAAAACAAGGCACAGGAGGGTGACACACAAGATCATAAGCTGTTGCGATAGAGCCGACTGGGACTTCTGCATCGCTCGGTGTAGATCATTCTGAAACCATTGTAAAAAAATATATAAAAAAAAAACAATTATGCAATATGATTTGTATTCGAGTTTTGAACTGCGTTCAAATCTCAGCTCATCTGGAAGTAAGTTTAAAATCGATTGCAAAATTTGTACTGAATAGCCAGTTACAGAAAAACCGTGATGAAAAATAATTAGGAGATCGTCGGTCGACGTAATCAATGCAAAAGATAACAACTGATATTTTTGTTAAAAATATGCCGAACTTGTTCGACCATTCGAAGCAAGGGAACCAGACAACTTCAATGGGCACTCGCCTACTAGTTGATGAATATGAAACAGTTTGAAACAGAAATTTGGTACCGATTCAAATAAATTCAGATTTGTTTGTTATACGTCATTCATCATTTACGTCATCAGCATCGCCTACGTATTATAATATTAATATAGAGAATTGGACAATAGCTCCGAGTAACAAGGCGAGAAATCGACATACTAACTTATTTCCAAAGTTTTAAATTACGTTCAATACTCGTACTTCAATGGATTCATCATTCAATAAAGATACAAAATGAAGTAAATACACAGATGACGTATCCGATCATTGTATAAACTGCGTCATGAAACATAAATTTGATAATAGTCACATGAGCATGTTTTTGGAAAAATTCTGTCTCATGCTTATATTTGACTATGTATTACTCTTATCATCTTACTTCATTACCCAAGAGACGCTTTATGATATTTTCTAAGCGTTTACGAGCAAAGTTAACTAGAATGTTGGATAAGAATTTAGCAAACAAACAACATTCGATTCATAGAATACAGGTCGTTTGAAGTTTGAAGAAATTAAAAAGAAAATAATTGGACTTACAAACAGATTTTCCAGTGATCGTTTTGCCAACCAGCAGTTTAAAAATACTGGAATGAATAAATTCCGTAGAGGTGGAAAAGGCAACTGAAAAACAATATTTATTATCAGACTTGTGACCAAAGAATAATGCAGTCTTTACGTATATGCAATCAATACTCACAGTTAAAGCAAATGGAATTGTATTCATCATTTCCAATATGAAATGAAATGAAAGGACTTGTTGCCAGATGTTACCCTGCAATAAATATTTATCAATACGAAATCACAGAATAAATACTTGGTCTGTTTAAAAATAATGAATGAATACAGGTAATTATAATTATAAATAGCCTCATATGTGACATATATAATACTAGTTGCGCCTTGCGGTGTTACTTCCCGGGAACCGTACATTTTTCCAGGATCAAAGTGGTCTATATGCTATTCCAGACTATAATCTATCTCTGTGCCAAATTTCATCCAGATCAATTCAGCCGTTCTGACGTGACTGAGTAACAAACATCAATCCATCCAAACTTTCGCATATATAATAGTAGCAAGATTAATGAATGTTTAAAGAATACCTTATAACCTAAGTATGCGAGGAGTATAGCTTCTGTAAATGATATCATAGCCAATACGGCCTGAACAATCCACAAATACAGAGGTCGGTTGACCCATATTATTCCGTCCCAGTTGATAATTGGACGCTCTTGAAATTCCTCTTCCGTTAAGTTGGCCGAATGTTCAAATTCAGTCTTATTTCCCGGTCTGCACCCGTAACTGAAACGTAAAATATGACATCACTTAACAGCACCCGTGTGACCCTATCCGACATAATTATACCTTATTTTAGTATACAGAGCACCTACGTAGACACTAGGTGTATCATAACATAGGTAGTTTATTATACTTGTAACAACTCCATATTTTATAATACGATAGGTAATTTCACCAATTAAAATTTTCTCAAAAAAATTACTTAATTGGTTATTTTGGTTTGTTAGCATGGTACACATAGAACAGCATATTATCTTCTAAAGATAAATCTCATGTGTACTATTTTAATAATGATTATATTTATCTTATATCACAAATCAAAAAACAACCTAACGTCTTACTCTAACCGTTGAATATGTTAAGGTTCTATCTTCTCTATATCTTCTCTTATCTTATTATTATTTTTCCACACAGTTTTTACAGTTGGAAAGTAAGAGGAGAGAAGTACATCGACAAAAGTCGTACTGATTTTAATAAGAAAATTCAAAATCTATTGCTGCATAATATTTTTGAAGACCAAATCATATGGATTCGTCAATATACAGAAGATTTTTTTCAACGTTCATGTAATAATTTCACCACCCCTTTTTACTTTTTCGTAAATGCAAAACATTATATACAAAATTGTAGAGAACCCTGAAAAAAGTAGAATATCTTAGTAGGTCATAAATATGTATGTTAAAGTGGACTGAAATAAATACAGTAAAGAAAAGTTCACGAATTTTAATTAAAATATCGGTTTAAAATCAGATGCTTCAATTACCGTCAGGTCCGTTGCGAAAGCTACGGCCAACTCCCAATATATTATTCAGTGCAATTGGCGACTGTGACCCGAAATTGTGTCGTTAACCTTTATTTTTATTTTTGTTATTATATTTAAAAGATAATTAAATAGTTGAGTTCTTCTAGTAGACTAAAATAGAGTCATACAGTTTCATATATTCAATAAACGTGAATTTATTTAGATAGAGATTTCTTGTGTTAAAATATTCACAGGTACATGCGGGAGTCTGCTGAATAGGCCTCTATCCCATAGATTTCTGTACGAAAGTTATTGACCCATTTACTACCCGAAACCTTATTGAGGGCTTCCTAACCTATGGAACTAAGGCAGCCGTCCTTTAAGGGCAGGAACGTAATGCCGATATGTGTTCGCAAATAAAATCTACCTCTATTAAGGTCTGAAACATTCAATAACAAATTTACTTTTTTTTATCTTTATTTATGATAATTCGAGTTTCTGAAATCCTAGATACCAGATTTGTGGTATTTTTTTATTAAATTAGAGTTAATAACTAGCTGTTTCCCATGTTATTCCAGGATAAAGCTATCCTGGTAGCAAATTTCATCTAAATCCGTTCAGCTGTTTGAGCGTGAAGCGCGTACAAACAAAAAGCCATATTTTGAAAAAAATATACCTTTTTATACTTTCTGTTACATATTCCTATCATATCCCAGTTTATTATTTGCAAAAATATTTAATATACAAACACGGCATCTTTACGAGTTGATTATATGTATATATAGATGTGTATTAATATACATATGAAATGGATGAAAATAGCCGTCATTTCATAAAAAAAAATAAGTTGGCCTTTTTGTAATATCTGAAGATAAGAAAGAGGATTGAAAGAGGTTACAGAGAACCACTGTATCTGGTTTCCGTGCACAATGTGTGATAAGCACATATTGCACCTCTGTCCCAATTTGCTATTTTTTTTACGTTTTGTATAAGTAAACGAGCATACGGTAACACTGATGTTAAGCGGTCACGCAGTATATAGACGTCAGCAGCACCGAGAGCATTAATGGCGTTCTTTCTTATATTTCTCATTTATCTAATCTAACCATTTGCACTTCCATGAACGAAACTAACTAGTTTCAATCTCAATTTCAATTCGTTATTACTGAATCAGCTCCAAGAACTCGGCCTGAACTGACCCGAAATGACCTTTTCGAATATAACCAACCTATGCCTAACCTGATTTGGTTCCGATGGATCTTTTTGTGGTTGATCGTCTCTGAGCTCCCTTTGTTATATATGATGCCTATAATGAGGAGCCAGATTGAAAGTTTAGAGCCTTAATATTTGGTCGTTTCTGTAATTTGTATCTCGCACGGACGGGCCTTTGGTTTATGAATTTCATTACAAGCGGTCTGTTATAAATTCTAAGTCATTAATCCTTAGAAAGAAATCATTACAGAAGTCGGTTTTCGATTACATACATATGTGAATAATTTAATATTTCGTTGAGATGGAAAACAAAATTGGAGTCCTAAACATACAGGAAACCGCCATGAATGTTGGAATTTTAAATTGTTTAGTTCCAGCCAATTTCAAGTTGTGTTTGACCGCTCCCTGTAGCTTTACGTAAATTATACAATACCACATTATGGCGCATTGCGTCGTTAACAACTTTTATTGAATTCACCTATATAATCATGAATAAGCTTATATTTAAATTCATCTGTAGTACATGTGTATATGTAGTAAACATGGGAAATATATTTTAAAACAGTTCCCTTCAACCCCTCAACTTTGCAAAAATGCAAGTTATATTTGCAAAACAAATGAAATTGCAATACAATATCACGATAATCTTCAGAACGCACTGAGCTATTTAAGGGAGCGCTCTGAACATAATATGTATGAATCGCTCTCTTAGATCTATTGAAACTGTCGCGCTCCAGTTACCGGAGGGTCGATTAAATGACTTTTGATGATGAATTATTGATAAGAAATGAACAGAAAGTGACTGCAACAAATGTTACGTAATCGCTTCGTGGTTCACAAAACCAGTTTGTACGACAGTTCGTTTACGGTCCAGTCTATTCGTCCTGGGAATCATTGCCACTGCAATTGCTATCAAAATAAATATAAAAATAGAACGTCACGTCCTATCAAGAATAGGGCTCATTATTTTGGTGGGTTTGTCACAAATCTTCGTTACGCATCCTCGCCAATCTCTGAGCGGAATGATTTTTGGTATTTTTTTAAGTTTCGGTATATTTCTCTTTTTTTTTATTTTTCACGTACCTTGTCGTAAATGTAGTAAATATTATTGTACATTTCATTTCATGTTACTGATTCTAAACCGACACAACTTGATAGACGAAAAACAACTTTTAACTTTATATTTACGGATCCGTTGGACATTTATTTTTGGTATATAAAGCACCGATACATGCCGGGAAAATTCGGAGCATGCGTAGATTTAAACGATGAGCTCAGCACGCTCGAGGTAATCACTTTTTTGCATAATTACCTTTGTGATTCAGCTTCATTAATACTCGGGCGACGGGCGGGGTTACATTGATAGCTATTTTTATTTATTTATTGGATATTAATGCCTGTGAATAAGTCCGAAACGCGGGGTTCATTACAAAATAATACAAGTTTGAGCATGCAATGCACGAATACAAATGGTTTGCGTTATGAGATCTCTTGAACAAGCCTAGCTTTTTTTTTGTAATAGTCATGTGGATAACGCTATTGCATTAGGTAAGTCCTGTAGCTGTAGTCGTTAACCGATATAAATAAATTAATTTAGTCACACTACGCAGTTGTTCAGGATTTTGATCAAGAAAATCTGGAATCTAATTAGGTTAACGCAGAGATAATTTAATAATTTTAGTATAAACTGAAATCGGATATAATTAACTTAAACACCAAACTCAATTTTAATTTAAGCGTCTGCACTGCCTAGCGTTGCACCAATTTAACTGCAAGGTAGAGTAAATGGACATTTGTATACGAAAAAAGGACTTCTAAAAACTTTGCAGTCGGAAAATGTTAATAACATGTTGACATGTTGTTCTTAACATTCTCCGACTGCCTTTGACCAGTAAAATCTATGCTAGTTCATAGTCTATACCAATGTGAAACAGGCTTAATGTTCTCGATTCCAATTCCATGCATGTTTTTATGTAACAGATAAACTGGAGTTCGTGCTCGAGTTAAACAGTGCTCCTTATCTGACGCCATGCCATTTATTGCAATATCCAGGGGCACTATGAATATCGGTGACAAATTGTTAAGACAGTAACAGAAGTGTTTAGATTCACAGATACCATAACGGCTTTGTCATTAATATAATGACAACTAGCTGTTGACCGCGACTTCATCCGCGTGGAATTCGGTTTTATCACGCACCCCTATTTTACCCCTTGGAAAAGTAGCCTAAGTTACTCCTTTTTACATCAGCTATCTGCCAGTGAAAGTCCCGTCAAAATCGGTCCAGCCATTTCAGATATCAGCCTGAACAAACAGACAGACAGACAAAAATTTAGAAAAATGTTGATTTGGTATATGTACCGTGTATACATCCATATGCACTTAGTAAAAAGCGGTTATTTTAATATTACAAACAGACACTCGAATTTTATCTATTTGTATAGATGTGAGATGAATTACTTGAAAGGCTAAGATTCAGGCACACTTTTAAAGCCTATTTAATAAAATAATGCAACTAGGAGATTGCTCGAGATGAGGCGAGGAGGATCGCGCAGTTTGCGCGCTGACCATGAACTGGTGATTACATTGATAGTAAAAAACTCTTTATTGTACAACACAATATAAACAAAAAATGGTACTAGAAATCTCAGTTTAATGTGATACACAATAGGCGGCCTTATCACCTAAATCAATCTCTTTCAGGCAACCTTTAGGTGATTAGTTTGCAGCCTATCTATGAGTTGCCGAGCCGTAGGGTTAGACTATATCGTGGTAGTAAAAAACGGTCTAGTCACTGAGTCCATTGATATCTACCAGGACACCATTCAGTCGTACTTCCAGAGACCCAATAACGTTCCCACAATCTTTGTATAACCAAATGGTTAAAATAAACTGATGCAGCAAATTCACGTTGTATACGCCCAGCATCGAGCGTACCCACAGCACGTAACAGTTTTCTGGCGTGAAATGGCTGCGCGACACGAATCTTATCTACGGGAAAAATCTGAAGTCGGGAATAGGGAGGGACCCTATAATTGAATTTTCAACAATAAATGAAAATTCACAGAGTATTTTCAAACAGAGAAAACTAAGAGTAACTAAACCCGCAACAAAGTTTAACTGCCAATTTCACAACAAAGTGGATATAAGTTTAATCAATTTCCAATTGAAAACATTATTATTGTCACGTATATATCATACTTTAAAAATTTAGAAGTGGCTAGTTATGTATTAGTTTCATAGCAAAAGTTCACGTTGTTAATTTAGTTTAAGTCTTTGTTGATTAGTTTATTATGCGAACTGATAAATAATTAAAAGTAATTTCGTTTAAACTGCTCATTTCAAAGGCGCCATCTACTCCCAAAGTAAGATAAGCATAGCTTGAATCATGGGAACCAGATAACTGATATAATTCTTAAATACATTTTTGTAAATACTAATAAAAAAAATAAAATAAAAATATTGGTGGACATTTCACACATCGACATCTAGCCCCAAACTCGTCACACAAATGTTTATCCTGGGTGGGAATCGAACCCACGACCTAGGCTCAGAAGGCAGTTGCTAACCAATTGAGCTGTGAGGCCGAGCCGTCAAGCTTGATATAAACTTACCAGGAGGCCGAGATAGGATCCCCATCGGCACAGACGCGACATATATACAACACGCAGGCTAAAATCTTGAAAATAAGGTTCGCTATTCTAATCCGTAAACCTGGAACAATTTAAACGAACATGAGTGAACATATATGGAAGTGTACTACTTCAATTTATTCCTAGACAGGTTGCAACATTTTGGAAACCTTGGAATTTGTTGAGCCGTCTATCATCGTCAGTCGTTTAGGGAAT
Organism: Chesias legatella; assembly: GCA_947359385.1. Lineage (NCBI taxonomy): Eukaryota > Metazoa > Arthropoda > Insecta > Lepidoptera > Geometridae > Chesias > Chesias legatella. The sequence continues at coordinate 7,756,571 of OX375762.1, read as the reverse complement.
TTTTACCTTAAGCTCCCTAGCAAAATGTGATTCCGTGTCAATAAATCAAGTTAACTCTGAGTGACATATCAACAAATGAAAATATTTTATTCAGCTACCAACATTTCAGTACGAGTATTTTTCTCAAAGTAGTCCGTCTGAAAATGACTTATCAAAATTCTTTACATTGCTTATCATAAAATATATGCCTGCATAGATAATTTTTGGAGAGATTTTATTTATAATTTATGTTTTGACTTTGGTGGAGAGGATTCGAGTCGTATTGCTGTTGTCTATGGGCGGCGGTTACCACTTCACATCAGGTGGGCCATCAGCTCGTTCTGCCTCTATCATATAAAAAAAAAGTGTACAAGTAATTAATCGTTGTTCGACTAATAATTATAAATCAAACAGGAACACATATACGCGTTATACAACTCAAATAATAAAGACACATCATGAGAGTTGCTAAACGCCTTTGATATAAACTTGAACAGAATTGTAGTGGTCACAGGAATTGGAGCGGAAAAGATAATGGAAAATCTTTACATTCATAGATTCGTACATCTTTATATAGCTCTGCGTGCACATGGAATTTTCTCAATGCAGTCGAACGTTTCGATTGTCTGGGAGAGATCGCTTCATAGCGATAAGACCGCCCATTGTACCTCTAGTTCTATGTTTTATTAATTTTTATGTATAATGTTTTCTGGTGTACAAGGAAATCTCTCTCTTCTGTGCGTAATATTTGGCCCTGAAAAAGACACAACCTTTCTTGAGGGCTATAGCGTCGTATACCTGCGTTTTTATTTACTTTATTGTATTTCTTAACACACTTCGTATAACAGTTCTTCAATGAAAAACTGTAGTTGAGGAAACGATGGTGCTATTGCTCTGATTACGAGGGGTCCAAAAATGCAATGGACAAAATCAGTTCGATAATTACACATGGATACATATAATTACATATTACCGAAGATTCTTGGCGGACGTTTTCACCAAACCACCAAAACAAAAGGCGTACCTGCCTACCTACTTGTAGAATCAATATAAAAGTTAAATATAACAATAAGTAATCTTATGAAAGCATGACAAAATACTTACTTGATCTTTGATTTTTTATAAAATATAGTTGCAGTCTTTCTTTGAAAGTGTTTTCATTCACGTAATACTCCACACGCACTCTGAAACAAAGCAAAATCAGAATAAGAGGGAAAGTTCAGTAGGTATTATCTTTAATTAATGGGAATAGCTCTATAATTCGTTGGTTTACGGTTTTCCTAAGACGTTTCCTGCTTACTAAACGAATAATTTTACTACAGTAAATTAACTGAACTACTATCCAAAATTATTAACGAATAGATAGCGGACATACACAGGAGGACATCCCAGGAGACAGACGATATTACCTTGCAGGATGGCTAGACTTGTCCTCTTAGTGAGTAAGTGCTATTAGGCACATGTTTTATCGGTTAGCTTAAATAAGAAACATAAATTCTCCACCAAGATGCCATCACTGTTGACGCAAGTGGCCTGCCAGTGGCTCAAGACAGCTCAGGGGAATCAACACGTTAACACAAGGTAGTCCAATAAATTCTGCTTTAGATACTTTTTTTAGAAATTTGTCTCTGTGCACAATTCAACCGGATAACTGGTGTTAGCATTCTTAATTATCGATGTGGCCATGCAGTAACGATGCATTACTGTGGTTTCAGATGTGTGGGTGCTGGTATAACATGCACATTCCATCTGTAAGTTTCAAAGTAGTGAGTGCATTACGATGAATCTGCTAATATACGATTAGGATTTTCCTAAGTACCTTAGCAGGGGAGGACTTCATTCCTTTTGGTATTGTTATGGTTGATAACTTAACATCAGGCAGATTCCTCCCCTATCAAATAAACGAAAAAAATAGTGTTTTTTTATATATTTCACTACCTGCTTCACAGTGGTAGGATATACCGTAGATCTAGACGGTAAATGGCGGTCCGCAGGGTTATAAATTGGATTTTACCAGCTTTGCTCCTATTTTGAAGTTGAGGAACAGTCACAATGAAATCGGCAAGGCATTGTTTGTACCTAAAACCCAGCTTACATTCCCTGGAGTCGCCTGGAGTGACGCGCTCGGTTTATCGTGTTGTGGTTCGTCCCACCGCCTCTGTTATTTTGAGTTTAAATGTAAGTTTTCTCCGGGAAATGTATGTTGGCGGAGATTCAATATGCTCCAATATAAAATTCTTGGTAAGGGAATTTTCAGGCGAGGAAATTTGTTAAAAGTATGCAGATGTCTATTCTGAAACTGGATGGGCAGATTGCTGAGTAAAAGAATTTTGTACCATTTTAAAGAATACCTTTACTTTTATTTACATTTAAAAATAATTAAAAATATCTGGATATGTAGGATAGGTTAATCTTCTATTTGTTGGTGTATTGTAAAATCTAATTAGGTATACCGATTTCCTAATCCTCCTAAAGACTAGCGCTGGTTATCACAACCATTCAATATGATGACTCAGAGTCTGCGGTCTTCCAAAATTTGCAGTTTTGCATTTTGTTTACTTTTACAATTATTAGAATTTGTTGTAGATAGTTTTTTAATTTATTTTAGTAAATGGTCTTTCAAGTGACCGATACCAGGTCTTACACCTAATATGTAATCTTTCCAGTCTTGTTAATATATAACTATAGGCATTTGTATGTAGAGCTTATAATGAGCCACTATTAGGCATTTGTACGTAAGAAAGAAAGAAGAAAGAAAATAATTTATTTTCAACAAACTGTATACACAACACCGATTACATAGGTACTTATATAACTAGGAGAAATTGAACACAAAAGAACAAATGTACAACAAGGAGAAATTAAAATTAAGTTACAAGGAGATACAAGAGAGAAGGAGAAATTAAACAAAAAAAAAAGAACAAATGCCTACGCGGATCGCTATCGTGTACACTGCTTGCGAAAAAAGCTCAGTGCTCAGCATGTGCTGAGGACCCAAGATCCCCAGCGCTGATTTTCGTAACGTTGACGTACAGCTTATATGTAGTAGCTTGCTTAGCTTAGTTGCTTAGTTGCAGTAGCTTGTAAGTCAGTACTTGGTTAAATAATTATGTAAAACACTGGTGAAGTAAAACAAATACGTTTTGCTTGACATGCGTCAGCGTCACCACAAAAACGCTTTTAATAGAATCGTTTTTGATGCCTGCGCTCCGAACATTGTATTGTTTTCGTTTTTATCATAACGAGGGACCATTCGGTACACTTGATTTTTAAAATTGGATAGAGTTGCAACAATAGAACACAAATTTCGTAGCCAAAAGGGTTTAGGTTTTTTAGGTTTTCAGTTGCATGAAAGCACCGAAAATTACATACATAGAAGCTAGGGCGGACGTGTGTTATGACATAGATTAGATTTACCATCTATAACTTTAAATATGTTTTTTTTTGTTTGTACAGACAATCATTAAAACACCTTGATTCATAAATTAGTGAATAAAGCATTTTGTCAAAATACGATAATACTTATGTGTGTTTGGTGGCTGTTCATTGGTTATAATAATAAATCTTTATTGCAGACAACTTACAGTCCATATTAAATAATCCATATCTAAATTGTCTTGCACCAAGGTTGCAAAATAGGGCATTCTAATTTGCCCGCTATAACATTTGCGACTAACAGTCGAAACGGATAAATTTAAACTTCGTCCGAACATACATATTGAGGTTTTCAGATCAATTCATCCGTGTCTGTTTGGTTTCTCTGTTTATAATTGAATAATCCCCTGAAAGATATTCCCTCAGGCCAGAGCTCATTGTACATATACCACACATAGTACAGACATACATACTGGCCTCACAGCTCAGGTGGTAGTAACCCTGCCTTCTGCGCTGTAGGTCGCGGGTTCGATTCCCACCCAGGACAAATATTTGTAAGACGAATTTAAGAATATAATTTGTTCTGCATGTGGGTGTCATATAATATGTATTTTCAAAAAAACTTTTAGTACCTGTTATATCAGTTGTCTGGTTCCCATAATACAAGCTAGGCTTAGCTTATTTGGGGCTAGATGGCGCTGTGTGTAATGTCCACCAATATTAATTTATTTATAATATGGTTACCTCTTCTTTTTTTGTTTATAACTATAGAATCAGGAAGAAGAAACAAAATTAATGTTTCATTTGCCTTAAAAAGATAACAATTTTAAGAACATGTCAATTTCGATTCACCTCTTTTACTTTTTATGATGGGGATACGACTCTGCGGCGGAAAGGTGATCAAAAGTTATGTAATGGACTTTTTGGATCCCGTATCAAATAAGCTGAAAGAGTAACCTGAAACTAAGTTTTCTGTTGTACAAATCATAAAGTTTGGATATTCCCTGGTTTTTATCGCGTATGCTTAAACTTTACCGAATTTATGGCCGTTTAAGATTATAATGTATTCCATGTACTACGTATTTTTGACCGGAAAAAAATGGCAGTTAACGTTAGAACAACGAGTGTAAATTGCGAATACAGGAAAACAGCCCGGGACGGATACGTGTCTTCGTGGAGGGTGGTATAATATTGTAAGGACAATTAATAAAAAGTCTTTGAATATAATAAACAATAAATAGTTTTTTTTATCTGAAATTTCACACAGCGCCATCTAGCCCCAAAGTAAGCTAAGCATAACTTGTATCATGGGAACCAAAGAACTGATATAATACTTAAATACATTTTTGTAAAAACATACATATATTACATATCAACACCACACAGAACAAACACCTATGCTCGTCACACAAATATTTGTCCTAACCTACAGCGCAGAAAGCAGGGTTACTACCAACTGAGCTATGAGGATAGTTAATTTTTATTAAAAAAACCTAGTTTATCTAGTAGTTAAAATTAGTTTATTCAAATCCGATTGTAATTTTCATGCAAAGCAGGTACAAGAATATCTAATCGACCAGATGCCCGTCAATAGGGTTTTAGGTTTTACATTTTAATTTCACCCTCACCAAGGGGAAAAATTACAAAACAAATATATAATATTTGTAACAATGTTGAATTTATCCAATCAGCTCTTCGGGTGTGTGACTCCCGCTTTGTCACGTTATTCACGAACCGGTGAATTTACAAAACAGCTTTGTGGATTGAGCTTCAAACGCGATTTAAATGGAACTCGATAGCGACGGTCATAAATAGGTGACTGAAACATTTCTGATAAACTAGAGGCAGTTGTGTTATAAAATATTGATTTTTGATTCAAGATCCAATATTTTATTTTTTGTTATACGTATAGCAAACAGTGTTACAATATGCTTTTACCCAAATATCAGCCAGTTCACACACATACTTGATCCAGTTGTTTGAAACTGATATATGGTACGATGTCCTGCGTTAAACTGCAACTCCAAAAAGGACAAAAACTTCAATAAATATAATAAAAAACCGAAATCATCATTTTTACAAGAATTAAGTAAGTCAAAGTAAAAATAAATAAATATATAGAATTCATAAATAAATGGCTTGGCAACGTCAATAATATTCAAAACATAAAATAACGCGTACTTAACATAACTTGAAGCCTGTTCAAACCCTATCCGACCCTCCATGGGTAAGAACAGAGAAGGAGGGCTTCCTTTTTTCGCGATCACGTATTTTGTAACATTCTGAGTACTTAAATCTATATTACATTTATGACTACATAAAATACTGGAATAAGATATTACAAGACGTTATGTGTGTCGTTGAGCTGAACAACATCGACCATTGTGATTTCTCACTAAGCAATCATTTATCGTATCGGTAATTTAATATATTTCCCTCATATTAGCCAGTCAGTTGTAATGTTGAGTTGAAATAAAAGTAATATTTACAAATACTTGAAAGCAACAGACAATTAGCTATTGACACAATTGTTTTATTAATTTAATCGCAAGATCGAGAAGGGTGTCAATTCTAATGATGTCAAATTAAAATAAACTAATTTAAACGGCATCTAACTCATTCAGTTCAACTTTTGCGAGACCAAGTTGGTCGCGTCCGTATGCGATTGCCCTTTGAATCCTTACTCGTGTCCCCCGGGTGGTGCAAAAGGAGCAACCCAAAGTAGCAGTAGAACTTATGCTAAGTTCGCCCAGAGAAGTAGGTACTGCCACCACACTGGTAATCTGCCGCCAAGCAGTGAAGCACTGGTGTTGCTGTGTTCCGGTGGAATGGAGTGAGTGCAAATTGCAGGCGCATGAGACGTAACATCTCCGTCTCGAGGTGATGGACGCAACGCAATGCGACTTGATTCATCTCATACTATGGAGAGGACTTGAGTCGTATTGCTGTTGTCTATGGGCGGCAGTTGCCACTTAACATCAGGTGGGCCATCAGCTCGTTCCGTGACTTCAATTCCCCTAAAAAAAACTGATCTATGACAACAGACCAATCATTATCGAACTCAGGAAATCCTTTAAATCGAACTGAACTATGAGTATGATGATGTATACATATACCATCATAATCGATAACACTGCATATTAAATGTATCACCATTATGAAGTTAGTACCAATCAAAAATGATTATCTACTATCCGTGGAACTAAAACTTAATTTACCTACTCTTTAGTACGATAAATAATGGCCATTAAAATTTACAAAAACACAATTTACAGTGTATTTTAGATTCGAAAAATACGACAGAAATCAATAAACAATTTTGTTTGAACATAGTAGGTATGTGTTAAGTTAATGAATTAATATACTTATCGTCACAATTTTACCTCGTATCTGATGTAAATAACCTGATAATGTGATGACATTGACATACTACACTAATAACGAAGCGGTAACTTGGTAAAAAAAATGTCGACAATAGTTACAAACTCAAAAGTTTAAGCAAAAAGTGTCATTTCCATGAAATTGTGCTCAACTAAGGCCCTGTGGCCTGCGAATTCGTCCGAGTGTTATTTGGCGATTTTTCCCATACATACTTTTACACCTCATTACACCCCTTTACTGTTTCTTTGGTATGCATGAAAGTATTTAACCCAAGGAGTTCACATACCTAATATAATGAATAGACATAAGATTAAACAAATATTACCCTTTTTAATCGTTGAGATACCGTGACTAATTTATTTATAGTTTTAATTATCCGTACCAAGTTTTAAAATATCACTGTCTGGTATGAATGGCCCATATGAAATTGCACACCATCATATCACCCCTCTTTTAAGCGTAATAAAGGAATAAAAAAGTTTAGTCTTATGAATTTTATCGAAGAATATTTGAATCAAGTTTAGAGTTTCTGTGTGAGAACAAGAAATACGATTTTTCGAACTTCTCATTACATAAACTTTATGTTAATAAACAAATTTATAATAGGAAATTCAAATTTACGGTAAATAAACTCGATTAGAATTTTAAAAATTCATCTTTACATCAATTCCTATCATATGAAGTCATACATATTGCGAAAATGACGGTTTTCGTGGTCGAAAAGTACAATTTAGTATCATAAAGACAAAAATGTTTTCATTCATTTTACGACGACATAAAAGAATAAACCCAAAAAGGAAAAAGGCAAGAAAAGGCGTGAAATAACTGTCAGATGTTAAAGAATGAGTGGAAACGAAAGGGATCGTTACTAAAGTAGAAATGTCAAAAGATCCGTTGGGATGAAGGAATGCATTTTTATGCTGAACTTTTTCCGGAAAAACCACGTGAAAAATGTACGAGAGCGTAAGCTTTGTTCGTAAGACTCGTAATAGAAGTTGATGCTAGTGCATGTAAGCAACATTAAAGTACATTTTTAAGTACATTCAGATATCATTTGACAGCTTTAAATATGTTTTATTCAATAAGAAACAGTGTTAGATTATGAATTTTGAATAGAACTTAACGAGTAAAGTTTTTTAGAACTTTTTTGATAATGTTGCTTAAGTGATTTTTTAAACTGTTTAATTAGCTGGCCATCCACTAACGTGCTTTCTTCGGTGTCTCCACAAGTCAAGTGTATCATGACATTTTGAAAACATCATTCTTTCTCGCTAACGTTTTCATTACAATGAAAATGAATGGATAGGTCCGTTATACCTTGGTGGCAGAAATAGGTAATGTGGCATTTCTTTTCCCGGATGTGTACAAATTACATAGCTTCAAAAATTCACGTACATGTATTGTTATTTCCAAAACACTAATTCGTCATTGTAAATTTATTTTAGCGTACTTTTATGACGTAATTGTCGAGGGTGTTTCAAATGTTCACTTCAAACGGTTACGCGAGGCTCGAGGTCACGAACCAATGTTATTCATATGATTTCCTCCCTGGGACGTCAAGTTAATATTATGTTTGGGAGTAAAACTATTATCATGTCGTTTCTTTTAACTGAATTACTAGTCGTCGGTCCTGAATCGTGATACGATTTCGGAGCTACATTGGTTCTAATGAATCGAATTCAACACGAGCATACAAATCAATCACAAAAAATAACACATACGTTTTATTCTTCAGTCCGCTAACTGCTAATAGAGAAGGTATTTTGGTATTTAATAAAAAGGAACAAGGAAAATTTACTAACTTCGACAAGGGAGCGATTTACTCTGTTTATATAAAATCATGTTAATTGACTATGAAAATATTATTTTATCATTGTCTTCCTTTAAAGCGAAAATTGATCCAATGAATTTTTGTGACAGTGCTCCAATTAAATTATTACAAATGTGAATGTTTTACTATTAATTACACATGTTTGTCAGTTCTTTAGGAAAAAATATTGAACAGATTTTGCTGTTTCTTTTCACATAAGTTAATTATGAACTAGAATAACTATGGCTTTTTTTTTAATAAATTACAATTGGACGTTTTGGATATTAGTTAGCCATCTTGCATTTTTGCTGTAAATAAATAATATATAGACATATAACATAGGTACATAACACGCGGGCGAAGCTACGTTGAAATAGAGAGAAGCTGGTAGCGCGAACTTTATTTACAAGTGCAAGTTATTCTCTGGGCGACAAATCTGCGTTTGCGTAATGTAACTAGGTATATCCAAGATGTTATTTCGATCGCCTGTTGCGTGCCTCGATATCTCCACCAAAAACCTGAAACATGCTACGGCTCGTAACATAAACGCATTTGGCGAGTTTCAGGCATAAAATTTAGTGTTCGCAGGACAATGAGTTCTCGGTTATTGCATTTTTACGTTTAGAATAAATTCAGATTTAGTAGCTGTAAACATTTCTCATCAAACCTGTTTACAATATGAACGTAAACATCAGCTCCAGAATCTGAGAACTATCAAATGATTGTGATATGTATAAAAGCAACGGAACCTCTGCAATTTCATACGGAGAAGCTAAGAAATAAGATTTATGTGACACTTTTTTATGAAAGATAAATTTCTCGTGTAGACTAAAAAAATGATAGAATCTGAGACACATTCTGTTTTACTGTGGCGAAGTAAATGTCGACATTAAAAAAGGCTTAAACAGCGCTTGCGTGCCATTCGGGACCTAGTCACTACATCGCCACAGCTACCCATGGGAAAACTAACTACACTACACCGAACCATAAAAAACGTAAGTATATAGGTAACCAATACAAATGACATTCATACGCAAAAGTACACATGACAACGAACTTCAGTTCAGTGATGAAGTCTTTGCAAACAAGTTATGTGTATAATTCTAGTACGTCGTATATATATCATCAGCCTGACACCACTGAGCGTGGTGGTCTAGTGATACTGACCCAGAGTTTCAATCCGGAGGTCGCCGTTTCAAATCCCGATGTGCACCTATAAGTTTTTCGCTGAAAGATTGATTTGCGCAATACCAAGTTCTTAGAACGGTTAAGGAAAACATGTCCAAGCACGAAAAATTCGAATACATGTGTCAAGTGCACGAAAGGAGTCTTTAAGGCGCACTTAAAATCCTTTCCACATTGGTTCCAGGAACCAGTGACTCGAATAGAAGAAGAATCATCAGCCTTTCAATAACTTTAAATATCAGAAAACGCGTGAATCTTCGATGTATACAGGATTTACATCCGTATAGTTTATGTAACAGCTTGTGCATTATATTCTGGACTGGCCTCCCAGCTCAGTTGGTAGTAACCCTGCCTTCAGCGCTGCAGGTCGTGGGTTCGTTTTTTTTTTATGTGATACCGTTACGGAATGAGCCGACGCGACGGCCCACCTGGTGTTAAGTGGTAACCTCTGCCCATAACAACCGATGCGACTTGGATCCTCCCTTACTAGGTACGACAAGACCCAAGTCGCATCGTATGCGCCCGTAACTCTGAGACGTGCAGGTGGAATGTCTCTTGTGCCTGTAATTTCACCGGCAACCACACCTTTCAAACCGGTAACCTTTCAAAGCAGTAACGCGAACGCGTTACTGCTTGGCAGCAGAAATGGGCATGGTGGCAGTACTTCCCCGGGCGAACTTGGCGAGAGTTCTACTGCTCTTCAATTCGATTCCCACCCGGGACAAATATTTGTATGACGAATATCGATGTTGTTCTGTGTCTGGGTGTCGATATGTGTTATATGTGTATTGACAAAAAGTATATAAGTATTATATCAGTTGTCTGGTTCCCATGATACAAGCTATGCTTAGTTTACTTTGGGGCTAGATGGCGTTGTGTGAAATGTCCACCAATATTTATTATTTTTATATTCAGTTGGTAAGAGGATGCGCTCACTGGCACTGGTAACCGTCCAAAATTAGTATTCCTTTTAAAGTTTGAGAGATTCGATTATCTCATCTCATTTCACTGAAAGCTCATTGCAGACCATGACGTAAGATTTAAGCCGGTATTGATGAGTGCTTTAAAATAAATCCGAGTGTGTTTCCGAGACCTATTGTTTGGATATCAGAAGACCTCCATCGACGATCTAAAATTACCAAGGAACGGACGTGACACGCTTCCAATTTTGAAACTTCAAACACAAAATTATATATTATATATATATATAAAGGCCTTGTAATATTCATGTAGAATATTGTGCTGTATTCTTCAAGGCTTATAAATATACCTTCTTTATGCCTTACAAACTTGGGGCTTGAGTGGCTCGACCATTGGAAAAAAGGCCGTTTCTTACTAAAAATAAGCAATATATCAATCAATGAATAGCATTTGTTGAATTATATACACTAATTAATAAAACTTATACGTATAAATATACTATGAGAACAAAAAATACACTTTTGGGTACACTTTTTAAAAGCAGTAAAACGCGACTTGGGTCTTGTCGTACCTAGTAGGGGAGGACCCAAGTCACATTGGTTGTTATGGGCAGAGGTACCACATAACACCAGGTGGGCCGTTGGCATCAGCTCGGTCCGTAACAGTATCACATAAAAAAGTAAAATAATAAGATATAAAGGTTTCAATTTAAAATTTCCACTAAAAGGCTGATACGGGGGTCTGTTACCAACCCTACCCTACCCTATTTGTAGTATAGGTACATATCTTCTCTCGTCTGTCGGTAGTTTGAGTATAAAACAAGAAAAAGACTAATTCATAATCGCTATTACATATATACATTATCTAATTTGTGTTTTATTATTTTCCGTGACAGGTGGTTCTAAATTTCTTCGAAAAGACAATGCAAAAAATGAGTAATCCGTTGCTAATACACCTTACGGTTAAAACCAAAGTGCAACCCTAAGTACACGTTTTATTATTTACTTTTTGTCTTTCGCGCATCATTATGATAGTCTATAATTTCCATTTCAGGGTTATAAAGAATCATCCATGATTACGAAATTGATTACGAAATCACTTCTAATGTTGTCGCATCTAGCATTAATTATTTCCGGATTTATACGATGATAATACTGGATTCGTGTGCAAAATTTCATACTACTAAATGCACTGGTTTACGCTGTGTGTTGTTTATGTGTCAGTATGAAAGTTTTGTTAAATATATAAGTTTGATTGAAACGCAGGATCACCACAGAAATGTTATTTTTCATACAAACACTAAATCTAAATTAAATAATATCCACGGTCATATTGTTGCTATCGGTTTTAAGCGTTCGTAAGTAAGGCTTGTTCTCACAGACCTACTTAGAGAACAAAGGGATTTTTTTAAAATAAGTATTATTTTAAGAATCTATCCCAAAAATTTATGAAATTGAAAAAATAATGAAATAAATGCATACACAATTGGACACAAGTCCAATTTGTCAACCAAAATTTATTTATTTATTTATATGTCTTTGCCACAAATCTTATGAAATTGAACAACAAAGCATATTGTTTGTCTTAAAATAGAGTTCTTTTAAATACCCCAAGCTGGTTTATGAGACGGACGCAAAGTATAAGTATATTATTGGATTTGACCATTAGCTCGGTTAATTATGCAGGCTGGTAAGTGAAGATAACAATATTTTGTCGAATAGCCGACCTGTGGTTATCCCATTCGAAATCTTAATTAACTAAAATATATACTGAAATTTAAATAAAACTAGAGGATTTATATAGTTTTTTCAAATCACTTTGCGGTCGAATCGTCGTTGCGCTGCTAACGGAGGCTGGCTGAATTTTGGTATTTCTTCTATTTTAGGGTTCCATTTGATCATTGATGAAATAAAATATTTTTCATCTAAAATATAAATAACTATACTCTTCATCACGGACGCTTTGTAACGCATATTTTCATGCGGTCTTTATATCTTTCTTTAACGACATTGTAATTACAATTGCTTTCTTGCTTACTTGTTTATACCACCCATGAATGGGTCAACAGATTAGCTCTCAGTGTATTGGTATAAGGCGAAATGGTGTCTATGCGACAAATTATCACACGCATTTCTATAACACGATATTTATTAAAGTTATTATCACTTGTCTTGGATAATATTTATAAATTAAGTTTAATTTTAAGCTAGTCTAAGTAGGGTAGAATATGTTTCAGACACGATTTGTAATTGTTTTTTGAAGAAATATGAATATGGTATTAGATCTTAGTAACTATTTTAAGCCAAAACCTACAGAACCAATTTTGGAATAAAACAAACGCTCAATTTATCCTGTACGCCGAAGGCGAAGTCACGGCTGAAACCACTATAACACTGTAAAGTACAAACAATAGCTAGACCACAGAAATGAGGGGTCTCTTCTAATACAGGTTTCTTAAACTTAATAGAAGAGTTTCTAATCCATTTTACGACAGCATTGTAATCTAAATAAATAACTTTCGTTTGTTTGTTTGTTTTCTTATATAAATTATAGCAGTAAGTCGAGCTGAAAAACAAAGTACAAACAATACCCACATAAATTACGATAAAAGTATTACCTTGGTATTTTATCATAGCTATCCCATCCGTTCAAGCAATTGTAGGAGCTGTATCTACTGACGCCTGCCATCCCGACGGCGTCCTCTCCGTTATCGACGCTGAGAGGAATGCTTGCGGCTTTGTTGACAACTTTTGATTTCAAACGCCTTCAGGCAGAGTTATCAGATTTCAAAACTATGAGTGCTTGAGTCACTCGACGCCTCCAAAGGATATCTCTCTACGAGTCCTTTAAAATTCCTATCAAGTCTAGCTAGTGTATCAAACTAATTAATAAAAAAAAAGTTGATTATTAGTTTTCTTGCCATGAAATAATAAATCTGGTACGAATATTAAAAATGTAGTTGTACATAAGCTGTCTTAATTTATGTTCATTTATTTACGACACTCACAATGTTGTAACGGTGTTCGCGTCATATACCTACACAAATGTAATTTACCTAAAAGGTTTTGCTTCAATGCCAATCTACATTACCGACTTATAGAAAAAAAAGGTTTGAAACTTTTTGAAATACAGTTTATTTGCAATGTATTATTTTGATAACGTAAAATAAATATTTGCCTTTCAGTTGAACTCGTGAAAGCTACTAGTATCAGCTATAAAGTGGCCAATTTCGACTTTGCCTTTCGGTGAAAATGGTGTAAATCTATGAACATAATTATGCATGCATGTTGAACTTTAAAATACCATCTATTACATATTTTAGAACACAACAATTAATTAAAAGAATTAATATTAGTTACTACTTTTAATTTTAAGAGTGTTAATCCAAGCGCTGAGGCCAAGTATTCCAAAATTAAGTTAGTTACAATGAAAATTACTCCGTTTCTATGTGAGCCACTAACGTATTATTCGTTTGAAATTATCGCAACGATACACCAGTTAAACACTCTTAATTTCGTTAATGTTGTCTATTACACTCCGTTCTCGTCACTCAACGTGTGGTGTATTAGAACACAAATGTGCGACGTATTGTGAACAAGTGTTATGTGAGTAAATGTCGTATTTCAAAGTGTTTTGTTGTTTGTTGAGGACGAGAAAATACGACCGGCAGACATGCGCCTCGATGCGCGATTCTTGTCGACTGGCGAGTGACGAGCCGGCGGGGCGGGCGGCGTCGCCCGCCCCAGCCGCCGCTACGGACGTACTCCTCTTTACACAAAATCTTATCCGCCGTTGCCGCCTAATGCTTGGAGTGTTTTCTCATTAATAATGGGATTTTCGCATAAGTGATAATGTATGTAAGTTCAATTTTAGCACAAAAAGCTTTATAATTAAATATAATTATAATACTTAATAGGTACTGATTATTTATTAACAAAACCATCTTGGATGTATTTGATTGTATTTGATGTTTGCCAAGAAAGCTTAAATTTATTTTCGATTCTTCAATATATATATATAGATTTTACTGAATTATGTGTTTAGATAAAAATACAATTTTCTCGCTAACATCACTATCACACTAATATAATAAATGCCAAATAATGTTTTACTGTTGGGTGGATGTATATTTTTTTAACTCTCATGAAAAACTATAACAAATAATAATTAATATGGCAGACATTTCACACATCGCCTTCTAGCCCCAAACTAAGCATAGCTTATACTATGGCAACCAGATGACTGTTAGAATACATATATACTTTTTGTAAATACTTACATATTAACACAAAACAAACATCAATGCTTGTCACACAAATGTTTATTGTGGGTGGGAATCGAAACCACAACCTACAGCTCAGAAGGCAGAGATATTACCAACCGAGCGGTGAGGCCAGTAAAAAGCTGCTGCATAGACTTGGTTTAAATTTGGAGCACAGGAAAGTGTTAAGTTGGACACGTGATGATTGTATCCACGTGGGTAAAATTATTACGAGCCAGAAACGAAAAAAAAAACTCGTGGAAGATCTGTTGTGATATTGATCTTTGTCCTTTATATTTACAATCGTGATTTTACAGAAAAATTTTAAGTTTGAAAAAAAAAATTAAGACAGACAGACAAAAATTGTAAAAAATGTTTTGGTATATGTACCGTGTATACATCCATATGCACTTAGTTAAAAGCGGTTATTTTAATATTACAAACAGACACTAATCTTATTTATTTGTATGTAGTATGTATGAAGGTATTTTCTATGTTTCTGTTAGTTTGTTTCAAGCACCACGCACAAAATCAAAAGCAAATAATATATCGTAATTGTTATATTTTTCTCGTACGTAATTGAATTTCAATACCGGCATTTATTTTATCTCGTTGTGGTAACGGAAGTTGGATGCGAATGGCACACAGAGTTTTCAACGTTAATTAAACGTACTTTACATTTACTTTTTGCAAGAGATTGCCTGCCTCAACCAACAATCAAGCGAAGAATGCATTAACAGGAGATATTATAGAGAAATGTGTTTTATATTCTCTATGGAGAAATAATTTACAAAGTAATTGCCAGCTCAACCTGTGTTTGACAGCATGCTGGAGTCGCTTTGAGCCTCTAAGTAATCTTAAAGCAGTTGAGTAAAGGCGCTGTTTTTCAATTTCCATAAGACTTCTCTAGAAACCCTGATGCTTGCCTTTATTACAAAGAACAAGTTTAGAGTGAAAAGTTTATACGCTGTTCGTGATGGTCTGTCTGTGTCAATGATCTAACCACACAAGCAAAGGATGCATCGACGTTGTTATAGGAATTTTGTCGCGTATGTGGAACTACAGAATCGCTTAAATCAGAACTTGGACCACATGATTTTGGAAGCACTTTTTGCCTCCATAATCCAAGGTGACTGGATACTGGAATGGTCCAAGTATTGACTGGACACAAATTCTCGTCACCATCTAGAGGGAATTTATTATTGAATCGTAAAAGAACAAAAACACTCTCTTCTAAAAAAATTACCATAGTTCTAGAGGCACAAATTTAGCACGCTAATTGCTAAATATTTTTAGTAATTGTAACAAAATTCAACAATACTTATAATAGTTGTAATGACGTAATTGTAAGAGTAAGTTTGGTTATATATATTATATTATGTATATGAAAAAGTCGAATACAGAAATTATTTTATGAATCATCGTAAAAGTCCCAAATATTCTAATCTGTAACACGAAACACACAGGGAAACGAAACTACCAGGCAATAAATAGCATAAGACATTTTCCGCCTTGCTAAGAACAAGTGAATTCTTCGTGAGAAGAATGACCTATATGGATAACGTGCTAATTCCGTCTCATATACTCGTTGCTGAATTATTAATGTTCAAACGTCGGTTTCCTCCCGTTTTAAGTTCTCTTCTCTTCAGCTACTTACTAAGTAAATTATTCCTTCGCTGAGTACCGAGGAGCAGAGTCTGGGATGGAAAGCATTTATTTTGTGTTATCTTATGATAGACAAAAGCTTGATGGAGGAGGATTAGAAGACAAAGTTCTTTCAAAAAGATTAAGCTGTTTTCTCTTATGTATAATCACTGGTATGAAATGCCTTTGTGATATGAAAATCATATGCGATTCTATTTGCTACTTTATCGTATTTCATCATTGTTATCTAAATTATCGTTACTAATAAGGCTACACTATACATGCTGGTTATAGTTGTCCGTATATCAACTAAAGCTTTTAGAAATGCAGGCTTTTAGAGCCTATTTCAACAGCCAAAGTACCCAAAACCTTTACTTCCGGCATTACGATTTTAAGAGTGAGATACTCTTAAACTTAATTGTTTTGAGATATTCTATCTCCGTGTCAGTGACAAGCACAATATATTACACAGTTGTTAAAGTGAAATAATTATTGCAAATGAGATGATTATTTTAATCTTTAATAAGAATTGATTATGAGTTTTTACAAAGTAGTTTAGATGTTGGATACATTTAGATTAAGGAGATAGCAATAGCAATATAATAAAACATTATTTTAACAACCACAACATTATGTGGGATATACAACGGATCAAAAGTTTACTAAAGGAAGATTTTTGCCAGCAGTTTAATTGCGAGAGACATAAAAAGTCTCATCAATCTTATGGGTTCATCAATCTCGTTTTGCTTTTAGTATTTTTGTTGATGAAGTTTCATTTGACTTACAAAAGTTCGATGCTGTTGGAAAGCTATATGAGACAAGTCTATTTGTTCTGTAATCGGTCGTTATATATGTAATTGCAGGTTTGTATTGGAAAACTTGTTATCTCAATGAAACCTTTATTATTTTCATTTTAAGGGAAATTTGTTCAAGCTGTTACAAGTCTGGTGCACGGGATCAACGAACTATATATAGGCGTTCTTCACCTCTAGTTCTTTGTCTCTTGTCAAAGCATTTCGTAAGGCTTCTCAAACTTACCAATTTAAATTTTATTGGTGATTAATGGGAAATGTAGTTGTGAGGCGTAGCCTGCTATTTACGAAATGAAAATACATGGATAACTAGATAGTTTAAAACTTAACTAATAAAAACCTGAAGTATCTTTGTCTTTATTGGAAATAATATCGAAAAGCGTAATAATCGAATACGGACTCAAATTGATATAAATCTGGAGCACGCCAGCACCAATTAGCAACTTTTATAAGTAGGCAGTGAATTCGTATTCTGAATTGGATGAATACAAAAGCAACCACAGAATTGCCGACATGTCGTAGAATCAAAAATACCATAAATAATATAATTTTTATTGTTTTATAAATAATGTATAATCGTAGGTACGTCAGATCAGAACTGAGTCTCTGTGATAGATTTGAGCTCAATGTTTCTGCAGTTTATTGAGTAAATTGTAAATTTGGTAAAATATTGAAATATATTTGGACTATATCAATTATTTGAGTAGATTTCATCAAATTACTAATTCAAACATATATTTTCAGTGTCAATAATATAACGACTCATAAATTGAAATAAAAATTATGTTATCTGAGTCTTCTATTATAGAAAGGTAAAGGTTAAAAGGTTTATAGGTCTCCAAAGTCCCCTAAAGTTATTATCCCCAATACTTCCACAACAGAGTACAAAATCGAATACGTTTTTTTGTATGAACACTATTATTCTATATTCCACCGCGGCCATCAAACAAAAATTGAGTCATAAATTCTACACAAAAAGACCGATATTGCATAAATCAATATAGCTCTAACATAAGGATTTATAACTTGTGGCATAATTTTCGGGACCTAAACATTTTTAAGCAGAATTTATGCACTTACATTGAAAAGCATTTATATATTATTGTGCTATGACGGATTCTTAACTATAAATATTTAAGAAGCCTTCATAGAACCGCTAAAGCTGCATTAGGCTCAAATCCACTACGAGAATTTACACAAAATCCAAATGGCCATAGCAGTTTTAGTAATAGCTAAATAGCTCTCAAAGCATATTCACACTAGAACAAGTAAAAATTTGACTATTTTCCTTAGAAAATAATCAAGAGACTGAGACGAAAATCGAAAGACGAAATCAAGTAATGAGACTTATCTCATTTTATCTATTTACATACATGTGTTAAATACCTATGTATATATATAATAGGGAGTCATCCATTAACGACCTTTGCTGCTGCGATATCTCAATCGCTGAGTAGATGGATTTGCGAGAGCGAAAAGAACGAACTTATTAATACCCTCTGGTGCTTCTCCATCGAATGACTCACATGAAATAAATAACGTTAGTGGATCGCCCCTTAATGGAGTTCACATCTAAAATCAGGCTTATGGTTTACAACATTTATTTACAGGCTTACACCTAAGAGCTCCGATTTTACAAGTACGTATACCGCAATACTTCATGTTATTTGTGGGTGGTTGTAAAATTAAGATCGATGGAGCAAATGATAGGTTTTTTTATTAAATATCTTTGCTTTAGAAAATATCTAGGTTTATCCCGCAGCTTCGATTTCATGGCAACGGGATTAAAATTAGCCTGTATGTTATACCAGGTCGATAAAGACAAACTTCATTCAAGCCGGTTCAGCACTGATGGCGTGAAGGGGTAACAAACATCTAAACAAACATACTTTCACATTTATAGTAGTGTTACTTGAAAATGTGGAAGGTATAAGTACACTTCGTAGTTAATTATAATAGTTTTATTCTATTGTTTAACATAAATAGTGTTTAATACAATACTTATCAATGAATACATAATTATGTTGCACGTACTAAAAAATCTTTTAATTAATCTATAACTAATTTCGCATAAATGCAGGACCTCAGAAAAAGACTACATATATTTGAAATAAAAATGGATTATACTAAAGACTCTTCGGTTGGGCATTTATTCAGATATCTCATTAGTTGAATACAACATTCAGATAACCCGATGTATAGGTACAATTATTTTATTTGTACTACCGCGTGACATGCTTATTCATGTATGATGAATGGGAATATTGATAAATCACCAACAAGATACTTGGCATTGTCAGTGTCATATTTTATGTTTATAACATTTTGGTTAGAAGAATGTTGAGAATATTACGTATTGTTTCGTATTATAGGGCTCTTGGATAACGCTAGTGGCGCGGCGTTGTGGCAGATTCAGGCAACACGCGGGCGTCTGAGTGCCATCAGCTGTCACGGTTTACGTTATTCTATCAGTTGAAAACACTAAAAAGGGCTCTCAAAAAAGAAAAAAAAAATGGGTGGTACGAGGTACTGTTGTGTTCTGGGGTGTAAAAATTCCCAATCTCGGAATCGTGAATTAAATTTTTATTCGTTTCCGAGACGGAATTCCAACATTGCGGTTGATGGGTTTTCGATTGCGTAGGTACATTCATTATTTACAAAAATGTAGACCGCTGCTACATGTTTGCCTCGAACCGATAAACCCGCCTTGCAAGTACATCCTGACCTTCGTACTGTACGTTCTAGGTTCACCTGAAAAACAATCAGTTCCTCTTGGAAAGAAAACAGGAAGATTGGGAAAACGCACACAAAAAATGTACACAAACATGTATACACAAATAGGAATATACAGTATTATTTTTATTACATTACTGTATTAACGGTATTCGATGTTTTTTAGTTAGACACACACCAAAACCAGCACAAAAAATTATCGAAATCAACATGCTGAATATTAATCATGTTTAAATCTAAATCTCGCATGAACATTTTTAAAATATCGCGTTCAAGTTATTTTTAATTTCATTATTTTATAATATATTGTAGACTAGCTGTTGCCCGCGACTTCGTCCGCGTGGAATTCGGTTTTATCACGCACCCCTATTTTACCCCTCGGAAAAGTAGCCTAGGTTACTCCTTGTTACATCAGCTAACTGTCAGTGAAAGTCCTGTCAAAATCAGTCCAGCCATTTCGGAGATTAGCCGGAACAAACAGACAGACAGACAAAAATTGGAAAAATGTTGTTTTTGTATACGTACCGGGTATACATCCATATGCACTTAGTAAAAAGCGGTTATTTTAACATTACAAACAGACACTTCCAATTTTATTTATTTGTGTAGATACGATGATCTCACAATTAAATAAATACGCAGTAAAAATTCCACACAATGAATTTGAAAGAATATTTCAAGGTTCGTGTATTTACTTACCTTTCGACACAGATTTTCCGCGGAAAAAGTCTGCGTAAATATTCTGGAATCCACACTTAATAATAGTTTGGCTCATAATTTTGCTTAAATACTTTTATAGCACAGTGTGACCTAAACCCGCACTTTACGCACGCTTTTCCGTGACCTAAGTTGCCTATTTCTGCACGGTGTGTAAATGAATTGACCAACTTCACTCATGTAGAAAAAATAAAAGGAAACACATTTAAATGTCATTTGGAGCTTAAAAACTCACAGCAAACAAATGACATTTTGTCAAAAATGACAATTGACATTTTTCCATTTGACAATGGGATTTTCAGTGACAGCCAAAACAAGGAGAAACGGTCAGCTATAATTCATTTTTTATTATTTTCAAAACACTAATCGCATCCCTCGAGGGGGCCTCCGGCCCCCCCCCCCGAACCCCCCCTCTTGCCCGCGTCCGGGGCGGGTTCATGTCACACTTGCTATAAAATAGTATACGATACTTGTGGCCTAAGTTGTCTATTACTGCACGGCGTGAAGTTAGCGCCCGAGCGAAGCGAGGGTGCTAAACGCTAAACAAAAACGTGCAGTGACTTTTATGCGAATCATATGTTCACTTCTATGAGAAACACGACCTCGAGTTGCCGCCGTCAACCGACCGATGGCGTTGCCGTAGCTTCGCCACGATATCCAAGAGCCCTATTAGCACTGAGGCTTTAAGTTTATCTGTGTATTTCATGAAAGCACAATTGCACATACAATTATTTATGTATATATTATATAAATATAGAAGCAACATTTTATCGCTACAAGAGTATAGAAAGATTGGATCAGGGTCTAAGGCACGGTGCAAGAGTGTAAATGTGCAACATTTGGATCAGGATAAGGAGAACAAAGATACCGCCGATGGGATTACTAATGCTAAGACAGGCATAGGTACGCTCTACAGAAACGTGTACAATTTGAATGAACCTGGGTATCTGAAGCTCGTATTCGTCCATGCTGTCGATGGGCGCGCTCAGCGGCCGCTCGAGCAGTCTAGATGGAGCTGTGAACGTGTCTGAACTCATGTTCCGTCTAGTGTTCGTGTTTCCGTTGAGCTTCTTTCGCGTTTCTTCGGCGCGTCGCAGATTCCGGAATCGGAAGAAGAATATGGACATTATACCTCGCTTTTATACACTCACTTATACTCATGTAACATTCACATAATCACTTATCACACAATGACAGTTAACAGAAAACCGAAGCATGAATTGTAGTGGTAAGAAAGAATAGTGAAGAATCAGCCTTTCGCGAGAACTATTAGGTAAGCGAGCGAGTACTTTGAAGCGGAGCCATTTTTTAAGTACAAAGCAGATATTTTCATAAAGTTTTATTATTCGTGGCTGTTACATAGGTTTGAACCTTTCCGAAAGTATCATGACCTACATTTCATTTGGGAGCGGAGGCTTGAGGATGCATAATTTATGATCGTGATCTATTCTCTGATGCCTACCTCTCCGTTACAACCAAATCGAGAACAATGCGATAACATAAAAGCTTCAAATTAAACTCAATTTAACATCCCTTAAGTATCAGATAATACATAATTATTTTCTTTCACAATAAGAACATGCAACGCATTTCAGAGGAGCAATATGCTTATTTTAAAGATGCGCAAGTTTTATTCAAGTACTCTCAACGATAGTTGGAACCTGAGTTTACCAGTCGGTTACCTACTTGAAATTATTTAAGTGTCGCTGTCGCGTGTTTGAGAGTTGTTTTAGAGTAAGTTCATCCGCAATGTTCCTCTGTTTCTAGATAGGAGACGATCACACTCAAGTGTGTTTCTCATTAGCGTCCAGTTGCGCGCAACAAAACGCAAAATTAGAACCGATTACATTCACGAGTTTATGTTTTCAAAATTCCAATCAAACGCTACGATACCTAAACTGAGAACCTACATAAGTTTTTGCTACTTTTGTATGTACTTATTTCGTAGCATCCAACAAGAAAAGAAGCTAAGTAAAATACTGAAGATTGTGTTTCATTTTAAATGCATTGCAATCTGTGTTATCAAAATCCCTATCCTATTACGAAAACATTTTCATCGTGGAGTTCATCAGAACACTTCATTTTTTTAATCAAAAATACTTTAGTTTTTCAATGTACTTGGAAATGAATTTAATGAACGAAGATGATTCTTGTTATTTTCATTAAAAACTGATATGGAGCTCGGCTGTAGAGCGTTATAATAAATGAGTCAACTAAAACAAATTTCACTATTGCTTTATATCTAAGGATATCCTTGAACAAACGAACATGTCTGATTTTCTATGAGAACCTTTTCGAATTAATTATCCTGTTGGACTAGTAGTACCGTCACAGGCCAACTCGAGCCATTGTGGTGAAAGGATTTAAATGCCCTTCAGAGAAGCTCTATTGTAGGAATCCATAGTAATGGTAATTATAATAACTATAAACAAATCTTACTAGCACATAATAACACTATGTTAAGACTATTTTATGACAGACAAACTATCTCCAATGTTTTAAAAATACGAAGTTACGTAGTAAAAGTACGTAGATATGATCATGACTAATACTAACATTACTTAGAATAAATTCTTAATTATCACTTATCCTTGTAGTTAACGAATAGTTGATGTATTTCCTGTAGAGCCTAACCCTATATTACTTCTTTTTTTTTCTCTGGTATGGATCATGCGAATTTGTGTAGGGCATAACTATTGTAAAACAACACGTTGTTTGTGATTTAAGATAAATAGATCTATCAAAAATCAGTTTTCTTTAATATTTACGCATAATGGCCAGAAAATATTATTGCCCACCATATTTTGTAACTTTTATACAGGGCATTATAAAGTATGGTGCCCATCAGAGGCGCAGCTGAACGTTGAATCGTAATCACATTTCATCCGCACGTCGCAATCACAATCGTATTGTTAGCTATGTTCACCGAACGCTTACCATTTTATGCATTATGGTTTGTTTTGAAACATTATTGATACCAGTTAATCGTTTGTGACCGCTTGAATGAAAATCTTTTAAATTGCTTAGCTATTTCCATCTTTATATTGTTTAACTAATCAGTTTCATAGCTGGAATTCACTTTCTAACTTATGTATCACAGTCAGTTGCTATTGCAACAAATGATCATCCATCAAAATTTGGTGAACCAAGTTACCCACTAAATTCAGATCGCTCTATTAAGCCGTAGGCAGGAGGTTCGCTTTGCACTCAAACTACAAAACCAACGAGCTACCGGGAAGTTTGTCCTCTGAATAATCTCACATAAACTAATTCTATTTGACAGATTAATTTAAAAAATATCGTTTTTTTTATTGCATTGGCTTGCTAATTACTAAATACGATGCATACTTCACATTGCACACTTAATTACGAAATTCCCTATTTTATCCTTTGTTAATAAAATAAATCACTTTCAATTGATAATCACTCATTAAACATGCCATGGAGGAAAGTATTAGTATTCTGTTGATACGTCGATAATAGATATGTAATATAACACTAGCTGACCTGTTCGCGACTTCATTCGCGATTGCGTACAACATGGGGAGATTATTTTGGACATTACATTGGGAGATTAGTACAAACGAGGACGTCAGATACTCATCTCAAAGACAATCGTGTTGAGAGATGGGAGGATATATTGTTTGAGGAGACTAGAATACGCACTTGAATCACGTTGGGAGATTAACGATAATGCTTTATTTTGTTTGGTAAGATGCCCATGCTATGGATAATCGAAGTGACGCCTATCAGGAGTCGAAGAGCCTTATGGTCTGAGATACCATAATGATAATGAATTTCTCAATTATGTGGGATCCATCGAATTTTAAACCTGTTTCGAGATGTAAATTTTGTAGAAAAACCTTGTAGGTTTTGAAATTTATCACATTTTTGGTTTCAGGCAACTTTTAATGGAATTAGAAGATATAAATAGTATTTCAACATCTCCATATAAACTTCAACCCATGTTTTCACCCCTTTTGTTGGTTACAGTGGGATAAAAATACCCCAGGTTTCAAGCAAATCCATAAGCTTTCACGCTGTAAAAGTTTCTTTGAAATCTCTCAAGCAGATTATCCATGATGTGTGAACACACAGACTATTTCCAATGTACAAAATATAACTCTACATTTTTACAAGATACGTATGAAACAGGTTTTAAAAATAGTTTTGTTTGTTTGACGAAAGGGGTCCCTCAGTACTATCTACTCTCATTTATATCTCGAATAATATTGGGTAGTTTATCATAGTTTCCCTTTTAAGTTTACCGAGAAATATACATTATATTTAAAAAAAAAACAACAAAATGTTTCTGTCTTGTTTGTCCTGAATCTAATTCCGTACAGAAAATTCTTTGTACTGTTAATTTATTTGGTAACTTTAAAAAACATATTATTTTATTAATTTTATCGTTATTATTAATCTGAACATAAAGTAATATACGACTCAGAGTAATCTATCAAGTTATTGGTCTCTTTGATCCATATGTCACTTATCGATAGGGATTTTATTGTTTAATTATAGTGCTAAGTTAATTATGAATATGAAACTAAGAATCAACATGATAAACAAGCAAATTCGTTGATTTTGATTTCCTCTCATAATTGTATTTACTGTCCAAGTTAATAGTATATATTTGTGGTTGGGTAAAGGTGAGATAGAATCACCCAGGTGAACAATATAACGACTCATCTCCTGTCTGGTGCGTCGCCTATAGCATTGTTCATAAAACGAGGCTAGTTGGCAGTTTGCATTATCATGCTCATTTTCCTGAAATGGGCGCTCTATTCTCACTTCAACGTGGAATTAATTTGTTAAAACCCAAATTCGTCGAGTTTGAACACCTTTACCGCATTACAAATATTTTATCGTGCTTTGAAGATTTTTTGTTTAGTTTTGATTCAATTATTAGTATCTATAAGAATGTTTCTAACTGACTAGTTACAGATCGACAAAAAAATGATATTTTAAGCATCAAGTAGGTACTTAAATACCGTAGAGAGTAATTAAAATTAATTATCGCATGTTTTCAACATTTTCAAACATTGATCACGTATGCTATTATGTTTATTTATTGCTCCTCTGAATGTTGTATTAGCCAGCAGTTCTTAATCTTGGGCCACGAGTCCCGTTTGTACCGAGACAAGTACGAATAGGTATGTAAGTATAAAAGTTTGCTATTTGATAACGACGCTAAATGTTTGCGGCTCGCTTTGCTGCTTTTTGAGGTTGAACGACGTATTCAAATACTTTAATTAAAAACCGCCAAATATGTTCATAAGTATGCTAATGAACTTAGTATCATGGTAACTATATTAGAGCCTGCGCATTCTAGTTTTCAACTAAAAATTCAGTCGTATATAATAAAAAAGTGAAGGCGTTCAACCGATTTTTTTTTACTTTGTATCACAAGATGTGTTTTCTATAATTAGATTATAATGTTGCCTTTAACAACCCGCAGTCGAGACATTTCACATCTAAACCTGTCAATCTTTTTAGGGTGCTGTTTACAAAAAAACTGTCAAAAGCACATACACTTGGAAAACATAATCCTACCGACAGGAATCTGGTAAGACATAAAACCACCTGTCCATAATAAATAATAATTTATAGAATTTCGTGGATAGAAGGTAAATCTAGGATTGAAATTCTTCGCAATACTTTCATAGAAACAACAAATTTGTGAGAAGAGAAACATGTGCTTGTGTCTCGAGTGTGTGCCGCCTCACAATAGTCTATTTTGGTCGCTAAGGGCGATGCAGGTATGCACTAAAGTAGTTTAACTGTTGACCCCAAAAATATTTACAGCTCATGTGCGCTACATCAAAGGCAAAAACCACAAATGCAAAACAAATCTGGGAAAAATTTGCAATAATTACATGAAAACTGATGCAAAAGATTCAAAATTTGTGAACCGTTTGAGTGATGCGTGCATAGAAATTTGAAATTGATAGAAGTGTAAAAGTGTGTTTACAAAATACGAACCCGCTGCGTCCATAAATGAAAAATATATCATCTAATTCCATTACAGCACCATTCATTTAATTATATTTAAACAAACCAATATATTATTTTTTAAACCAGAGTTACAATACAGAATCTAGCAAGACAGTAAAAGTTCAGCGGAAGAAGACAATATTACTCAATTTGCGATAACAGTATTCGGGTTTGTTACGACCGCGGTAGTATATTTAGTTGGTGTCTAGAGCTCAGTGCTACAATCGAGAGGTCGCGGGTTGCGACCGGGCCCCGCACGCCGCCCCGTGCGTTTCACACCGACCGTAAGACTAAATGTGATTTGAGTCCGCATGAGTCACGTGATTCCCTCCACCCTCTCCGCACCCCGCATCATGTACACCCCCCATCCCCTCTCTCTCATCTCCTGTTCTCCGATACAGTACCTGTTTCCTTTCAGTACGTGAGCCACAGTAATATAGAGTCAATTTTCCTAACAATAGTAGTACATGTATTTTACTGACCGTTTCCTTTTATGTTGTCAACGAACTATTTTATGAGTATCTTTTTTTTTGTATTTATTATCTATGTTCAAATGTTATAACATAATAAAAAGATTGGATTAAAATACTCCATGACCATTGTTGAATGTCAAACATAGATGAACTTAGTTGAGCATAATGAATAAAATAAACGATATGACAAAAAAATATATATACAAATACTGCTTACATGCTACAAAGGGTTTTATTTATGTGATGCAGTTACGGAACGAGCCGACATCCGACCTGGTGTTAAGTGGTAACCTCAGCCCATAACAATCGATGTGACTTGGGTCCTCCCCTACTAGGTACGACAAGACCCAAGTCGCATCATATACGCCCGTAACTCTGAGACGTGTAGGTGGAATGTCTCATGTGCCTGTAAATTTCACCGGAGACCACACCTTACAAACCGGAACACAGTAACGCGAATGCGTTACTGCTTGGGGGCAGAAACGGGCATGGTGGCAGTACTTCCCCGGACGAAATTGGCGTGAGTATTAATGCTCTTAAAAAAATATGTGTTGTTTATCCATAACTAAACAATCATTTTAAATAGTCTATCTAGACTATTTAAAATGATTGTTTAGTTATGAGAAATATGTTTTTCAGCATAGATATGCTGAATTTCATTTTTTAGTGGAAGAATTTGAATAAGGGTAAGGTGGCTTTGTTGTTTCAAATTTAACCGAAGTTTTGGACTCCTACGAATGAGAATTTTCTTATTTTCTTTTTTAGTTAGACAGCTCGTCAATTTTCATGTCCCTAGATCCATTATCATTCAGCAGTCAGGACTTTTATACCAGTATTAAAAATAATAAGAGTAAATAAACATAATTGGTCGACAAGAAAGTATCAGGACCCAAAATTTATGCCGGAATTTAATGTAATATGTACCTAATCACAATACGTCTGGTGCGGTATCTTATGTTTTAGAGAGAGACTTTTTTGAGAATTGGAGGCCGCGCTGTAATTTTTATTGTCACTATTTTTCTGATGTATCTTAAACCGATCTTGTGAACGTTTCGGTGTACCCCAGGGGTACATAATTATGATCACTCTTATTTTTCGTGCTTGTATATGCTATACAGTTCTTGAGGTCAACCGACCGTTTTAATATCTGATTAGGCAACATCAAGAGCACCTAATCAAATTAACCGGATATTAAAGCCCAAGATTTAGGCGGATTATACAAGGATTTGTTCTCAATTTACTGGAGGTGTAGATTAACCAAAAAGTAGTTTGATTGTTTATACCAATTATTATTTTGACGATAGGTTTTCCTTTGTTACAACGACTACTAGTTAGCGTTTATATAGAGGTACACACCGGTTTTCAGAACTCATAAATATTTCAAACTTGAAAGCAGCAAAAGAGTTTTCTTTCTGCAAGAAAACTTCTGTAAGCTAATACTGATATATATTAGGAGTTATTTAATTATATATAATTTTATATATATATAATTTATTTCCTTTATTTTAATAACCTGATTAATGCCTTCCTGCCGAAGGGGTGGGCCGAGCCTCACTGGTTCATTTATGTTGTTCGTTACACAGTATTGAGGGAAGGTAGATGTGACACAATACGAAGTTCATCACCGCCATTGTTTTCAAAAATAACAGTTGCACTGAATGCATTCCTAAAAAATTCGACAACCAAACTGAATATTCAACGTACATATCCATACTAAATTATGAAATCTAATATTGCGTTTCTACATTTTAACTTCGGTAGGTTCACCTGTCCGTAAAATATTCAGAAATGTGTTGTTAGCCGAGGTAAATAACATAAGTATATAGGATTATCCCAACCCATCAGACCACACATTGCGTCGGCTTTAGCCAACTTACAATTATGTATTTTTATTCACAAAAGAATACGTAACGTGCTTGCAAATTACTTTGTATTCCTACCTTTCAAGTTTCAGGGCGGTTTCGTTGGCTTGCATGCTTTGCAAGCCTTGCTGGTCAAAAGCTTGCTTTGAGTTATCTAACTGATAGCATAACAAATGAAGGTGAATTATATAAGAATCCAGAGAAGTATGAATTTTTATTATGTCTATGTTTATTATACTAATAACTAAATATAATAGGTGTACTAATGAGAGAAAATGAACGTGTCATGACATTTAAACAACTTTGCCTTACTCTATATATCCGAGGCTAGTGGTACTTAAAATACTGCGCCGTCAGAGAGCAGGGTTCTATGTTTAGTCTCCCCGCAGTATACATTGGTTGGTATAGTGATATGAATTAATATGAATTTTAATTTGAAGGTCCAAAACCGTTTTGTGAGATAGAATGTTTCAGATTTCATTACTTCCTATACAACAGATGAAGAACTGAAATTATGTACCTACTTAGCCCACGCGGGCAAAGCCGTGCTAGCAAAAGCTAATCTAACTGCAAATCGCGTTGTTTCTGTGATACTTATCAGTTTTGCGCTCGAGATAAATTAACATCAACCAGAGGATTTCCATGACAATAGAGTAGGATTATGTTCGACGAGAACTTTGCAAGAAAAACCAAGAAAATGGAAATAAAATTGGTTCTTGCATAAAACACCAGAACACATTTTTGCGCGCGCGCGTGTGTGTGTGTGTGTGTGTGTGTGCGTGCGTGTGTGCGTGGGTGCGTGCGTGCGTGCGTGCGTGTGCGTGTGCATGTGTGTGCGTGTGTGTGTGTGTGTGTGTGTGTATGTGTGTGTGTGTATGTGTGTGTGTGTATGTGTGTGTGTGTGTGTGTGTGTACGTGCGTGCGCATATCTCCCATAAATTCTTCAGTCTGTACCTGCAGACACAGTGTCCCCATTCTGATAAATGGGATGGACAACGGCTTTTTTGATGATCACGGATGATACCAAACAAAATACAATTATTGAACAAAACGTTGAGAATAGGTACTAACACATGCCTAGCACCTTTGATAATAGAAGTCGATATGCCATCTCAACCCACTGCACACTTATCTTTGAGGCTAAGAATAATAAGTTCTATCTCTTTGTTGATAACAAACCAGGATTTTTTTTTACCAGGATTCCGTGACTCACAGATACTGTAAATACAAAGACGACATAAACCTACCAGACACGAACACAAAATTTATGGTCATCTCTTAAAGTTTTCCCCGGCTGGGGATCTAACCCGGGACCCTGGCAGAGTACCCTGGTAGAGTTACTGCTGACTTAGCTACTTGACAAACAAATACATTTTGGACCAGGCCTTTTTAGGATCTAAATTCCGTGACTGGCCTCATAGCTCAGTTGGTAGTAACCCTGCCTTCTGCGCTGTAGGTCGTGCGTTCGATTCCCACACAGGACAAACATTATTGTGACGAACATAGATGTTTGGTCTTTGTCTGGCTATTGATATGTATGTATTTACAAAAAAGTATACAAGTATATATATCATATATCAGTTGTCTGGTTTCCGTGATGCAAGCTATGCTTAGCTTACTTTGGGGCTAGATGGCACTGTGTGGAATATCCATCAATATTTATTATTAAACTTGTTGCCAAGATCCACCATCAAACCAGGGCATTTATTTATAAGCAGTATTATTTATTGAAAAATAAAAATATGTTGCAACAGTACCCGCCTTAGACCTATCCTACTTCACAAAGCAAAACGGCTCTTACGTGATACCTTAGTAGATGAGATGATACAACACGTGGCATGCGCGGTTTCTAAGTGCAGTACGTACGAGTAGAGTATCGACGTATATACTAGAGCATGTTCTACCGAGAGGCGTTACGTACTACGGTGTTCAAGAGGCGTTACTTAACTTAATCAACTTAAACTTATATACAGACTGTTGTGAAGACGAGCAGTTAACTTTTTTTTATTAACTTAACTTTGATTTATAATTTCTTATCATCCGTAGTGACAAACGCTAGTCTATCGAATTAGATGGACACTTTATAAGTGGACGATTAGGGGGCACGGTGGAAACACAACTCATCAATGTCCTAATTTTGATTAGCATAAACCTAATCGTATTATATCATCGAACATACTCCACGCTCATTGACACGAGAGTACCGATTGATCCCCTCAACAGGCGAGGCTATCGAGAGGCCGAACTCTGCAGTGGGATATTTCATTGGGATTGAGATTGCAATTATACTCAGGTAAATAGATATTGCCACTGCCGAATTATTACAGCTTGACGAAAATTAAGAATGCGGGCCTCACAGCTCAGTTGGTCACCCTGCCTTCTGTGCTGTAGGTCGTGGGTTCAAACCTACCCAGGACAAACATTTGTGTGATGAATATAAATGTTTTTCTTCTGTGTCTAGGTGTTAATATGTATTATGTTTATGTAATTACAAAATATATATATATAAATAGTATATCAGGAACTGGGACATTCACGTCTCAGAGTTACGGGAGCAGATTAATGATGTGACTTGGATCTTGATTTAAGTAGTGGGTACCTCCCGACCCAAGTCGTATTGCTTATTAAGTCAAAGTCAAAAACTTAATTTCCATAGAATTCATTAAGTAATAGCTGGAGAAGTAAAAATCACGGGCAGAAGTTATCAAATAACTCCAAGTGTGCCATCTGCTCGTTCCGTAAATTTCTAAAATTAAAACAGTTTAATAGTCGGGGTGGCGTAGGAGTTTCAGACTTAAATAGGCATAAGTCTATATTTGTTTCATCAACAAGTATTCATTTATTATTAAGTTATTTTTTATGTGAAAAATACATTTCCATTTTCATAATAAAATTATGTAAATTAGTTTTACAAAGTTAAAATCTATCCATAAGCTACATTTTATTGAATTTAATATGAACAGCTGACCTACGAAATGTTTTCGGCATTATAATAAACAGCGCGGTCGATTGTGGCCCAGTAGGAACCCACGTCATTATTGTATTGGAGGTAATTAATTAATATATCGACAGTTTTTAATGTATGAACACCATTTTGGTCAAATTTACACATTTACTATGAATGTTTTCTCTATAGATCTATCTGTTTAAATGTAACATTTTTTTTTTCTATAACACATTTTTACAACTTTTAGTTATAGTCCTGTTTGTTTGTTTTTAGACATTTGTATTTATTTATTGCCACATTATAACGGGCGTTGCGAGGTGCAACGGTGCTCACGCTAAGCTAGCAATTTTCTTGGCTTGCAATCTCTGAACCCTCTCTCGTACACTTGTATCGTGACCTTGACTTTTCTGATCGATATGACTTAAATGTTCCGCGCACTCAATCAGACTCTATGTTGGAACAGCTCTTAATAATACTTTGTTGAAACAAATGATTTGATATAATCTTGTGAGAAACAAACTTTTAAGGAAATAAATGTCCAACCTATCACAGACCTCAAATTACAGGCACATGAGACATTCCACCTACATGTATCAGAGTTACGGGCGCATACGATGCGACTTGAGTCTTGTGTGTTGAGTAGGGTAGGTACCCAGGACGCATCGTCTGTTATGGGCAGAGATTACTACTTAACACCAGGTGGGCCGTTGGCTCATACCGTAACTTAAAAAATAAACGAGAAATATCCAATATCCTACTTATTTATTTAGCTTTTCGAATTTCAATACAAAGGTCGCTGGTTCAAATATAGACATATGATGTTTTCAGTTACATAAAGATATGTTTCGAGATACACGTTCACTGAAGCGTGAAGGAAAATGTCGTGAGAACTCCAGCATGTCGTAAGAAGACACGTCGTAGACATTGTGAAACCTAGATAGTGGAAGGTCCAGATCCAATCCAGACTGGGTTCCCGTGATAGGTAAAGCTGGCGTAGGCCTATGTCAGTGGGTCCGTTTAAATCAGAAGATCTAAAAAAGTAAAGAAAGAAAGAAGAAAGAAATATATTTATTGACACGCACATTAAACATAGTACAAACAAAATCATTAAAACTAGAACATAATAACATAAACTACCCTTAAAAATGAATCTTTTGCCATGTATTGCAGTCAAATAGGTCGCTGCCTCAGCATAATGCCGTTCTTAGCCACGATTTCGTCGTGCCTGAGCTCAGCGCTGGTTTTCAGCCAGGACCTCAGGGTGGCATCACGGACCAAGGTTGAAAAAAAAAGAAAAAATTATAATATTATTATAATATTATTTAATTATTTATTTTTTATTACAAAAATTTCTTGCTAATGAAATTAGTTAATTTAGTTCTAAAGTTATGGAACTAAAAAAGGAGATGGAGAAACTAAAATCAAATTATATACACATTTTTCTCATGTAGTGTATCATGTGTGTTGTGTATCAAAGAAACGAAAAGTTTACTACATTGTTAGGTCACATGATAATTATGATATTGTAACAGAATACGTATAACATAGTAATAATCTTCCTTCGATTAATTTGCTTCTATACATCGTAAAGAAATAACATACACATTAGGATAAATTAGGACGTAGCCAATCTTATTAATATAAAAACTAAAAGAAAAACTAAAAAAAATAAAACTTTGATTAAAATATTTTCTGTGGTTTTTGCGTCAATCCAGATCAAAGAAACAGACAAACAGCTATTTTTTTTCTTTTCGGGAATATTTTTTTATGGCCTTCTGAACAGATTTTTGTGCCTGGAAATCCTATGCACAGATTTTTTGCTCTACTCTTTTATTGTAACTCTTATAAAAAGCGTCGTCAAGAGTGACTACGCGCATCTCAGGGTAAATGCAATGCAAATATGATTTAAGGTAACGGTTCGCTTTTATCGTCGCCTCTTGGTTTCTGCATCAGCTAGATAGACAATGTTTCCTGCGTACTCTTATCAACTGTCATGAGTACTCCAGTCCAATGGCTCTTGCAAGAGTAGCAACTATTACATTTGTTACATTTCCAAAGATATGGTATAATTTTAAAGTAATTGATGTTACTTAATTTTAATATATTTAAAAAATGATTATTAAGTACAGAATAAGACTAGGCTGAATATCTAGAATTATGTATTTTGATTTTAGTACAGTACGAACAGTACGTTTTAGGGGGGCCACGTTGCTCGCTTCCGTAGGTGATAACCCTTTGAATCCCTACACCTGTCCCCCGGGTGGTGCGAAAGTAGCAACCTAAAGTAGCAGTAGACTTTGTGCTAAGTTCGCCCGGAGAAGTACTGCCACCACAACTGGTAATCTGCCGCCAAGCAGTGATGCACTCGTGTTGCTGTGTTCCGGTGGAAGGGAGTGGGTGCCGGTGAAATTGCAGGCGCATCCCCGTCTCGGGGTGATGAACGCAACGCAATGCGACTTGAGTCATTTCATACTCTGGTGGAGAGGGCTGGAGTCGTATTGTTGCTGTCCATGGGCGGCGATTACCACTTAACATCAGTTGGGCCGTCAGCCTGTTCTATCACCTACATCACAAAAAAAAACCTTAAATACCTTGAGTACTTGTAGACCAGCCTACCATATATCTCAGTATTTCGAGTAAACCGCTTACTCAGATTGCAAAGTACAAGCTCTCGCAAACTACATTTACTCCTGATCACAATGTGATGTTCCACATGTACCCACTAACGAATTTTTCTCTTGTAGAACTTAGTGTCATACTCATACTAAAGAGCAATTCTCATACCTTGCACGACATCAAACAAAATGACACCTTCTCCCTTAGAGTTTATTCTGTGTTATTTTCAAAGGCTTGGCTTGGATGCTTAATTTAGCGGAGACGCGAAGTTAAGCTATTAGTACGTTTGATCGTTTAAAGTTTTAATTTACAAATTGTGTACAGTTTCAATTTATAAATTGAGAATTCAATACCGTTCCTAAAATAATTCAAAGAAAACTCATTATAGAAACCTGAAATTGATATGTATAGAGTGTTTAATTATGGGTACCGATTAAATAACAGGCGTTATTTTTACTTGAAGGTTGAGACTCAAGCTGACGGCTCACCTGATGGTAAGGCTACCAACACCTACTATAATCGAGGTATTATCATCAGTAAGTAATCAATAGTCAGTAGTATTAGTGTGTGTATACTGCGGTGTCTATTAACTTATAGGCTTTTTATGTATTAGTGATGAACGCAATGCGACGCGACTTGGGTCATCTCCCATAATCAGAAGGAGAGGACACAAGTCCAATTGCTGTATAACTTAACTTTATAAGCTGATAGGCATTTCATGGGAAAGGAGAAATAAATCAGGTGGTGTCATTACTATTGATAATATAAAAAATTACCCTGATAACAGATACGATTTCCTATATAACTATTATATATTTTCAGGTGACTTATTTTAATTTATCTTATGTTGGAGATACAACGAGCTGACGGCCCACCTGATGTAAGGTGGTAAGCGTGGTGACAAGAAGAAAGATCTGCCAAGTTACTAACATTATCTTAATATTTGTATGACGCGTTATCACGCGTAACGCAGAATCATTTACATCGGTAAGGTTATATATCATTTTAATTGCCATCACAATGAGTCATTCTTGTAACCTAGTAGGTATCTAGTGTCTAACCTTAATTGCGTTCTTCTAATTACTCTGGTTATCTGTGGCACTGGACTTCATCGGTTACCATTACCACCCACCAATCAGGTGATATTTTGACAAGCTTTTATTTAACTTGCTTAGTTTGTATGTATGTTTGTTTAAGTCTAAATATGGAACCAAATTTTTAGCCAATTCTCGTAGCCCGAATAAGCTGAAATTTGGTGTTCATTTATGAACCTGATGATTTTTCCGCGTATCAGTGTATCCTATGATATAATATTGAAAAAATCCAGTGACCACATTCAAAAATATTTTCGTATTAATTAGATCGCATTAGTTGAGATACATTTTTCAAAAAGATGTGCTTGTTTGATTTATTGAGATGCTTGAAAAAAGATGCTTGTTTATACATAAATATGTTTGTTCTGTGTCTGGGTGTTAATATGTATGTATTTACAAAAAAGTATATAAGCATCAGTCGTCTGGTTCCCGCTTAGCTTATTTTGGGCTAGATAATGTGTAATGTGTGTAATGTCCACCAATATTATTATTATTAAATATTATGTACATTAGTGTAACTCCATATAATGCGATCAGATATCGAATAGGACGCAGCCCTGTCTTGATGTCGAGGCAAGTAAAACCTATTATGTCGATAATGTCCTATATCGGGCGAACATCTGAATGCAGCCACATATTGCATACAATGTGTGGTATTGAATAACCGCGCTTATTACAAAGCGAAATGGAATGGATATTACGAACCTCAGAGAAGAGAAACGATCATTTACCGAACCGATTAATTAACATGCACTGGACATACATTTTTATTAAAACAGTTTGATAATAAATGAATAGTATTATTTTGAGTTACGCAGGTTGATTCCTGCTAACTTATGTTTTATAGCTGTTGGCCGCGACTTCGTGCGCGTGGAATTCGGTTTTATCACGCACCCCTATTTTACCCCTCGGAAAAGTAGCCAAGTTACTCCTTGTTACTTCAGCTATCTGCCAGTGAAAGTCCCGTCAAAATCGGTCCAGCCATTTCAGAGATTAGCCGGAACAAACAAACAGACAGGCAAAAATTTTAAAAATTGTTTTTGTGGTATATCTTCCGTGTATACATCCATCCATCCATATGCACTTAGTAAAAAGCGGTTATTAAACGGTTATATTACAAACAGACAAAAAATTACAAAAATGATTTATTGTGTTAAAAGCTTATTAGCAGCAAATAAAATTATCTTTTGATTCTGTGAAAACGCCGCCGTCTAGCAATTATGAAGATAAGCCTAATCCTACTTAAAAATTAATAAAAAGCCGGGTTTATCGATAATAAAGCTATACCGACAAACAAGACGAACTGGCATTATCTAGGAAAAATTGTTTTCTTTTACTTAAGCGGATTAGTTATTAAGTCCGTTTACGGCGAAAAATCCCAACTAATATTAGTAAAAATACAAATGTTTGTTTGTTACACTTTCATGCGTTAACTACGCAACCGATTATCATGAAATTTTGCATACACGTTATCAGCGGTACAGAATAGGACTTACCTTTCATCGAGAAAAAGTACTGTTCCCGAGGCATAGAAAAATAACGTTTAACGGTCGTCAGGCAAAACAACTCAGCGTACTGATATGAATGAGTGGCAATATGTATGAGCAATATGTAACATGACCACAGAAAATGGAAAAGGAGATTGAGGTATAATAGGACATTTTAGAAACGAAGAAGACATTAGCCTACTCCGCCGCTACCTCTATCCGCTTAATCACTAGGCAGAGGGATGGACGCGGCAAGAAAGACATACAGGACATCTTCAAGGTGTACAATGAAACGGATCCAGACGATATTCCAACATTCGTCGCGCGTGACCTGAACAGACTACCTCTAGTGACATTCGATCACGTAGATGTCACGACATTTTTGAGAGATCTTTTTTCTATGTTGAAAAAGAATGTCTCGGATCTTCGAATGAGGTTAGATGAATCCGAGCGAACCGTCGCCGACCTAAAATTCGAAATCTCGACGTTGCAGAATACTACAGAATAACGAGTAAAGCAAAATCTCTAAAATATAAACTTAGCGAGACTTAGCGAGAGATTCAAGGCACGAGATGGAAAAATCTATGCTCCGGCATGAAACCTACTTTTCAAGCAACGCACGTTTCACGTGAGCAAACTATTAGGTAAATATTCTAAATACGGACGCCACTTAGTGGTCTTATCAGATAAAGTAAGGTACAACAGGCTATTTGGATATACCATACCATACTTTGGCGAAAATTAAATTAAATTTAATTATTTGATGGTATGTGAACGTTAACTAAACTATTTGATATAATCAAATATGTTAAAGTTAAAGTTTTGTAGGCAATTCCACTGGACCCGCCCGCCCTCCAGTTTATCCCCGTGGAATTTGGTTTTATTACGATACTGAAACGATGTTCAGATGAAATACCATATTACATTCATACTTTGACCCAATGACAATGGGATCTAGAAAGCTTCATGGAACTAACACTTCTTCAGCCTTGCAATTTCATAGATTTTTCAAGTCAGAGTAATCAGTTGTGTTGTTTTAACCGAGAAAATATGCCTTTACATATTTATACAATCAGTCAAGTGGTTTTAAAGCATAGAGATATTGATATAATAATAATAATAATAATAAATAATGGTGGACATTTCACACAGCGCCGTCTAGCCCCAAAGTAAGCTAAGCATAGCTTGTATCATGGGAACCAGGCAACTGATATAATGCTTATATACTTTTCTTTTGTAAATACATACATATAATACATATTAACACCCAGACACAGAACAAACATCAATGTTACAAATGTCACATAAATGTTTGAGTGGGGATCGAACCCACGACTTACAGCGCAGAAGGTAGGGTTACTAACCAACTGAGCTATGAGGCCAGTCAAAATATATCATACACATATATATATGTCATAATATATTTTACGGACTAATATTTTTGACAAGTATTGGTTATATTCCAAAAATGCCCATTGCTACATTTCTTTCTATAAATCGGATAACGGAGATGTTACTTTTGAAGTCTCTTATGATGTTCTGTTTATCATTTCAAAATAAAACACAAATGAAACGCGAATTTAAATTGAAAGGCCTAACGATTAAAGTACATATTCCTCGGGACAAGACAAAAGCCCATTTGAGGCACGAAGCTGCGCATGCCGAATTTTCACTCGATACCGTAGAATGCGTCAAACGGTTCCATGATGCGAATGGTTCGCTGATTACATTAAATTAATTTGGTAAGTTATTGTAGAACCTGGTGTTAAACGAAATTCTCCTTGATAACCTACTCTTGGTATGATACCCTCAAATGAAGCACCATAAAACCCCGCACTTTTCTTGGCTATATCTCGTGTCGCATGCTAGTGACCTATATTCTACATGTGATCCTATCCGCTCGATCTTTGAAAACCTTTGTAATCGTAACCGAATGTATGTCAATGGAAAATCACATATTATTTGGAAAAGTAGCGTGACTGACCTTTCCTCGAAGCGAATACTGGACCGGCTGATGTCGCTCCAGGCGCTCATTGATCGGCCACGGGCGCGGTGGTAGACCGCGCTCGTCACTGCGGCTGTCACGGTGGGCCTCCGCGCCAGCTCAACTTCGGGCGGGAAATTAACTTTGGTGGAGGCTCTCGAGGACGGCGCCTCTGCGGACTCTCCGCCGGCGGATAGCTCCATCTCGAAGGCGGCGTACTCTGGCGCGTCGTCGGGCTCTGCGTCGCTGCCGTCGCTAGCCGCCGAAAGTGCCTCATATCCGTATCCAGGGCGGGCGGCACCGCCAGCGCCGACGCCGCCGACTGCGCCGCCCCCGCTGCGATTGCACTCCGCTCCGGCGGCCAGCCTCAACGACGAGGCCTCTATACGACTCAATGACGCCGCCTTTACGGACTGCCCGCGAACATTTAATGGTGAACTCTTCGCAGGCAAATGATTAGAGTAACGTAACTTGCTGTGGCGAAACGTGGTGCTGCCTTATTTCTTCTACTATTGTAATAATAATACTAGCAGACGTATACAACGAAATAGAAATTAATTATATTTCACTGGCAATCAAAATACACTTGTCACACTATTGTTAATAATAATGTTTCATAAAGTAAGTTGTGGTTCTTTAATTATATACTCACTGTTTACATCGAAACTTACTGATGTTTGAATTTACCGCGATACCGCTGTTGCACAGTTATATTCCACGATGATATGTTCAATGTATCACTAATATATTAATGTGGTCATTCAGTTAAAAATCACATCAAGAGACAAGTGATCCG
Organism: Chesias legatella; assembly: GCA_947359385.1. Taxonomy (NCBI): domain Eukaryota; kingdom Metazoa; phylum Arthropoda; class Insecta; order Lepidoptera; family Geometridae; genus Chesias; species Chesias legatella. The sequence continues at coordinate 7,716,497 of OX375762.1, read as the reverse complement.
AATTGACGCAAACGTTTAATGAACCGAATATAATGATGAGAAATCAGACGAAGACAAACGAACAACGTGCCGTCACTGGCTCTCTAGACTCTATTGACTGGTGACCTTTATGCCGCCAAACGGTGTCAAGTTTGTTAATGGGGGTGACTAAACAATAAAATCGTATAGATACTACGTCTCATACATTATGTGGGCGCCTTGAAGTGAGCGAGCGATGCCACTACTAGCGTGAAGTTAGTGATAGCAACGTTTTGGGCGGGGCAGATCGATGAGATTTCCACGGCGCCCTTTGAAAGTTTCTGATTTTCTCCGCCATAGCGCTATTATCTGCTGTTATAAATCGAAAGGCCCAATAGAGTATATTGTTTTAACAGATGCTACACCGTAAAAAAGAACATTAATAATTTCCAACAAATTTGTACTGGCTAGTTTTCTCTTTTTAAAGTTATTTTCTTTATGTCCAATTGTATTAACAATATTTGTATTAACGTTAATTTGAATTGTACTTTAATGATACTAAATAAAATGAAACATATTGGTAGAGTTTCGTTTTCCAAGGCTGCGAGGCTTGTACAAGTAGGGTGGAATGAATATATAAATCAATAATTGCTTCAAACATGTATACGTATCAATAACGTTACGAATGAGTTGTTCCAATGACAGTATTGTGAAATTATCTGCTGATTTACTATTTTCTACCATTTTCAAGAATTATTTATAATACCTGTGACTTGACCTGTCCATAGTCCATAAGACTATTCGCTCCTTTGTGTGTACTGCTAGGTAGCTACATAATGTAAAACATTTGTAAGTACACACTGATCAGGCTAACTACCCTCGTAATCTATACTGAAATCAAAGTCAAAGTCTTATTGCTCATTGTTATTTCCATTAACAAAAACTATTTCTAAACTTTGTTTTACATAGAATTCCTAAAGAAATGATTTGAAAACGCCATAGGGGAGATGAGAAATAAACCCCTAACCAAGGTATTCCTTTTCTCGAGCATGATCCCTGTAAAAGTTCAAGTACTTAAATCTATTTTAAACTTTGTTTATTACTTTGACAATAATATTGGAATTCTTGAGTTATTACCCGATCTTTTTTTGTTCGTTATGGAGCAGATCTACATCAGACAATGGGGGTTTATCATTTAAATAATCATATACAGTGTAATAAGCTTGTAGACTTGAATACTAGACCATTCTTTATATATGGCAAAATTTTGTAGGGTTGGAAACTATTTTTATTTAATGTAGGGTACAGAACGAGCTGACGGCCCACCTGATATTGAGTGGTAACCGCCGCCCATAGACAACAGCAATACGATTCAAATCCTCTCCACCAAAGTACGAGATGACTCAAGTCGCATTGCATTGCGTCTATCACCCTGAGACGGGGATGTTACGTCTCATGCGCCTACAATTTGGTTGCATTTAGCAATGCAATAAGGAGATATAGATTTTTCTGTTTGTTGTAGTATGTTCTGTTTGCTGGCTATTTATTATGACATACGATGGATGAGTATTCGTATAATCGATCATTATTATGAAATCTGTCTAAATAGCAAATTTAATACAAATCGAAATCACGTGTTGCTGCCCTTTCAAATATAAACCTCACGTGCATGGATTTCACGTCTATTTTGCCTATTTCTATTACGTATTACAGTGACAGCAATGCAATTTCCGCCCACAGATAGCTGAACTTTGAACACCTGCACTAGTGGTTAAGATTTACCAAGTGAAAAAAAATATAATAATATAAACTAAACTTATTGCTGCACTTAACTTATTACTTAATGCAATGCAAATGCATTGCATTGCTTGCAATTTAGGTTCTGACAATCACCTGGTGTTCAGATTGCAGCCTATCTACGAGGTGCTGAGCCGTGGTCTTAGGCTGCCTTGCGTGTTTTATAAAAATATTTAGTCAAAAATGATCATGTCGCCGAGTTGTTATTCAGGACTTGATTCTAAGATGCCGTTAAGCCGTGCTTCGAGTAACTCGTTAGCGTTCTGATAATCTTCGATTAATCGGTTAACGGCTGCAGCAACTTCGTTGTGAGTGCCGCCCGCATACATAAATACGTTATCGTTTATAGCTTTTATAATAACTATAAAATTAAAAAGTAAACAACCGATCCTTGGTTGTTTACTTTTTAATAACATAATATAACTTTGTCAGGTGTACGTCAGGTTGTCAGGAAAAGGAAAGTCGGACTCATATTACGCCGGATTTAATTATTTTCGTTTTAATTTAGAGTTTGCCCTATAATCACATATAATAATAATAATAAAATACACCAGTCTGGTCCCGTCTTTTGTGTACGTAAACTCTAAAAATGTACTAGAATAGTATCCTTTTATTTGCAACTTAGGTTCTCCCTTTCATATATAAAAAACCGAAGTCGCATTAGATTGCACTCAACACCCTGAATGTTGAAGGTGGTTTTCTTTATTCTTTATTAATTCTCATTTACCGAAATTTCTCCAGAACATAGTTTATTGTTTGCCTTCAGAAATAGGTTCACCTGAAAAAATTTGGTGAGTACTTAGTTCATACATCTAAATGCGATATAACAGTTGATCGTCTATTATAATAAAGTGAAGAGGTGTGCTTTACTCATTGACTTATTGGAAATATTAGTAACTTACTAAGTATTGCATTGGTATTCCTTGCAGGACGTTCTCGCCAGGGCGGGCGGGTTTTGGGATATGCCATCCGTTGGGAGTGAAATGGGGTCAAACTTATAATCAAATTTCACACGGATGACATCATTAGTATTATTTGGACCGCCTGATACATATCAGGCGGTTCCACTACCAAATAATACTATTACTAAAATATTAAACAAATAGCCACCTAGAATCAGTATTGCTATGCCCTAACAGGGTTTATGTTTGTATCCTATAAATATATTAAGATCTTTGTAACAACATAAATAATTTAAATTTGTTTTTTAATTTAATACCGGTAATTATTTTATTGCCATGTTTTGTGTTATGACAAAGACTTAAATATAAATATTGGTGGACAATTCACACAGCGCCATTTAGCCCCAAACTAAGCATAGCTTGTACAATGACCAGAAAACTGATCGAAAACTTATATGTATATTATTTTTTAACCGACTTATAAAAAGGAGGTTCTCAATACAGTTATATTTTTTCATTTTTTTATGTTCGTTACCTCATAACGCCGTCACTTATTTATTTTATTTGTAAAAATTGTTTTTATGTTATTTATTTTTATTATTAAGGATATACTTTCCGATTGGTCCCATACAAATTTCAGCAAAATTGATTTAGTAGTTTGGTTTTAAAAACAAAATAGCTGGAAATATTTTAATCCAAGTGATAACAAAGCAATCATTCTCGTTCCTTTGCGACGAAGTAGGTTTTCCTTTTTCTGCCCAAAATAATTATTGTAAATTCATACATAATTTACATATGCTATACTTATATATTATATAATATTTACAAAATGCAGTGGTACCAACTGAGCTATCTAAAGACTTTTACAACGAACTTTAGGTAGTTTTATTGTTACGATATATTCTGCTAGAAAGGCGAGGTAAGACGTGGTTGTCTGAAGAGTTTTCCATTCGAATGCACAAAACAACCTCTTCACGGTAAGTGAAACACGAGTCCATACAAATTGGTCAAAGTTTATGTTCAACTCAAGATAGCCATTGATCTGTATCAAATTAGTTCTATTCTATAGATAGATAGATAAAACATTATTATTACTACTTGTTTCAGCACTAGTAACAGATAGGACCAAGATAATACGTTGAAATTAATACAAACAAGAAGAAAAAACAATGTACCCATGTCAGTGCCTAAAATGGGGTTGGCTCAGGGTATGCTTAGTAATTTATTACTCAGCCCTGATTTTCAGCCAAAAAGTATTTCTAACATTATGTTCTAACAAATGGGATGTACAAGTTTAGTATAAGTCCCGGCCTTGACTTTCTGTGATTGGTCGGTTAATTCTTGAGAAATACGTCACAAACTTATAAGTTGATCAGTAAATAGTAGTCGTAGTTAAAAAAAAGTATTTTTAAGAGCAGCTTCGTATAAATTCATAAAGTTGTGTTCCATTTTATATGCCGCGGTTCTTTTTATTATTGTAAGTCTTGGACTTGTTAATAAATAAAAGGACACTTCCTGGCGACCAATTTTAAGTCCACGAAAAAACAGTCGACCGAATTCTTACGAACGCCACCTTAACGGTGAGATATTTAAAATCAGCGCTGGCGAACTTGTGTTCTCAGCACATGCTGAGCACAGAGCTTTTTTCGCAAGCAATGTACACGGCAGCGATCAGCCAAGGCATTTGTTATTTTTTTGTTTAATTTCTCTCTTAGTTATATAAGTATGTAATCGGTGTTGTGTACAGTTTGTAGAAAATAAATTATTTTCTGTCTTTCTTTCTATATATGAATTTTTATAAATAATAAGTTGTAGAATTTAAAAATGCTTGTCCGCAAATCTTTATGCTAAGATAACACAGACAAACTCATAAAATATGAGTAAACATAGTTACTTTTACAGACACGCCAAATGCCACACAAGCTAAGCCGCAGGCACGGCTAGTGCATAATAAAGAAACGCCAACAAAAAAAAGTCTGTCTAAGAAGTTGAAGCGCAAAGAAGTTGTTCTTCGACGAATATATTATTTTCAAGAATAATTAGATTCTAAATTTACTAACGAATTTACCCGGTATGGTTTTCGTAGTGTATTTCTATTATGTCCAGTTTTAAAAAGTTTTTCATTTGTAATGGTGTTGTTAACTACTTAGGTTGTAAAATAAAACTTACTTTTTGTGACTACTCCGCTATCGCGCTGTTCAAAGCGCCTAAATTGGATGCGCTCTTGAGGAGCGCCTAAGGACATGTCATAGCTCTACTAAGAGTATGGGTATAAAGTCTGTGGGTTGATTGTTATTACGAGAATACTGGTCTGAAGATGAGCAGTAATGTCGTTTTTACGGCCAAAAGAATTATACCAATAATAGTTTAATTATTTTTCTGTTTTCATAAGTTTCATACAGTCTAGTTAAGTTGGCTATATCCGTAGTTATGACACGGACACACTTTTTCGACATGTTACAATTTTATTATATGTATAGATTATAATTTCACGGAAACGAAGTTGATCAGGCAGTAAATAATAATGAATGCTTGGGAATAGTCAGTAATCTCTCTCAGTATGTCGTTATCTTAGTCAAACAGACGTCTGACTGCTAGATATTTACTTTCTCACAATCTTCGCCTAACAAATATTGCCATTATAATATGAAAGTTTCTGGTTAGCCCACTGGACTTTCAACTTGTTTATTCATTTATCTTGTCTTTCTATGTAGGTATTATTTTTATTTACAGCACATAAATTTGACGCCGCCCTATTTCTTGGGAGACAACTGGACTGGAGGTTCTACGCGCGTGACCTCTATTCTCGTGGGAGGATCAGACTTGCTACTTCCTCTCATGAAGCCACTCTAGCTGATGAGGAGGGCCTGCCTTGCCGGGGGGTTTAGATGGAGAAAAAAATTGGTTGTTGCCATGGAGATAAACTAATTAAAAATTAAAAGGATTTTTGAAAAAGATACCATTAGAAGATCCAACGGAACAATATAAGCTGATGATATACTATGGTGATGATGCGGGCATATTGCTAAGTTTGATGCACGTTCAAACACTATCGGAAACTGCATGAGGAAGAATATTTTTATTAGGAGTAACCGCATCACAATAGTATTTTGCTTTGTAGTTGTGTTGTCTTCAACATCCATGCATTTTTTCACTGGAACGTGGAATTTTTTGTTATCATAATAAAGCACAGAATTTGCATGTGGTTGGTTATTCTCTCAGAAACATCATATCGTATTCAGAGCTCGTTCGGTTTTGATCAGACTTTGATCATGGAGTTAAAAATATTCAATGTATTTTTGTTGGCGATATTTCCCTTTGCCGATGTGAGTATTATATTAATATAGTATTATATATGTTTAACTAGTAACAAGTTTTTTCTGTTATGATAAAAGCACAGGCCCTAGTCCTTGTCCGATGTACGTAAAATCAATTTTCCTTCAAAGCAGAACGATACACGTATAATGAGAGCGTGGCCCAGTGGTACAGACCACGAGTTTCAGTCCGAAGGTAGCTGGTTCAAATACAATTCTTATCTCTTGAAATATTGATAATGTGCGCAATATCACGTTCTCAAAATATTGTGAAGAAACCTGCATGTCCTACAACCAATACGCATTACTTGATAACTCCTTACAATTCGGTTACGAAATACATTTTCATTTTACAAACAAAGGAAAATCTTCTAAGGCCCTCTGGGATTCAGAATAATAACATTCGGGGACTAGGTTGTAAAAGTGTTGATTGGAAATTTCAGACATATATATAACAAGATTCCATAATGTACAAGATGAGAAATACTATACTTTAATAGGGTCTCTGTAAGAAATGTTTGAGATACTTTTATATTGCGATTATTTTCACACCACACTCGAGACATTAATAAAGTTTTTTTTTTGTATATGATAGATGAATACTATTATTGATATATAAAGCCACCATCATTAGTATGTTACTGGGTCTATCAAACAAGTATGAGAGGACTAAAGTGTGCCTCAAACAGGTTCTTTTTATGCTCTGATTTTAGTCATGTTAATTTTGGTTGTACGACATACTGATTAATCCACGAAAGTTTGTTCACCGTTTCGAGAGAGTTTTTTATTAACGCACATTTTTCAGAGTAAATCTCTTCTTTTGCTCTTTAGGATTTCGAAGATTGTAGGGAAATAAAATTTTCTTCTTTTTTCGTTGGCTAACTCCAAATGATTAGTCATACACTGATTATTAAATTGAATTAATTGCCATAATCTGCTGACATAACAGCAAATTTATTAAATTTTTTTTTTTCTAGGGGAGAATGAAATTTTTTAATGGAATGGGGTAATTTTTTTTATTATGCATGCTAGATATTAAAATCTTTTGTGCCATATGTACAAATAAATATGTATAGTTCGCTTAGAATAATTAATATTTGATTCTGAAATGAAAGAAACTTGATTTTAATCATCAATGTTGTGCATAGTAATTCCTTAATAAAATTGGGAATTAATGAATCCAAAATGGCAAAGGTGTCACTTCGATGGCCTTTTTTGACTTTGAAGATTCGTCACCAAGTATTATTAAAACTAGCATATGAGTCTGTCGTTGTAGTAAATCTCTTAATTCCCAAATACTTTAATAATTTATTTGTTCAACGAGAGAGCTAAGTAAGTTTTATTGCATAAGCTTATTTAGACTTCAGAGAGAGCGTATCATTAGATACTAAGCACTAACATATAAACACATAGATCACTAGAGCACATTTTCATGGACTGATTTGTGAAACAGATTAGTTACAACTAACCAATTAAATGTCTGTCAAAAAACCTTGAAATGTAAGTAGAAATTTCAAGTTTTCGCATCCATTTTATTATTTTAGTGGTCTTTGGGCGGCGAAATGAGTTAACGAACTAAACCTATGCCAGTAAAACTCAGTTCTCGTGTAAGACAAAATATACATAACTATAACTTTTCAGCACCCAAAAGTGACGTATTTGTATTTCAGAGCGCGATTCCAGGAACCTTCTTTTGGAAACCTCGCCTCGGTATAGATTTGGCTATACCTACCACAGGTAGGCAAAACTTTACAGTATTTTACATTATGCATTATGTACATATGATTTTAATTTTGATATTTTTATAAGCCGGGCATAGGATTATATATTATTTGATATTGTTGCAAGTAAAATTGGAGTGAAGTTTATGAGTTGAGTGGTCTAGTCACACGGAGCATAATTTATTTATTTATTTTAATACAATAAACACGGATTACCCAATTACATCTACTGAATACATTACAAATACAAGATGATTACACAATGTCAAAATAAAACAACTTATAAATAAAGGTCAATCACAACATAAACAACTTAATAATAAGGATCAAAAATAATAATAATAATAACATGAAAGCCCAAAATATAAATCAAAATTAAAAGAACACATCCTTTTATTCACGGTCATCAGTCTCACAAAATCTGAGACACTGATAATAATCTCATCCATCCGTCCGCAAATATATCAGTGTGGGGCGCGGCAACCAGGAGCGCGTTGAGCGTGGTTAGGGCTCGCGGGAGAGGGGAGGTAGCGCGCGCTACGGTGCGGCTGCGTGGCACAGCAAACAGCTTGTGTCTCCGGGCCCTATTGTACTTGTCGGGGGTGAAGAGTTGACACAGCTCATTGCTCAAGTCCGGAGCGTCTATTTTGCCGCGGAGAAGTTTACACGCCGTTATCAACTGCTCGTTTTTCCGCCGAACTTCAAGCGAGTTGTATCCCAAACAACCCAGAAGGAATTGAGTGGGGTACATAAAAGGGTAATACCCGTACAACCGCTTATAGAGGTATCTCAGCAACGCTTTTTGCACCTTTTCCAGAATTAAGGCATATGTTGATTCATGCGGGTTCCAGACGCATGCACTGGTCTCCAGCGTGGTCCGCACGAGTGCTCCAAATAACAGCCGAATCACATTGTGTTGTCGAAAGTCCCTAGCATTCCTAAGAACGAACCCGAGCTGTTTGAAGGACTCTTTCCCCAACGTACTGATGTGGCCATGGAAGTTCAGTTTTCGGTCGAATGTCACCCCCAAATCCTTCATTGCAACGGTTCTCTGTATCCTTTGGCTGCCCAGTTTATAGTCAAAGAGTTGAGGATGACGCGTTCGGCCGAAAGTAATGACGTAACATTTGCTGCAGTTGAATTCCAACTTGTTCGCAACGCTCCATTCCAGAACTGCATCGACATCTCCCTGAAGTTTGATGGCGTAATTTTCAGACTTAATCTCCAAAAAGAGTTTTAAGTCATCAGCGTAAAGCAAACTCTTAGCATGTTCGATGGATGTAGGTAAGTCATTGACCATCAACAAAAACAGAAGGGGACCAAGTATAGATCCCTGACTTACTCCGGATCGCGTGTGATAGGGTTTAGACTCATAGAGACCGAGCCTAAAAAATTGCTGGCGGTCACGCAGATAGTCTGCAAGTAGCCGGAGAAGCCCCGGCTGAGGCTAGGCTTGAGCCTAGCCTCACTTATGGTCCTCATTAATGGTGGATTTGAATCCACCCTTGGATCTTAAACTCGATATATGTTGCCAGAATTTACGTGGGTTCAGTTTGATATTATCTTCAATGCCAGAGATATACCTATCATAAGCTGAAGACACGCGCAGTTTCAAGTCCGCTCTAAGCTTAGAAAAAGACCTGTAAGACTCCTCCGAATTAGAGCGCTTCCATAATGTATGGTGTCTTGTCTTTAGACGAATGTCACTAATTATATCACCCGTAAACCAAACGGGGTAACGTCTCTCAGTGGTGCCCTTGCACCGCTTTTTGGGCATGCACTGGTCAAAGATACTATATACTATGTCATAAAATTGTTGACAAGCGGTGTCAACGTCATCCGTATCAACAACACTCTTCCACGAGGTCTCTGCTAATACTTGATATAATTGGGCATAGTCACATTTGAGGAAATTCCATATGAGTTTATGTAATTTTTAACAGACTTCAGGAGGAAGTTATCGATTAGGATAGTATTTTTTTATGATCCTTACCTCTTAACTCCGTCATTTATAAATCATTTCCAAAATTCTTTTTTTATTTAAAGTATATACTCTCCATCGAATATACTCCATAGAAACTTCATCAAAATCGGTTCAGTAATTTAGTTTTAAAACAATTAGATTAATATCGCTGAATAATATATATATAGTTAATATTATTTAGATGTTCTATAAGTACCTACCAATAAGAATTTTCAGAATTGAATCCCTAGTTTCGGAGAGTATCCAAACTGATAAACTTTACCTCTTTATGATATTAGTGAAGAGAATAATACTATTGATAAATTAATAGTAAAAAAATAAATAATGGTGAACATTTTACACAGCGCCATCTAGCCGCAAATTAAGCATAGCTATGGGAACCAGACATCTGGTTCAATTCTTACATTGTTTCGTAAATAAATTCCTACCTAAATATGAACACCATAAAACATTGATTTGTTTCAGAGGCGACAATGAACGTCGCCATACCCAGCAAGCAGAACGTCCAGGAAGGACTTGTGGTGCTGATAGATGGTTATCAGGTTGGGATGACTATAGTGGCGTTGGCTGCAGGCGTCTCCAGCGCCAAGCCTCATCCACACATGAATCCGACATCCGCATACTTCTACACGAACACCTACCGATGGGCTTTAAGGCATTTAAGTTTGTAAGTTTGATTTTAGCGTGAATATTCTATGTGCGCAATATAACGTTCTTAAAACTGTGGAGGAAAACATCGCTAGGAAATCGACATGTTCTAGAACCAAAAATTCGAAGAGTTGTGTGAATTGGACGTAAGGAGCATCTTTGACGACTTAATTTATTTAATAAATAAATGTAAATATTAATAATAATAAAATGTAAGTAAATAAAAGGAAGTCCTTTCACCACACTGATTTGAGAGAAGTGCGTGTATGCCTCGACTAGTTGTATTGTGCAGTTTGTGAGTAGGTGAGTAGGTCAAGGCTCTTTGGAGACTCACATCTGTAAAACTGCTGACAAAAAGCAGCCATTTTCTTTACCAGACCACAAAAAAAAAACTTCAGTGTACAGAATTGGACCTGTTACAGTTCCATTATAAGTTAGCAAGATAATATATTGCTCTGGTTGTGTTGCAAGTCAAACTCCAAGACAAGAATTCATGTTTTAAATTTGCCCTTTTTTTCGTAGAATGCCATTTTGGCTCGGTGGCAACGGCGGCAGCTACTGCGACACCCATAAAGTATGGCGAAGGCGATTCTTTTACATGGACGAGTTTGTACCTAAGTGGCTCAGAAAATTGTTCCCCTACGTCGACAAGAAAGAATGGGAAAAAGAAGAAATAGAAATGAAAAGATTCAAAAAATATTCAGAACCAGCTTTCGGAAAGCACTATCGATACCCGACAAAGAGATTCAACAATTTTAAGTCGCAAGAAACGGAGGAATCTGTTGAGCTTGTGGACGCTTCCTCAGTATCCGTTGAATAAAAATTGGTTCATATCATATTTTGTTATTATATATTGTTATATATTTTGTTTCTTAATTTTGGTATCAATCTACCTATAATTATAACTACCTACTTATAATCAGTCATTTCTCAAAAGATAATACTCATAATTATACTTCTGGTAAGAAATAAATATTATTTTTGACGTGTCAACGTCTTATAATTCGATAGAGCCGGCTGCACGCACGAAAAAACATGACTCATGCGGCGTTACCTCGCTCTGAGGCGTTCCATGTAAGGCTTGTGCAAGTGCAAGCGAGAGCGCGGAACGAGCGACAAAGAAGCACAATCGGCCTTTGCGTTCGGCAGCGTTCGACATCCGTCTCTCTCCTACTTGAGTGAGCGATGCGTCTGCGTGGACAGCTGCTAATACTTACATTTACATGTTTTGATCGAGTATCAAGTGCATATATACATAAAAATCTATTAAACAAATGAAATTAAAATTTTCTTTTGAAAAATGCTACCATTCCATCAGTATTTTCTTAAGACGTTGACACGTTCAACTATCGTCAGTAAACCGACTTTACAGACAACCATTTTTTTTGTTTCCTGTCCTGTCTGTCAGTCTATTTGCTCCGGCTAATTTCCGAGACAGATGGGCCGATTTAGACGGGACTTTTACTGGCAGATTGCTGATGTAACAAGGAGTAGCTTAGGCTAGTTTCCCGAGGGGTAAAATAGAAGTGCGTGATATAACTAAATTCGACGCGGACCAAGTCGCGGGAAACAGCTAGTTATAAAAATAATAGTATTGGTGGACATTTCACACAGCGCCATCTAGCCCCAAAGTAAGCGAAGCATAGCTTGTATCATGGGAAACAGACAACTGTACTTTTTTGTTGTAAGTACATGCTAACACAGACAGAACAAACATCTCGACAATGTAACGTTTGTTCTGGGTGGGAGTCGAACCCACGACCTACAGCGCAGAAGGCAGGGTTACTAACAACTGAGCTGAGAAACTAGTCCATTATTTCGATACTATTGATTTGCTGTAACGTATGTAAGTTAACTACTCCAATAATTCCTAGTCAGGTAACTTGGCGAAGTTAAAGGAGGAACATAACTATTTTTTAAATAAATAAAAAATAGGTATTTAGAATGAAAAAGGTAATTGCCGTCTACCTCTAGCTTCATTAAATTAAAAAACCATGTTTTTTTGTATATACATACATCAAAACATAAAATCACGCCTGTTTCCCGGAGGGAGAGGGAGGCACAGAGCACGGCTTTCCACCTGCTATGATCTTGACATAGCTCCTTGGTTTTATCCACTCTTATCACATTCATCATGCATGCTCGGCGGTTTAGGCTCTTGACATGGCCTTTTCCCAAAATGTCAACGATTTGATCTATGAAGGTACACTGACGTCTTCCCCTTCTAACGCAACGGTCACCCTTTTTCATTCATCGTCTACACGCCCAAATCATCCCAATCCCCAGCATACCCTTTTCAATCCTCATCACTGTCTCCTAATCTAATCCACTCCACAACACTTATCATTCAGTTCCAAACTTTATCTTTCAAATGTACCCCATAAATACTTCCCATAAAGCTTTAATTTCCGCAAATATTCCACTCTGAGCCTAGGTAGTCCTAGGTGGAGTACGATAGAAAAATAAAACATGTATGTATGATATAAGATGTTTATTTTTATAATAATTACAATGTACTTACGCAACTGTTAGTTAAAATCTTTGGTTTGGTATGCTGTTAATCCATTTCCTATTTATTGGTATATTTTTTATATGATAAAGATAGCAAATAATATCAATCTTATTATAGTATTCAAATATTTTCTAGTTCAGTTATGTACTGAAGTCGAATGATCGCTTTTGTTCTTAGACCAAGTATAAACTATTCACACTAAATGCATATAAAATTATCAATCGTAAGAGATTCAATACTATGACTAAAGTTAAAATTACAATTAAAATATGAGTTACTTACTAATGGGCAAGTATAGTGCTATTTCTAACAATTGCTCCCCTATGTTAATAACAAAACAACACAAAGAATGTCATATAATGCGGCCCTAAGTCTAGATACGTAGGAAGCCTAAGAATTTAAATGGTAATAATGAGTTATACAGCGTGTTGTAAACTCTGTCATAGGGAGGGGTGAAGACAAAATGTTCACGGGTCCACGAAAGAGATCATGATGTATCGTGTGCCCTTGGTGACCTTGAGGCCTTCATGGAAGTGCGTCAGCCTTCCCGGGTGCATCAGCAGCCACCCCAGCTTGGTGTCGCGTACGGAACAGTTGTACCGCAGGAAATGGCAACCACCGCCTTCGTAGTCCACCACTGAAATGAAAAAACAACGAAGCTAATTTAATTAAAGTACGAATTTATTGTAAAAATGAGCTAGCAAATAATGGAATTAAGAGGTTTCTTGACTGTTCTTTCCTGGGTGGCTCGTCGTGAAACATAGCGTACGCGTGATTTATTTTAACAAGCTTTCATTTAACTCGGGGCACTAGACCAAAACGCTCTCTTCTACTTCTCTACTCTTCTTCTAAGCACTTACGCGGTGTGTTGAGTGCCAGATTGATGGTGTAAGTGGAGGAGTCGTGATGCGGCCGCAGCGACGGCTGTTCGTCGGGCCGGTAGCGTACCACGAAGTTCATTATCGACTTCGGTGGCTGAAACGTAATACACCGTCAATACTCAATCGATATAAATCAATATGAAAAAAAAAATAGATAACAATTCTTTTTTTTTTATTTGATACAGTTACGGAACGAACTGACGGCCCACCTAGTGTTAAATGGTAACCTCGGCCCATAACAACCGATGCTACTTGGGTCCTCCCATACTAGGCACGACAAGACCCAAGTCGCATCGTGTGCGCCCGTAACTCTGAGACGTGCAGGCGGAATGTCTCATGTACCTGTAATTTCACCGGCAACCACGCCTTTCAAGCGTAACACAGTAGCGAATGCATTACTGCTTGCCGGCAGAAATGGGCATGGTACTTCCCCGGACGAACTTGGCGAGAGTTCTACTGCTCTTGAATTTTTGCCGCCAATCAATAATGAGTTTGCGTTACTTAAACGTTACTTACGTTATGGTAGTACCCCGTGAAGACCAGCTCCTGCAGCGGGCGTACGTAATCCTTGAGAATGTGTAGCCAGTGCCGCTCCAGGCCGACTTGCGTCATGTGAATGTCGCGAGTGGGCACCGCTTCGTACCCAGTCTCCAGTCTCTTGTCCTGGTAAATAAATAAATATTGGTGAACGTTTCAGTCGGCGACATCTTTTTTTTTATGCCATGTAGGTGATAGAACATGCACGGCCCACCTGATGTGGTAACCGCCACCCATAAACAACAGCAATACCACTCAAGTTCTCTCCACCAAAGCACGAGATGACTCAAGTCGCATTGCGTTGCGTCCATCGCCCCGAGACCGGGATGTTACGTCTCATGCGGCTGCAATTTCACCGGCACCCACTCCCTTTCGACGAAACACGAGTGCATCACTGCTTGGTGGCAGATTACCAGGCGTGGTGGCAGTACTTCTCCGGGCGAACTTGGCACAAGTGCTACTGCTACTTTGGGTTGCTTCTTTCGCATCACCCGGGGGACACGTGTAGAGATTCAGAGGGTTATCATCTACGAGCAACGTGGGCCCCCCAAAGCAAATCTAGCTCCAAAGTAAACTAAGCATAGCTTGTATCATGGGCACCAGACAACTGATATAATACTTATTTTTTTTTTGTAAATACATACATATAATACATAACAACACCCAGACAGAATAAACGTCTATGTTCGTCACACAAATGGGTGGGAATCGAGCCCACGACCTGCAGCGCAGAAGGCAGAGTTACTACCAACTACGCTGAGAGGACAGTCAATTAGAGATTTTGGCATTCTCCCGCCAATAATAACGAGGGCCTTAAGGAATTCAATTGGGTATAGTCAGTGGGATGTGAGTGCCTTGTTGATAACGCAAACATGGAACTTACATAGTTAGTGCCGTCGCTCCATTGGCCGAAAGCCTCCATGATATCGATCCATTCAGTGCAGAACCTCGGAGACATCAGCGGGAACCAATAGACGTCTGGACACGGCTGAAACACAACGGAACAAATTATTAATCCCACTCTCTATATCATAGCATAAATATAAAAAGAGGCTTAAAACGGGCGGTCTTATCGCTCAAACCGATTTCTTCCATGCCTCTCATCATAAAATGACCAATAATGTGTACAGATGATATATTTACCCACAATTTTATGACCTTGATACCGTTTTCTGTACTCGACCGTCGACCTAGATCGTTGGCAGCGCAGGCGGTTAGAGCCATTCCACATCATCCGATCCGATATTAGTAAGAGAGCTGCCGACGATAATAAGTCTGTCGTATGAACTAAAGGGGATATTTTTTGAGCAGAGCTATGCGTGATACTTCTCAGGCCCAGTACTACTGACCCTAAATTGTAAGGAGGTATCCTATTCAAATCCCGACTTGCACCAATGTGCTAACATCATTTATGTGCAATACCACGTTCTCGAAACAATGAAGGAAAATATCGCCAGGAAACAGACATGACCTTAGAACCAAAAATTCGAAGTCATGTGTCAAACCGCACAAAAGGAGCCTCTTTGAGGCGCTCAATTCCTTTCACCATAATGGTTCGACAGAACCAGTGACTCGACTAGTAGTAATAGTCATGGGAATTACAAAACTGCATTACCAAGGCCGGTTTATGTCCCTCTTCGAAGGTGTCATAGTATTCTGGGTTGAGGTAACGATTCTCCCATTCGAGTTTATTCTCGAATATCTGGTAAACGTCTGGATGAGTCCTGCTAATGTCGAACGACTCGGGATTAACCAGGTGGCCGAAATCTTTCTCGTTGCTGACGTGCATGAAAATGCCCTGAAATAAAAAAACAGCAGTTAAAACTTGTTTCATTTAAAATTTAACCATTTACCCAAAATGGAGCAGTGTTGCAGAGAAACAAAAAAAATCCCTATAATATTAAACAGTAGTTAAAAACTTTTCCTCCATATTGGATCCACTTGAATGAAATACTTCTTTTAATGGTTACTACTACTACCTACTACTATTACCTACTTAACTACTTACTTTGATGGTAACAATGATCGTGCTTGCGAAAAAAAAGGAAGTCCTCCTTTAAGGGTTTCTTGACTGTTCTTACCCATGGAGGGTCGGATAGGGTTTGAACAGGCGTCAAACTTTGCGATAAGTAAAGGGTGACCTTATGTTTTGAATATTATTGACGTTTCCAAGCCATTTCTTTATGAATTCTATGGGAATAAAGTTTATGACTTTGACTTTGAATGCACAATAAATCTAAAAAAAATCCTTAAAACACTTGGAATCTTCAATTATTTAGCATTAAAATGATATCCCCAATTTGCCAGGTTCGCCAGTTGGATTCGTCGAGTTACCATGTTTTTCATTTCAGGTGTCGATATCTAGTGTCTAGGAACTTTGTTATATAGATAAAGACAGAAACGCACCAGTTCCCTGAGGCTGGCGCAGAATGCCATATCAGGGTCGAGATCCTTCGTGGAGTAGGTGACGAGTTTCGCTGACGGCGCACGGAAGGTCGACATCTTCAGCAAGTAACAGTTTGTGATGAAAGGCACATTCCATACTCCCCTGGAAAGATTTAATAAACTATTACACAGGGACTTTGTCTAGAAGTAATACAAAACCGGTTAAATGGGGTAAAAAAGGATTGAAAAAGTTATATTTGTTAAAAGAAAGCTTAGAGCTAAAGAAACCACGAATAACTCAATCTAACATAACTTAAGTTTACATATACGTATAGTGGTGAAACAGACTGTTCCGATCATGAATGTAGATTGATATAGGACCAGGTAGATTGATGTATCACTTGAAGGATCCTATAAGACTAAAATGGTCGCCAGAAGAGTAATTTGGTACGGTTCACTTTAACCGGTGTGTGATGATGGTGGCGGGAATGCTTCATCGCTCGATATGAAAATCAATTTTTAATGAGAAATGTATACCATAAAGAAATAACACAAAGAAATACAGATCAAAGCAATGACCACAAAAATTTACTGGACTGGAGTTCGAGAAGCGTCTGAAGCGTTGACCCTTACGCTTGAATGTAAATCCAATTGAAAAGCATTGGCGTACGAAATGTGAAAGGAAATGGCGGTAGCTCCAGTAGGTATATAGGGGAGACAAGGGCCCTGCCTGAGCACCTCCGTCATTAGCCAATTGAGAGATTGGCGCGGTAGGATCGCGACGCCAGTTGCATTTCAACCTCAAGCAGTAGCTAACCAGAGTAAAGACCGGACGATAATACTGGGTGAACGTCAAAAATGATTTTGTTATTAAAAATAAGGGTCGTTTTGAGCTTGTTCATACTGTACTGGTTCCTTTTGGAGAGTGACGCGCGTCGCGGTCGCACCAGGTCGAGAACCAAGTCTAAGGTAAATAGAGATGTTGGAAATTTAACATTTTGGAATCTGTGGAAAATTAGTTCGTGTTGTTGCTTAATTTGATTTAAACAGCAAATTATTAAATTACACATTTAAACAAATCTATTCCGGAGTTCCATTTCAGCATTCAGCCCTTTCAGTATTATTCAGGCTTAGTAGAGTCTCAAGAGTAGTAGATTCTAGAACTGGGCAAGAATATTTCCCCAGACAAAATTTTGACAAACTATAGTAACCATAGACGGGAATTTCATGATGAACATTTTACAGAGAGACAACTAATCAATTGTTGCAGGTCCAGATCGGATTGCCTATTACAGGAAAATACAGAGATCCAGAGTCCGATCAGTATTACAACAATAACGATGTGAGTTGTTTAACTATAGCGCGTAATTTGTATGTTGCGAAATGCCAGCTTTAGATTTCCAGGTGGACTAGACATCATGTTCCAAACTGAGCCCACAGAGGTAATTAGGACCGTGCTACGTTCCCACGACAGTGAAAGTCACAAAATAGACGTAAAGTTTGTTTTTGTTGGGATGGACATGACGCGACAGAGAATACTGCCAGACTTAGTTTTCGAGAGTTCTTTGCTTATTTTGGGACATTTTATAGTTTGAGAGCGCGCAACTTCTCAAACTACACTTATCCATTCTATTTGTTTACACTTGAGCCGCATCCCGCAGGGGATACTTCGCAACGCGAATCACGATGCCAATAATGTTAATGCTTTCATGCGACTTCGCACCTCTTGTTAAACATACCACACCCAAGGCTGCGAATATAAGGATTCGTCATATTTATGGATCGCTATAATTCCAAGTTTCCGTACATCGTATATTTCGCTATCACTGTTTTATTTGGCATACCAAATGCTTATCATAATGCCTTATCGGAACAAGAAGAGCTGCGGTATTGGCTCTCTAAAACGACCCCCGTGAAAGCGATTCACAATCAGCAGTATGACGTAAGGATTCACACAATATCTATCCTGAACTCTAGTGACCTGATAAAGTAGCATTACGTACCTACTAGTCACATTGCATAGTTTTGTAATTCCTATTTAGGATGCGCCTGCAAATATGTAATACGCGGTAGACTGGTACAGGATATTTATAGTATCATATAGTTTGTTTTCGCGTGTCGTAGAGACCGTTACTCTTAACAATAAATTAAGAATAAGAATAAGAAGAAATCTCCGCAGACCCGTTCTGTCTATAGTAGAATATCCTAGATAGAAACACAAATGAACAGCCATCAACGGATTCTTAGACGTACAATCGCAAAATCAAAATATAGCTGTTGAAACAGTGAAGGGATAATCAAAGTCAGGCATCGTAACGGATGTGTAGACCACGCTACAGGTCGATTTGTCGCTTGAGTGTTTATGCAATTTCAACTCGGGTCTAGGGAAGGGTACAACTAGGTACATGTGTGCGGGCATGCTTATTGACTGCCCAAGACACGATACAATAGAGAAAATTTATATTTAGTTTCAATTCAGTTTATATTCTATTGAAATTTAGGTCCAAAAATTGTGTCTCAAGGTGTATGAAAGAAAAGGGAGCATTTTTTTTTGCAGCTGCCAACGTATCATATAAAATGATGGACAGCATTATCATAAACAAACTGGAAAACGACAGTGCTAGTGATATGAATATAGTTGTCGTAGTCTAGTATAAATAACATAAAGAACATTTAAACTTGAAATTTGGTGGAAAAGTAACACTTGCGACATTTTTAGTTGTGCTTCTGAGTGAAATCAACATTAAATAATAAAAAAAGATCGCCTTGCAGTAACCCCGAACAAACTGTACTGTTTGACGTAAACGTTATATTTCAGGGTGCTAAAATCCTTCTGGCGTCGCATTTCGACCTTGAGTACGTTCTGGGACACAAGATAGCGTTTCTCTGCATCGCAAAAGGATCACCGCGACCGCACATTACTTGGTTCAAAGACGGAGTGGAAATATTCGCTCACCACTATTTGCACGTAAGTGTACCTGCCACAATTAGGTTAGACGAAAACTTTAAGCCCCAAAATGATTAAAATGCAATAAACGCAATGCAGACAAACTTTAGACTAAATATTAGCATCAGTAGAACTAACTCTATGTGAAGTTTTTGTTGGGAGAAATTCTTCACCTTACAGACACATGATATCGTTCAAGTGTCAGAACAAGAGGCCAAGTGGATGCAACTTAGGTCTCCTATTCTTTAGTACGAGAAGACCAAAGTAATATTTCTGTTTATATTCTGTTGTTTTTGTCGGGGATACGGTACCAGAAAGGCTATCTGCTAGATCCATGAAACCGTTCAACTAATCGTACTTATTAAGAAAATAAGTGCTAATTTAGACCTGAAGTCTATTCTAGAGAGTATAGAGACTGAAATAGCTAGATATAATCGTTTTCGCACATCGTCACATGCAGCTAACAGATTGAATATCCATACCTCAAAATGAATATGCGTTTACACATCACATTCTGACTCATCCGGTCTAATTTATATAAGTTGTGATAATGGGTTCAGTCGCACTATACAATCATGTTCAATTGGCTGGAGCATCACATTATAGTAGCTATGCGCTACCACTGATTCAGTACAGATGATTGGTTATAATTGAAGCTTTAAACAGTGATAGAGAATTTATTTTGACATTTTGACAAATAAAGTGGCAATCAATAAGGACAAAATAATTGATAAGCTTTAATGGTGACGATATCATAAGCGTTTCCAAAAATATTTCATTTGTGATTGTTGTCTACTTTACCCCAAGATGGACGCAAATTTCAAAGATTCGAGTGTCAGTCAGGATCAAGTGACAAAGATATTTTTACAGATCCACGAGTGGCCGATCGGTGAGGATCGCGTGAAATCCAAGATCGAAATCGATCCAGCCACACAAATGGACGCCGGAGTTTACGAGTGCACGGCGGACAACATGTATTCTATAGACCGGCGCTCGTTCAAGACGGACTTCTCTATTGCGTTTGATTAGTCCTATCTTATTCGACCCATAGCGAGTTATCGCGTTGGGTCATATAGTTTTTACTAAATCATTGTGATTTCTTCCCTAACCTATGGTTCAGTAGTGCGTTCATTACAGAATAATCTATTAAGTGACAAACTAGATTTTACAGAACCGACATTCCTATAAAAGGTATTTTCAGATTCAGTTATTGTTTTCTTTTTATACAATATTATTAATTGTTATTTCAATTTAGTATTATGTTTTATTATATAATGTACTATACGATGTATACTATTTATTGCATATAATGGAGTAAATTTGTCGCTAAAAATATATAAGAAGTGTTTTGTTATAATGCAGGATTTTGTTAGAAAGTAAGTGTAATACTTTATTATACGGCATTAGAGTCAATATAATGTTTTGTAATACTTATGGAATAAATATTATTTATATGAATAATATATATTATAATTAATAAATTAGATTTCGTATATTTCTGTGCGTGTTTTTTTCTGGGTCAGCAAACAGTAACAGTAATATAGCAGTCGCTAGAGGCGCCAATAAGAGTATTTTTCTAGCTGATAGTAATCATATTAGATTTCTAGATTATTAGATAGAGAGAGTAAAAATATTGGAGAAAGCCCCAAGACCCCTTGTTATGCGCATCACAGGCTTGAAGTCAGAAATGTCATGTACCTGAAATTTCACATTGTAGATAAATAGTTCTTCCCCGGAAGAACAGCTACTAAAATGTGTAATATCAGCTGTTGCTCTAGAGTCTAATGTTTATCCAAACTCTTTTACACATAGGTAATATTCGTTTATAACTATTAGTGAGAGGTTGTTAGAATTACCTGATGACTTCGTATACAATGTCCATGTAGTCGGTAGACCTGGCGTAGAATCCAGCCGTGTTGATGGCCCCCCAGAAGTTAGACCACGCCTGTTCGGGCCGGACCAACATGGGCGCAACGACGTCATATCCTGAAGACAACAAGTCCCGAAGAGCCGTCGGTCGCACACGAGACACACTGTCTATTGAGAACAGGTAGTCGCAAACGCTATTCAGGCAACGCTCCCTGGAAAATATACACACATGGTATGGAAGGTCGGGTATAAAACCTGCAACCAAATATGTGATAAGAATCTAGATAAACAATAATGTTTAAAGGTCCTAAATATATGCTAATAGAGCTTTATTAATAATGATAAAAATAACGATTTATTAAGAGTTTTTTATTATTAGTACAAATGTCTTCTCCTCACGTTAAGAGCTAGAATCTCTGAATGTAGGAAACCAAATGGAGCGCAACACTTCACATAATTTCATCTAACAGAGTACTTAATGTATAAATAGAAAGAGACTTTTTTTTTTTACTTTACCTGAAAGTACAAAGCTGCGCTGCGATTCTACAGCAAAATAGGCCATTAATATTTAAAATACACTTACATGGCTATTTTCCTGGCTTCAGCCTCTGTGATAAAGTCACTTGGCTTGATCCGTTTGGCAGAGGCATACAGCTTGGAAGAAGCTTGGAAGAACGCATCAACCTGTTTCTCATGGTATTCCACAGTGTTTCTCAGCATCAAATGTATCTTTGATTTTGGGTAGTCCGTATTGTTTAATTGGTCTAAGAACTCTTCAAGGAACGGAGTGGCTTGTTCTATGAATACAGCCATCGTAACGACTGGTAATTCATCCTCCTAAAATATACATAAAGGCTGTTTAAAAATACGCGAGATAATTTTTAGAACATCATGTTATTTGGTTTGTTTTTTGTTTTAAGATTAAAATTTATTTTTTTTTATTTTAAAATGTTCTGAAATGTGGTTAATGGTTAATTGTAAATTTCTGCTTAGCTTCTTTAGTGAGTTTAGGTCAAGATGGCAACCCCATGTATGGATCTCCTGCCATAAGTGAAAGAAATAGCGGCCCTCTGGTATACAACATAGAAGAATGTGAACAATTCTTCAGAATGTCCGATGATTGAAGCCATTTATTATATTTACATTTATATTTATCAAAACTCAATGTGATATTCCAAAAGTAGATTCTAAGGGAAAATACAAGAAGATAAAGAACTTATGAAGCTGAGATTTTTCTCAGCTCTTCATCTTCAATGATAGATGAGAGAAAATAAAGTAATACACTATGGCAAAGTTAAATATGTGACTTCATTTTGTTTGTTAATTGGTTTTACAAGCTGATAAAATATTATTAGTGTTTACTTTGAGTTCAATCCTTTTCTCATTGCACTGCGCGCAGCCTCCCTTGAGGGACCAGGACTTGGCCAGATAGTTTCCGAGATGGTTGAGCGTCAGTTTGGACACACCATTCCCGTGAATAATGAGGGGTCGCTCTTTGGTTATGACATTTTCCAAATAAGGCCAGTCCTCTGTAGTGCTATTTGCTTTGAGTTCAACATCGGCTGTGAAAAATAAGTAACATAATGTTTATTATTATTCCTCCCATAAATTTAGTTACTGTGGCCTAGCATTCGACAGCAGACGACCATGTGGAATATTTTAGGCAAGTAACTCTTGAAGCAAAGTTTCATTATTATCTTTGAACTAAAAATGTCATAAATATTACATACATAGTGCTCCATGAAGGTTCTGGAATATAGCAGAGTTGTGGTCGAGTACAATTTTCAGTGTTTCTCTTAATTTGGCATCCAGATAAGCATTTGTGTAGAAAAGTTGGTCATCTTCCTTATCTTTTATAGTTTTAAACGCAAGCAACTCTGTAAGCTCTGATAAGTAACCTTAAAACAAAACGGAATAAATAATATAATATGAAGTATAAATTTACATGCATCGATAGGGAGTAAATGGTGAGTTGTATGGAAAATGGTGTTGATTCCAGACTCAACAACATCTAACTTATTCTATTTGATATGGAGTGAAAGATACAGCAATTGTTGAAATTGTCACTATCAGTATCAATATTTTTGGTTAAATTAAGTATATGAGAGTCTCATGATGATACCAATAGAGAATTGATACCAATAGAGATACATCTCTATTGGTATCAAGAGAATTGATACCAATAGAGATACATCTCTATTGGTATCAATTCTCTATTGTGAGGAAATTATAAATTTAATTTATTGATACATATTAGAACTGAAATGGTATGTTCATATAGAGAACCTGACTTCAGTAATCTTAACCTACCAATAAAACCACCAGAATTCAGGTACGGATTGGGACTGTCTGTCTTGGGATACTTGGGTGCAAGTGTGGCATCCGGCCAACAGAACTGTTCAGCCGCAAACACGATTCTTGCCTCCGGGAACGACTTGAACTTCTTAATAATCTCATCTAAGCCGCCAGTGAAAATCACATCATAACTGAAATAAATTAGAACCACATAAACATAAATTCATGATTTAGTAAATCATATGAATGTTCATAATACAAACCTATCTGTAAAAAGTATAATCTTTTCATTATGTCCCGACTTTATCAGTTGGTTAAGTTTGTTTTTTAATAGATTAACTTTATGGCCTCCGCCTGGGTTTTTCATATCACCACCCAACCATTCCTGTCCCTTTCCTAACACTTCCACGTCTATACCATAAACTTCGGCAGAACGAAGGAACCTCTGGAGGCCATGGGTGTCGTCTGTTGCTACGGTCAGTACTATGACATCATCTGAAATAGATCATATTTTATTACTATTAGCCTGTAGTTTTAGTGTTATTAAAACATAATATTTTGACAAATTCTACTTATTCTTATGCCAATTAGAATCCTCATTTTGTAATTTGAGACTGTAAGAAAAAATAGTTAAAGGAGTATTTTATGTGAATATACATATGCAACTTTGTCATAAACATATAAAATTAGTGCAACATCATAACTTTAAACACACAATTAGCATATGTAGTAAAAAACATAAGTACATTGTTATTTCTAAAAATAGATGGGCATAGCTTGGGTTACCATTACATCTTTGAAATAGAATTTTGGTAACATAACAACTACAGGAAACCTATGAATTTATTGCATTGCCAGGCCAAAACAATATCTCTGTAAGATGATGATGATGACTAAGATAAAGTAACTAACTAAAAAGTAGGTAGGTACATAATATATACTTATAACAAATCTCACCTTTACATTCAGCTCTCAATATGATTTGTAGGAAAAATATACAAACTAGTTTCAACACCGACATATTTCTAGATTGATCCATGATCAAATCTCAGGTTCAATGGGGTTGCTACCACATTTAACTATGTGTCGTCAAACAGCTCGGCCGGCGTCCAGAGCGGCACTGGACAAGTAAACGCGCGGCGGCGGCAGTTGCTCCAGTTACGGGGCACTCACTTCAGAGACGATAAGCTTTGTAGCTGGCACCCGCGCCTGGCGTCAAACTCGCTACACGTCACGTTACAAATTTACGATAAGCCCGCGTCCTCCCCTCACCGGACCCGACTATGCCCCTTCAGTGCATGAGATCACTCCCGAGTCCCGACTCCCGAGCGACAGTGCTCGTGTTCCAGTTAACACAATAGTTTAGTTGCTGGACAGCGCTCTGCATACTATAGAGCCGTTTACGGGTGCAAGTTTCTAAATATTCACATAAACGATATACTTTCACACAGTATCATGACTGAAATTTCAATATTTTGAATTGTGTTCTATTGTTATGGTAGGTTTTTGTATAATCAATGCATTTTTTTTTGAGAGCTTTAAAAGATTGAAATCAGAACACCTCTTACTTTTCACTCTGTTCAAATTAAGAAGTCCCGCGGCACATAATGGAACTAACGTAAATCATCAATAAATTGAATTTGCGCTACAAGTAAACTGTAAAATAACGCTACAACCAAGAGACTTCGTAGGTAAAACGGATAAGATGACAACTGATAGGCAATTGAAATGTCAGTGCCAAGTTCTTATAAACTGGGAATGTCAAATTCAAATAGTTGTTCTTTTTTTATGTTACACTAGTCTTTTTTTTTATTTTACTTTATAAGCCCCTTGGTCGTGGCGCTAATGTCTACGTGAAAGCAAATTATTCCATTGTTCCAAATTAGTTCCAGGTATCGCCACGGGACTTAATTCGTCGAAACGAGTTTCTAGTCGACTTTCTGCAGATGCCAACCAGCAGGAGTAGCTTTTGCCTTAGGTACTTGTAATATGCGAGTCCGGCTATGCCGAATACGAACATACTACTAACCATAGATACGTTTGTACAAGTAATCTCGCAAAATTAGTTGGACCTTTTCCAGTATCAACCGACGCTTGTTCTGTTGTAGATCCCAGACGATAGCTCGAAGCTCGAGGCGACAACGAACTTAAGCTTTGTAGAGCATATGCGCCGCTCGGATATCAGAGAATTGTGACACTTATTATAAATCCTAGAATTTTACAGGCTTGTTAACAAAGGTTATTAATATGGGTATTGACTTCGAGTCGGGGGTCCATCGCGGTCCAAAATCCATAATAGAAACTGTAGGTACGTTCAAGGGACAACCCAGTATCTAGTAACGCAAATGGTAGGCAGGTAGACGTGGAGTATAGGTAAACGTTGATGAGAAAAAGCAATTAACTTGCATTTAGAGACATAAAGATGCAAATTCTTAGTTATGCTCTATCCAGCTATGTATTAGGATCGTATGCACCCGCAAAATATTTTTACGATGTGGCTGGATAAGTGACATGCATTACGATTACACTTCTAATTGTCATATCAGAACTGTCATTTTGTTTTTGTTTAATTGTTTAATGTACATATATGTGATATTTGCGTATTTAATCAATAAATAAATAAACCCTTTTCCCTTACTGCCCCGGGGGTTCAGAAGTACAGAAGCTTTAAGAACTACGTTATATATTTTCTTGAAGCCTGAGTTATCACATCCATACTCAGCATAATGAATTCGTAAAAGTCCGCTATGCTAAACACCATCCCGATCAGTAAGAATGCCGTTATTGAGAGGTAACAGCAGCATAACAACTTTTTAATTTATTAACGAACAAACGTTTGAAACTGTATAAAGTTTCTTTTAATGAAGTAGTTTATTTGAATTGTAATACTATTACTTATATAAAATACCTCGGTAGATATGATGGCACACCACTGTTATGTTGGAGAGGGGAATAAGTGTAAAAGATAAAATTATTACTGTATTCCCGAATTGGATAAGCAGTTGTAATTGACTTATTTATACACAGTTCACAGGTAAAACGAAGTCTCGTGATAGCGCTTATTCCTTCAGGCATTTTACCAAAAACTGCCACGTTTAATAGGTAGGTACGTCCAAATACCTACGCGAGCACAGACAGATTTGCAAATGAGCTAGGTATAGAATACCTTCGACTAGAACAGGACTTCAGGACCACCACTGCATTGCAATCATCATGATTTCCAACTGTATATTTTTGGATCAAAATGAGAGAGGAATGTGAAACAATTTCGCAGTGCTAAAATGTTCACATTACAAATATTATTACATAGATCGTGCTATCTATTTTTCTCATTGCGATTCAACTTACTTCAGGGGTTTATTTTTTACATATTGTCTGGCGATCGGAAGTTCGCGAGCGTTTTGCGTGAATTATAGCTATAACTATGCCGCAATAAACACCAATTTTAAAAAGATATCAATTTAACTGTCTGAATAATATCTGTCCTACCTACTGACTTTTTTTAAATGTGACCTGCTATGTATACACAAAATAATTCGCATAGCGTTAAAAAATAAATGCTACAAAAAATTATATAAATTTAAGAATGATCTCACCTTTGGAGTATAAAAACTGGTTCTTACAGGTCGCATCTTCCGAATCTTTGCTGCAAAACTCTTGGGATAGTGTGCCGGGTTCCAGCGCCACAAATATGGCTAGCACCCAAACACAACATTTCAGAGGAAAGCACCGATGTCTCCGAAGCATGTTACTGCCAAAGCTTCCAGCGGAGAACTGCAATAGAACGTCGGTTGAATCTATCAAATTGATTACAACAGAAAAGGTGAGAGCGATATTCTATTTTCATCGCTTTCAGAAAAACTAATACAGCGTGAAATGAAAGTGTCGCGCGCAGTTACAGATACTTTTCTTGGGTTAGGTAGCGGTTTTGCGGAAGTAGCGGGGCGGAGATGAGGCCGACAACCGCGTCTAGCAACTTATTCAGCGGCAGCCGACAAATTTGACTGGCCTCATAGCTCAGTTAGTACCCCTGCCATCTGCGCTGTATGTCGTGGGTTCGATTCCCACCCCAGACAATCATTTGAGTGACGAACATAGATGTTTGTTCTGTGTCTGGGTGTTGATATGTATTATATATCCGTTGTCTAGTTCCCATGATACAATCTATTTACTTAGCTTACTTTGGGGCTAGATGGCTCTGTGTGAAATGTCCACCAATATATATATTGAGCAAAACAACCACAAATATAAAGATTGAAAAAGATAGAAATTATTTACTTAGGTCGCAGCTGGCTTTGAAATACCGTTAGCTCCGTTCATTTATAGTTAAAATATCGTGCGTATATAGACAATTTAATAAACCAAGACCATATTTATTTTCAAACCTAAACTAATTGATTAAATCCAGAACGCCCAGCACATTATATCACTGACTTGCTCACTAAACAATCACAATGTGTTCTCTGAGTAACAAGCTTCAAATATTCGATGTAATCGATTCATACATAATCATCGACCAGTTAAATTAAAGGAACTTAAGGTTTTGAAGTTGATGGCCATGTCAACGGTCAGTGGGTTTAAAAACTGGTATTAAAACTATCCCTATTTTGGCATCAAGATCAAAACGAAAAATTACATTAGAAAACTAATTTGAAAAATATATAATTGGACTACTAGAGTGACATATATATATTTTTTTGTGATATAGTAGTAACAGAACGATCCGACGGCTCAACTGGTGGTAAGTGGTAACCTCGGCCAGTAACAACCCCCGTAACTATGAGATATGTAGGTGGAATGTCTCATGTGCTTGTAATTTCATAATTTTTCAACTCACTTCAAAAGGAGGAGGTTATCAATTCGAGTGTATTTTTTTTTATATGTTTGGTACCCTATAATCTCTGTCATTTGTAAAGTGATTTAGAGAATTATATTTTTATTTGACAGTATATACTTTAATATTGGTCCCATACATATTCATAAAAATCGGTTCAGTAGTTTGGTTGTTAAATCAAAATAACTGGAAAAAATATGTCATCCATGTGCGAGATAACGACAAATCATTCTCATACGATGTAGGTTTTTCGTTTTTCCCCGCTATATAATTATTTGCTTTGGTGTGTAACACCCTTACGAAGGGATAAAGTGGTAAATCTTATGCTCTAATAACGATATTACTCGGCGTACCGACGCATTTTCCTCATTAAATCTATACAAATAAATAAAATTGGAGTGTCTGTTTGTAATATTAAAATAACCGCTTTTCACTAAGTGTATATGGATGTATACACGGTATACATTACGGTATTTACTAAAACAACATTTTTTACAATTTTTGTCTGTCTGTCTGTCTGTTCCGGCTAATCTCTGAAATGGCTGGACCGATTTTGACGGGACTTTCACTGACAGATAGCTGATGTAACAAGGAGTAACTTAGGCTACTTTTCCAAGGGGTAAAATAGGGGTGCGTGATAAAACCGAATTCCACGCGGACGAAGTCGCGGGCAACAGCTAGTAAGATAATAAAGATTCATTGGTCATTGTTGGTCCCGTACTCGTTCCTATAGGTAAAGAAAGAAAGAAAAACATTTATTTGACCACTCACAAATACGTACTAGGTATTCTTTCGATTACAAAATACGATGAAACTTTGAACTAATTTTAATTGCAACACTAGTTTCATAGAAATAACAAATCTACCTAATTCTTTTTTGGCAAATAAAGAATGGCATTAATTTGAAAGTTAAGATACGGTGCATTTTCGTGGACGGTATTCTATTGATAAAAATGTGATTGTCCAAAAAGACGCTATAGTTAGTGAAAGCAACCGCATCTAGGCCGCCTCGGCTCACTAAACATTGAATTTTGGATAGCCAAGTACCATTGTTGCCAAAAACCTGTTAGAAACAATTTCGTTCTTTTAAAGCACATATAGTATTGTAGTGACCAATTTACTTTTACGAATGACAACATATGTACATCAAACTATCATATACTTTTGTCCATTTTCAAGCTGTAGAAGCTTGGTGCAAATTTTCTGTCAGTAATATCACAGCTTATGAACACAGCATGTACGGTCTGCATACCATATAGCGTTACATGTTTCCGCGGGTCAGCTGTTTACATTGTGAAAACTCTACAAACAACATTGGATTGTAGGGAGCCCACTCCGCACCCTACACAGCCAATAATTACGTAATATTATTTATATTCATTATTATTAATTTTTTTATTATACAGGTTGACCAATAAATTGTCTCAAGTGAAATCCTAGTAAGCCGAGTAGAAAAACCTATAAGACGTATCTTGCCGAACAAATACTGAGTTTATGATGTATGTTCTACGAACTCAAGTATGACCAGTTACTCGGGAAGCAACGTCATGAAATAATCATTTAAACTTTATGTAACATCGAAGAATCTATTAAGGATACAGTAATAATAATATATTCGCAAAATTAAGTTCTATTTTATGAAAATATACCTAGTTGTGGTTTTAAAAATAGCCTCTACGTTTTGAAGACCAAATGCATAATTATTTGGAACATCATGTATAATTTCAATCAGACGGAGGTTATCGCTTGTTGGATGGCTGCACACTTTCGAGTTTACCGTTGAATTGGCGGTTCGCCTCGACCACCCACTGTCAAGTTGAACCACAATAATTAAAAGGCCAAACACTGGAACCCTTGTTTCGACAGCAGTTACTACCAACTTACGGAATGAGCCGTGAAACGTGATTTACAAGAGTTCATATAAGCTTAATTTCCATTTGGGAAATTAAAATAAGTAATTACCTACCGATCACCTGCATTTTGATTCAGATAAACTGTTATTCCCACATAAAATTCAAATGACAGGGCAATAAAGAATGAGAGGTATATTGGTAGTGGACAATTGACACAGCGCCATCTAGCCCTAAACTAGCATAGCTTGTACTATAGAAACCAAACAACTGATAGAATACATATATACTTTTTTGTAAATACATACATAGAGGTATAATGGATACCTATTAACACCCTGACGCAGAACAAACATTCGTCACACAAATATTTGTCCTGGGTGGGAATCAAACCCACGACCTAAGCAGAAAGCAGAGTTACTACCAACTGAGCTGTGAGGAATGTCAACTGTGGTAAAATTATACAGGTAATTCCCATGTTGTCCTGTCCATTTGGTTGGCCGCCCATAGTTTTTTTTTTTTTTTTTTTTTTATGTAATACATTTAAGGAACGAGCCGATGGCCCAACTGGTGATAAGTGGTAACCTCGGCCCATAACAGCCGATGCGACTTGGGTCCTCCCATACAAGGTATGACAAGACCCAAGTCGCATCGTATGCGCCCGTAAATGTGAGACGTCAAGGTGGAATGTCTCATGTGCCTTTAATTTCACCGGCAACCACACCTTTCAAACCGGAACACAGTAACGCGAATGCGTTACTGCTTGGCGGCAGAAAAGGGCATGGTGGCAGTACTTCCCCGGACGAACTTGGCGAGAGTTCTACTGCTCATAGTACAGATATCTGTAGGTACACGACTCGTTTGTTATGCAAATTGACATCCACATTTTGCCAAGTTTACTTGATCGAAACAAGTGCAACAAAGTGAAGAGTGAAGAGCGAGTAACATATGTGAAGTAGAATATATTTAGTTTTAATTATGTTTATTAAATTATTTTGTACTAATAGAAGTGGGTCTGAATGTGTGGGCTGTTTTTATTATTATTATTATTACTACTTGAACGACCCTCAAGATTCTTACTTGCTTATTGGTATTGACACTCCATGGCAGCCTCGGTAGGGCAGATTCATTTCAGCCCATAAATATGACAAAACTAATAATCAAAGTACAAGTATTTATTGAGTATTAGCTAATAATCCGACAAGACTCGAAACCTACTTCAACGGTGGCTTCACAACGCTTATATGTTGATGCTTAAGGTCGATAGTCAGTGACGAACATCGACCTTGTGTTCACTGATGCACACTGCGTATTCCCTTGCGATATATACATAACTTATATGTGATAACCTTCGACGGATTCCATGTAACAAAAAAAATCTTTTGAATCTTGTAACTACATACGAGATTATTAACTTTAGTAGTCGAAGTTCAGATTGACAGACATAGGTAACATAGGTACTACATACCCATTTAGGTAGGTTATCACTTATAAATTAATAAATATTGGGGACATTTCATACAGCGCCATCTAGCCTCACACTAAGCATAGCGTGTATCATGGGAACCAGACACGTAATATACATACCTACTTATATATATTTTTATAAATACTTATAATACATATTGACACCCAGACACAGAACAAACGTCTATATTCGCCATACAAATATTTGACCTGGATGGGAATTGAACCCACGGCCTACTACAGCACATAAGGCAGGGTTACTACCAACTGAGCTGTGAGGTCAGTCGATCACATAATCATTGGGTAAGAGCCATTTCTTTATGAATTCTATGGAAATAAAGTTTTTGACTTTGACTTTGACTTGGAATCAGACTGCTACTTTATGATGCTGATTATTAAATACTAAACTCATTGGCAGACTGGTGGGCTCACAAGCCTCTGCAGCCATCAACTAAGAAGAAGAAGAAAATACTATTATTAGTTGTAAGCCGTCCCCAAAAATGGTGTGCAAGCGCAGCACCCGAGTCTGGGACTAAATTCTCACTCTATATACCAAAGTCGTTGACAAGTCTTCGTAAAAGGGTTGAGTTGGTAGTCTGTTGAGTCTAGTAGTTTGAGAGGCTAGCTATATTGGATCCTGATCAATATAAATCCAATAGGTAACCTAGATTGAAAAAAAAAACTTTATCATTAACGTCGATATTTAATTAGTGGATGAGCGATGGAGGTGCATGCATAGAGCTTCAGCTGGGAACTCCAATCCAATTTGAGTAACAGGATTAAAACAACAAATGTAGTGTTAACTCGGCCAGTGTGACTGGAGCAGAGTTGTGAGCAAGTGCTTCGAAACTAGTTGTGCTGAGAACCAGAAAAGAAAATGCCTAAAGAAGACCCAGAGCATACGGCACTCAAGAAGGAACTGACCGATTTAATCGCGCAACTAAAGGTAGGTCAATAACCACATCACCAACATTTTAAGGCACTTACATGAATGACCTGTCCCCTAGCCAACTTGACTTTAAGATACGTTCATTAAAATCAAAGATATCTATTCTATTGTATGCTCTTAGTGCCAGAAAAATATTTATGTACTAGATGTTGCTCGCGACTTCGTCCGCGTGGAATTCGGTTTTATCACGCACCCCTATTTTACACCTAGGAAAAGTAGCCTTAGTTACTCCTTGTTACATCAGCTATCTGCCAGTGAAAGTCTCGTCAAAATCGGTCCAGCCATTTCATAGATTAGCTGGAACAAACAGACATTCAGAGATTTAAAAAATGTTTGCCAGAAAAATATTTATGTACTAGATGTTGCTCGCGACTTCGTCCGCGTGGAATTCGGTTTTATCACGCACCCCTATTTTACACCTAGGAAAAGTAGCCTTAGTTACTCCTTGTTACATCAGCTATCTGCCAGTGAAAGTCTCGTCAAAATCGGTCCAGCCATTTCATAGATTAGCTGAAACAAACAGACATTCAGAGATTTAAAAAATGTTGTTTTAATATATGTACCGTGTATACATCCATATGCACTTAGTAAAAAGCAGTTATTTTAATATTACAAACAGACACTCCAATTTTATTTATTTGTATAGATAATTCAATCAACTATTGTATATGTATAAGATTTTGATTTGATTCAATCAACTAAGTACTTACTTAACACGCTGTCAAGAGCAGTCGTTGGTTGGTTATTTTAAAATAGTTAATTTGATTGGTCACTGACTATATTTGACTGGCCTTACACTTCAGTTGGTAGTAACCCTGTTTTCTGCGTCGTGGGTTCGATTCTCACCCAGGACAAACATTTGTGTAACGAACATAATGTTTGTTCTGTGTCTGGGTGTTAATATGGATTTATTTACAAAAAACTATATCTTACTATATTTAAACGAGCAATTCTTGTATATATATAATCTGAATCTCGGAAACGGCTCCAACGATTTTCATAAAATTTAGTATACAGGGGATTTCGGGGGCGATAAATCGATCTAGCTAGGATTCATTTTCAGAAAATGTTGTTTTATTCGTGTTTTCAATAATCAACTTTATCGATAAAAACTTTTTTTTTATTGAAAGAAAATAACAAAAAGGTGGCGCTTATTCTGTCGGTAAGATCGAAAAATATTATTCATATTTCATCATTTTATCAGTATGTAATTCGTACTTAGATATAATTTCTAAAAAACACAATTTATAAAAAAAAAAATATCGAGCAAAGCTTGGCCATCCAGGTACTAAGTATTATATCAGCTGTCTGGTAGAACATTTAAAACATTTCTTTATAGCATTAGAACTCTCACCAACTTCGTCCGGGGAAGTACTGCCACCAAGCCCATTTCTGCCGCCTAGCAGTAACGCATTCGCGTTACTGTTCCGGTCTGAAAGGTGTGGTTTCCGCTGAAATTACACGCACATGAGACATTCCACCTACACGTCTCATAGTTACGGGCGCACATGATGTGACTTGGGTCTTGTCGCACCTAGTAGGGGAGGACTCAAGCCGTATCGGTTGTTATGGGCCGAGGTTACCACTTACTACCAGGTGGGCCTCGGCTCGTTCCGTTAATATACCACATAAAAAAAAAGTTTGATTGTATTCCTATTTTTTGCATATTTTATAGGTTGACCAAGAAAAAGTGGCTGATGCGAAACTTGCTGAGAAGTGTGGCGACCTGGGAGACGTTCCAAAAGTGAGGCTACACGTCAAGAAGTCGTTGAAAGGGCACATCAATAAAGTCAACTCTGTGCACTACAGCGGAGACTCGAGGTATGTAAAATACTTCTGAATAATTGCCAATCCTAAAAAGACCACCCAACTGACAGGCCTCACAGCTCAGTTGGTAATACCTCTGAACTGTAGGTCGTTGGTTCAATACCCACCCAGGACAAACATCTGTATGACAAGTATTGATGTTTGTTATGTGTCTGGGTGTTAATATGTATTTAAGTGGATGTATTAACAAAAAGAATAGTATATATGTATTATATCAGTCATCTGGTTGTCTTAGTATAAGCTATGCTTAGTTTGGGGCTAAATGTCGAAGTGTAAAATGTAACCAATATTTAAAAAAAAAACACCTGATGTTAAGTGGTAACCGCCGCCCATGGACAACAGCAATACGACTCAAGTCCTCTCCATCAAAGTACGAGATGACTCAAGTCGCATTGCGTTGCGTCCATCACCACGAGACGGGGATGTTACGTCTCTTGCGCCTGCAATTTCACCGGCACCCACTCCCTTCCACTGGAACACAGCAATACGAGTGCATCACTGCTTGGCGGCAGATTACCAGGTGTGGTGGCAGTACTTCTCCCGGTGAACTTAGAAGAAGTTCTACTGCTACTTAGCTTCTAGCTCATATCACCTGGCTCACTCGTAACACTTGAAAAAAAAATTTTTCATCAGGCACTGTGTTACGGGCTCCCTTGATGGTAAGCTGATCATCTGGGACACGTACAGCGGTAACAAGGTGCAGGTGATACCTCTGCGCTCCGCCTGGGTAATGAGTGTAGCCTTCGCACCATCTGGAAACTTTGTTGGTGAGATATACCTACAGTACTTCCCCGGACGTACTTCTACTGCCTTAAAATGTTTGACTACAATTGCGTTGAATCCTGCGTTTATGTTTATAAGCGTATATAATACAAAACCTAAAATTAAATTCCAAACACGAGTATTATTTCTATATCCGCAATTTCCCAGTTACGTAGTAAATGTGTCATGAATATTGTCACATAATACATATACACTGTATTATTTAATTGCTAAATGATTTATCAATTCTCTCAAAACATTATTGATAAGTAATGCAGCTGGGAAAAACGTGATTTATTCATGACAGGGAATCACCTAAATGACAGACCTTGAAACAAAGACCAACAATAATACATTTTTAGTTTACCTTGTTGTAACCATTTGTTGTTACTTATAAAGTGCGCCTCAATAAGGCTCCTTTGCCTTTGCTCCGTGCATTTAGTAATGCTTACTTAAATGATTCACATTGCAATTGTACGTATAAACTCAGATAGCACACAGCACAAAGTAGAGACGACTTACCTCACGTTTTTATGTTAAGTTTAAGCAAACAGGCTTGCGGCCCGCCTGATGTTAAGCGGTCAGCGGTGCTCGTATCGACGTCAGCAACACCGGCAGAATTACTAATGCGTTGCCTACCCTGGAGATTTCTTTATACATTTCTCTTGAAGCTGCCCATGTCATACCTTGCCGGGGAGACCTCAGGAGGTAGCCAATTCCACACATTTCCTTGCCCTTGTCCCCGTTTTCCCAATTAGGTGGGGTCGGCACAACATGTATATTCCTTCCATTTCTCTCTGTCAGACGTCATCTCAGCACTCACTCCTTTATTGCTCGTATCGTCTTTCACGCAATCTATCCATCTTTTCTTTGGCCTACCCTTACTCTTACATCCACTCACATGCATATTTAAGACTCTTTTCTGGGCATGACTTTCATCCCTCCGCATAACGTGTCCATACCACGCTAACCTACTGCACCGCAACTTCTCCGTCACTACTACTTTCAGACTTCCCCTTGCATACTCGATACTACAAGTACACAGCCACAGCTTACAAGTGTGCGGTAGAAAAGTCCTCGTGAAACGAATTGTCCGAGCCTGCCATGGTTCTATAATGTGTGGATGGGCCTTATTTACATTTTGTTTGCATGTCTAAGCTTGCGGGGGTATGGACAACATGTGTACCATATACGACGTCAACAACCGCGACTCGACTGGAGCCGCGAAGATGGTGCGCGAGCTGGCCGGCTACGAAGGGTTCCTCAGTAGCTGCCGGTTCCTAGACGATACGCATATCCTCACTGGATCCGGAGACATGAAAATGTACGAAACGTAAAAAAAAAACATATTCGCGGCCTAAATTTGACAGTGACACAACTAAAAAGAACTCATTTTTCAGGAGAGCGGTTTTGCGTTGAGCGATGGCGAGTAAATCCAACCAATCAGATAACGACTTTAGTGACGTCACTCGCGACGTCAATCAGTTGGGCGAATAGTAGAATATACATCTTCAAGTGAATACGACGCCACTAGACTTTCTCATATTTCATAGGTTTATTTTTACGTGAATACGTTAGGGTACGAACTAAATGATCATCTGATCTTAAGCAGTAGACTCTGCCCATAGATAAAACGTCTTGGGTCCTCCGAAACTTTTATGGGAAGACCCAAGTCGCAATATATTGCGGACGTAGCTCTGGGACGTGAAGGGGGAACGTCTAAGCCTGTCATTTCTCAGGCGTCCACACCTTTCAACAAGAAGTACGCAAGTTGTGTTGCTGCTTTAATGACACCACATAAGGTGGGTCACCAGCTTGTTCAAAATAAAATATTCCATAGTTGGTGTGCTATGGAATGTGCGCATTCAGGCAAAAAATACCAAGAGAATATGTTGTTTATCCCTGTCAACTGAGCGAACAGCCCAGCTCTATAACTATGATGACTGAATTCTGGCTTCACAGGTTAGTTGGTAGTAACCCTGTCTTCTGCGCTGTACGGTAGGTCGTGGGTTGGACTCCCAGCCAGGACAAACATTTTTGTGACGAACATAGATGTTTGTTCTGTATCTGAGTATTGATATGTATTTACAAAAAAGTATATAAGTATTATATTAGTTGTCTGGTTCCCATGATCCAAGCTATGCTTAGCGTACTTTGGGGGTAGATGGCGCTGTGTTAAATGTCCCCAATATTTATTATTATTATGTATTGTGTTCGTAGCTGCGTGTGGGACTTGGAGGCTGGTAAAAGGGAGATGGAGTTCGACGCCCATGCAGGAGACGTCGTCACCATTTCTCTATCACCCGGTATGTATAATCATCTTACAACTAAGTACAAGTTTCGCCATGTGTTGCTATTTCATCATCCTATTTCACGTTTGATCATGTTCCAGGAAACATAACGTTTACTGCTTATTTAGGATTTGTTTGAGGACTGTCCAAGAGCTAGTGGACACCCTGGTGTCTAGCTCAAGCTTCTTCCTGAAGAAAATCTGTTCAAACCGTGTGTTACTTGAAGGAGGGCTTCTGCATGTTCCGAATATTAGTCCTTAGCAGTGGCTTTTCACGCAGAGCAATTAATATTATACCACCTACAAGCTTTAAGAGCAGTAGAACTCTTGCCAAGTTCGTCCGCGGAAGTACTGCCACTAGTAGTACTGCATTCGCGTTACTGTGTTCCGGTTTGAAAGGCGTGGTTGCCGGTGAAATTACAGGCACAAGAGACATTCCACCTACACGTCTCAGAGTTACGGGCGCATACGATGCGACTTGGGTCTTGTCGTACCAAGTAGGGGAGGACCCAAGTCGCATCGGTTGTTATGGGCCGAGGTTACCACTTAACACCAGGTGGGCCATCGACATGTTCCGTAAGTGTATCAAATAAAAAAATCGTTTAGAGCCTTGCATTTATCTATTATATTACCGTAAACTCACATTGCTGGTATGAAATGGTCAGTCAGAAATACCTTATATTTCAGACATGAAAACGTACGTGACCGGCTCCGTGGACAAGACGTGTAAGCTGTGGGACGTCCGCGACGAGAAAGCGAAGCAGACGTTCTTCGGACACGAAGCTGACGTCAACAGCGTTTGTGTGAGTCTCAGTATTCAATATAGCGCCCGTGCTGCCGTCCTTTAACTAAAAGGCCGTTAAGCCCAAATTGTTGTTTTCGAGATATCTTCAGAGAACTCTTTTGAATTCCTTTTAAATCCGTCAATTAACGGTCTAAAATTTTTTTTATATCTCCGTACATTGTATAGACAGAGAGATAGAGAATTTTGATAGGGTATTTTGTTGTGGGTCCGGTAGAAACAGGAATAATAGATACCCTTCCAGAATTTTTTGCACTTTCAGATGATTGACAGTTTCTTTCTATATATATCACAGCAATACTTGGGTGTTTTGGTAAATTCAGTCTTCATATACTTTTTGTGAGATAAACTTATGGGACGAACATAATGGCCAACCTGGTATTGTAGTAACCTCTGCCCATATCAGACAATACGACTTAGTTCCTCATCTACTTATGTATAACAGGACCCAAGTAGCGACGTATGCGCCTAAAACTGAGATGTTATGGT
The DNA here is from genome assembly GCA_947359385.1 of Chesias legatella. Lineage (NCBI taxonomy): Eukaryota > Metazoa > Arthropoda > Insecta > Lepidoptera > Geometridae > Chesias > Chesias legatella. The sequence continues at coordinate 7,677,477 of OX375762.1, read as the reverse complement.
GGAATGTCTCATGTGCCTGTAATTTCACCGGCAACAATAGCTTCCAAACCGGAACACAGTAACGCGGAAATGTTACTAGTTGATGTTCTTGGCAGCAGAAATGGGTATGGTGGCATTACTCCCCCGATCTTGGCGTAAGTTCTGCTGCCTGCTTTATAACGGTTTCTCCATTATGACAGTGTTCGAAGACTTAATAATTGTGATGTTGATACCTATCGTTTTGCAGTACCACGCGAGCGGGCAGGCCTTCGCAACGGCTTCCGAGGACAAGACAGCGCGTATGTTCGACATACGCAGTGATCAACAACTCGGCCACTACCAGCCGCCGGGCCCGAGCGGTTTCACCAGCTGCGGTAAGTAACAAACGCTATCTGTGTCGCAGTTAGCATGTACGTACACAGAACTGGGTCTTTCCATACTTTAACGGGGTTACCCATTGACAGAAGATATCGCTTAGCTTCCGGTGTGTTACGGAATGACTGACGCAGTAACTATAGTAACTACTGTGGTTATGTGGTATCGTTTCATAGTAATGGCATAGTAATGGAGTGCTGTCAACTTTCACGTCATGATACCTGCTCGTTACTCAGCACAATAACAAGGGCCTCACAGCTCAGTTGATAACTCTACCTTCTGGGCTGTAGGTCGTGAGTTCAATTCCCAACCAGGACACACATTTTTGTGATGAATATAGATGTATGATCTGTGTCTGGGTTAGTATGTATGATATGTTTGTATTTACAAAAAGTATATAAGTATTCTATCAGGTGTCTGGTTCCTATAGTACAAGCTATGCTTAGTTTGAGGCTAGATGGCGTTGTGTGAAACGTCCACCAATATTTATTTATTATATTTTATTACCTAAGGGCGCGATGTAGGTACATGCACCGTCCATAGTCGCCCACTATCCCTTTGTATCTTGTATGAAACAGCCCACGTTGTACTGCGTAATACTATGTAATAGTGCTTCATAGAACCTATTCATTTGATCCATAAAATAGAAAGGTGGCCTCGATGTCGAATTGGCAAAGGAGATAATTTTTGTCGCAACTTTAGCTCAACCAAGTCACACAAACTGCAGATAAGTAATTTATGGATTTTACGGCAAGAAAATAATATTATAAACATACTAAAATATATTTTCACGTGACAAATAAAAAATGCAACTATGAATGAATATTTAATTTTTATTTTTTATTTTTAATGTTATGAAGAATATTTCATACAAAATATATTATTTTTAAAAATAAAACTCAATTTTAATGATAAAACGAGCAAAAATATTTTAATCAATATAACACATGCTTTTATGTGTTGCGTGGTAATGGTTTTACAACAAAATTCTTTGACTGAAAAAAATTGTACTAATAAGTAGTTATACAAAAGTAATAATGCAGGTGTTTGATAGGCTGGTGTATGATCGTCAAATAATAGATATAACATATCATACAGTATAGTCTTGGTGTTCCAATTCCACTTCACGTCTCAGGAGACGGGGCGTAAGAATCTACGTAAAAGGCCTAATCCAATAGAGAGGGCATTGCTTAAATCAGGTGAACCATTCTAAGCTAATAAGAACATGTAAACATTTCTGAAGGACAGTGATATCTTGTCATTCAATCTGTAGGAGGTCAGCGTGTTAGCTAATTTTTCGGCCTTTCAGTGATTGGGCCCACATAATGTAGTCCACTTTATCTTCATATCTTATCGCGTTAAATTTAATTTCCATAGACCAGTTCGGTATTCAGTCATGTAATGTTGTTGTTGTTGTTATAACAATAGAAAATGTTTATAATTATTCTTTTAATTTAAGATGGTAACTTGTGATGTCTACACAACAAACTGTTTATTACAGGTCTGTCTCTAAGTGGAAGATATCTTCTTGCTGGTTCAGACGACAATGCAATTCATTCTTGGGACACCCTTAAAGTTACTCACACAGGTAAGGAGCGACAATATTAGGTATAAATATATACTCCACAGTCCAAAAACTTTTGAAGAGCAGTAGAACTCACGCCAGGTTCGTCTGGGGAAGTACTGCTACCATGCCCATTTCTGCCTCCAAGCAGTAACGCATTCGCGTTACTGTTCCGGTTTGAAAGGTGTGGTTTCCGGTGAAATTACACGCACATGAGACATTCCACCTACACATCTCAGAGTTACGGGCGCATACGATGCGACCTGAGTCTTGTCATACCTAGTAGGGGAGGACCCAAGTGGCATCGGTTGTTATGGGCCGAGGTTACCACTTAACACCAGGTGGGCCGTCGGCTCGTTCCGTATCTCAATCACATAAAAAAAAGAAAAGAAAAAACTAAAAGTGTACGCATTTCGTTCTGTTTCATATATGCTATGTGACTGTGATTCTTATTGCTAAGCAAATAACTTCGATCGAATTGACATTTACAGGAAAAGATTTATATCAAATAGATTTACAGATTGTGATATAACTCTTAGTAGGAATGTCTTCAGGTATATTGAATCGTAAAAGTACTGCTAGTAAGAGGCACAGCAAAATAATATTATAGTATTTCTCAACTTCTTACATCATTCATTATTTAGGTACTTATCTTCCAAATAAGTTACAATTTATTATCCACTGTTACATTGCCATGAAAAAAATATATAAATTCGTATTTGTATAAGTGGGTATTGTTATCTTATTTTTGATAACCAAATTTATATTCAACTCATGCTAAATCATATTCATGTAGATGTGATCGGAATTTAATCAGTTAATCCGTGTTGGACTACTAATAGTATAATTTTTAGTTTTTCCCTCTCGATAGTATTACAAAAGTAGACAATTATATAACATGGTGGCCTAGTGGTACATAATGCGAGTTACACCTCACTGGTGGACCGAAGATACTTAGTTTGTGGCCCGCCATGTATTTTCTTTATATGATATTGCTTTGAAACGAGCAAATGGCCCACCTGATGTTAAATGATAACCTCGGCCCATAACAGGCAATACCCAATCGTATTAACCTCCCCTACTTACGACAAGAACCAAGTCGCGTCATACTATCTCTTACTCTTGATATTGGGCAAATAAATGTTTCAATCAAAAACTGATTGATATTATCTGGTTTTGAAGCTATCTCTGGATTGAAACTTGGGACCGACCCCAACCTATCCTAGTGGCACCCATAACACCAGGATAATACTAACTTGATTTTCATTCTACAGGGACCCTGCTCGGACACGAGAACCGAGTCACATCAATCGCCTTCTCACCAAATGGCGTCGCTCTAACCAGCTGCTCTTGGGACCAAGGAGTCAAAGTTTGGGGCTAAACTTTGCTCTACAATATCCAATAAGTTCTCAAACAGAGAGACGAACCTTGAAAAATTTACATTTGAATTAGATGCTGGCCTCATAGCTCAGTTGATAGTAAAGCTGCCTTCTGCGCTGTAGGTCGTGGGTTCGATTCCCACCCAGGACAACCATTTGTGTGACCAACATAGATGTTTGTTCTGCGTCTGGGTGTTAATATGTATTATACGTATGTATTTACAAAAATAATAATATAAGTATTCTATCAGTTGTCTGGTTCCCATGATACAAGCTATGCTTAGCTTACTTTGGGGCTAGATGGCGCTGTGTGAAATGTCCACTAATATTATTAATTGCGACGTTTCGCAATAAATGACTATTTTACGCTGTACGTTTGTTACGCTTTATTATAATAGGGAAAAATTCGATCATCAATGCTACAAGGTCAATGCAAAGGTGCGAATTATTTTGAAGGTATGCGCAGTCAATGAGCGTTAATTACCAGTCTCGCTAAAGAACCCTGACACTTGTATTGTTTTGGAACTGTTTATTCAATACATTCATTTGCATAATTACTTATGTCCGTCTGCTATAATTCAACATTTGTTTTCGTCAACGGTGGATGATATTGCAATGTCGCAATCATGACGTATAGCATGAAAAATGCAAAATTATGTAGACAGATTAAGTATAGTGATGTTTTCATTAAAATGTTTATAAACTTCAATGTGATATTTCATTTTGTTTGCGAATTCCCTCATACCGTTTCACAGTTACTCTTCTGATCTTTTGTGAATCTGACAGTACACACATTATTAGGTTAACGATGATCCCATACTATGTAGTTACATTTCTCTACAGTTTGTCTAAAACGAGAATATTCTATTATTTCATTGTGATAAATTCATTGGTCTTATGTTGTTTCCTTATAAACACACGAAGTCGCCTCATTTACATGTATGCGGATCAAAAACCTGAATCAGAATCTAATATTATGCATATTCCAAAAATAACCACGAAGCCTTACGAATCTAGCCGTGCGAGTAACGACTTTAATAAATACATCCTTCTCTGGACGAGCCCTAAATGCTTCCCATTCTCTTACTTTGGTGAAGGAAATACAGTTTTTATCAATAAATCGTGCAAATGGAGGAATTGCTACGTGACCTCCGACAGGAACTTTCTGGGAAGCTATACAGAATTCGATGTAATCGCTTTCAATGGACCTCAAATATCTCTTCTTTTGTATAATAAAGATTTCCCAAAGAAGAGGAAACCGCATCAGAAGTACGTCTACTCTAACATAGAATCGGCGAAGAACTACCCCATACGCACAGAGAGATTTAATGGATTTTTCAACTGGACATGGACTTACAAACTAAACTCAGACGCCGTATGGGGATATTTCGTGATCACAGATGCATCTAACAATGTAATCGGCCCTCAAAAGAGCATGCACTGGATGAGTGTGGAAACTATGGAGCCAATTGACGATAGAATGAAAAACAGACTTCGCAGTAAGAAGAAAGCAGCCGTGTGGTTCGCTTCCAACTGCCTCACACTGAGTCGGAGAGAGGAATATGTAGCTTCACTCCAGCAGCATCTAAAGAGGTACAACATGGAAGTCGATGTATATGGAGAGTGTGGGCCGAGTCAGTGTCCAAAACAGATAATGCAACGCTGTCTCAACATGGTACGGAAGGATTACTACTTTTATTTGGCGTTTGAGAATGCGTTCAGTGCTGACTATGTGACAGAGAAGATTGTTTATGCTCTGAATTACGACGCAGTGCCTGTGGTCTATGGTGGTGCTAATTATTCGAGGTGAGATTATACGGGTTCTTATCAATGGTTTGTCATTGAAACTATTCCTCAAATGTAAAAATTCATGTTTGAAATCCATAAATCTAATTCTTATGTTTGGAGTACTATGGTCCCATTAACTAGAGGAGCCTTCCCATTAGGTAACAGTTTTTCTATGCTTGAGTCACAAAAGTGAAAAGAAATGACAAATCTTCGAAAATGTTACGGGAGAAATTACGTAATACATACCACGTCACGTCTCAGTTACGGGCGCAATATAGAGCGAAATATGTTTCCGTTATAAGCAGAGGTTACCGCTTAACTTCAGGTGGGTCAACTTACTCCTTGAGAAATTTTTTACATGAAATAGTTCTTCTAGACTCGTCATCGTTAGTTTGAAAGTAGTTATTTTGTAGTAGTAATTATTTTGCGTAACAAAACGAACAAACCTGACTTCATCGCCGATAAACGAGAATGATCCCTCGTTATCTCGCACTTGAATGACATAATATCTTCCCGTTGTTTGGATTTCAAAACCAAATTGGTGAAATAATTTTTATGAATTTCTCTTTTAAAATTGAAATACAAACCATAAACTTGAATATTAATTTTAATCAACTGTTATAGATTCATGCCGGATGGAATATACTTGGACGCAATGAAACTTAGGCCTGTAGAATTAGCACAAAAGATGTATGAGATAATTCAAGAGCCGGAGCGGTACCACAACTATTTCCGATGGAAGAAATACTACTCCTTCCACTTGAAGCACGAAAGCCCCGCCACAGATGACTATTGCAAGTTTTGCGAGATCATCAACAATCACACTTTGACGAGATCATACAGCGTGTATGAGAACTTTAGCTCGTGGTGGATGGAGAAATAAACGAGGCTAATATATCGCTGCCTAAATTCGATAATGGCACAAAACCAGATGTGCTATAATTTAGTTATTGGTATACAGTGCGCGTTACTGCTTGGCGGCAGAAATGGGCATGGTGGCAGTACTTCCCCGGACGAACATGGCCAGAGGTCTACTGCTCTTAACGATTATAACTTAACAATTTCAAACTATAATAGAAAGAAGTAAGGGAATAGACTGTGAATAATTTGCTAGATCTGTTTACACAAATCTAGAGTTACTAGCTAACTAGAACCAACTGCGTTCCTAGTTTGGAATCAATTAACAGACATATTTATAGTCCAGTACTCCTTTGATGTTACAAGTACAATTACGGGTTATTTCATCCGTATTTTGTAGTTTAATCGTAGTTGATACCGTTTTTGTAATCAGAGGAGCTCACGAAAATAAGGTAACTTTCAAGTAATGACTTTAAGCATCTCTACCTACCGTGTATTGTATAAACACTGCTTAGTTTAAACACATATTAATTTGAAGTATCATGTGCTTAAAGTTTAATTATTTCATAAGCAATCTAGGTATGACGTTGAATTATTCCAACTGCTAAACCCGTTTAACTGGGATGTTGGGTGGTATTTTGATAGTCGGTAATTAAGACTAACTATAAAAAATAATCTCAGACATTTATTTTATATTACAGCACCGAATAATGAAAGAATCATGATAACAATATAAGTGAGTAGCTAGTTATTTAAATAGCCTCATAGGATGATTAAATGATATGATAGCACACAAAAACAATGGTGGCGATGACTCCCCTTACCTCTTGTCGCATCTACGTTACGTTCCTATGATAGTGTAACTCTTAATTATATTTGAGTGTGCGTGTTTGTGTGTTTGCGTGTTACGCGTGTGCGTGCGTGCGTGTTTGCATGCGTGCGTGCGTGCGTGCGTGCGTGCATGCGTGCGTGCGTGCGTGTGTGTGTGTGTGTGTGTGTGTGTGTGAAACAAATGCATATATTTAGTGATGAAAAAGACTCGTGACTGTGGCTGTGTTGTTTTGTTACACAAATACTGTCAAAGCAAAACACCAACAAAAAACAGCCTCTGTGTACAGCGTCATCCTGTCTGAGTTCTATTGAATAGTGTGCTTTACAATACATATATATATTTACTAGCTGTTGCCCACGACTTTGTCCGCGTGGAATTCGGTTTTAGTGAAAGGATTTCAAGTGCAACTCAAAAAGGCTTCTGTGTGCACTTGACACATGTTTTCGAATGTTTAGTTCTAGGACATGTCGGTTTCCTCACGACGTTTTCCTTCACAGTTTTGAGAACGTGGTATTGCGCATATAAATCTTTCAAGCGAAAAACTCATAGTTGCACGTCGGGATATGAACCAGCGACCTCCGGTTGGAACTTGGGGTCAGTACCACTAGACCACCACGCTCTCATAATATCTGTTAGTATGAAGGATAGGGGGAAGGGTTGGTTCGAGCAACAATGGTACATCAGTATCTTGTCTTCTGGATAGTCGCTCGGGCTTCGAGGAACCAAATTGCCCCGCATCTAAAGGGTGCACAGCCCAGACTGCTGTCAAACCTTGGGAGACCCAGTGAGAGTCGCCGTCTCTACGCGGACGTCGTACGATCGAAAGCTCTCTCAGAGCACCCTGTATGGTAGAATTGCCTAGCGGGTTTCAGGCACTGCAGGACTAAATATAATTGCCTACAGCTGTGGTTATCACGAGCGTACGGGGATATCGGGCGATATTTTTTTTTATGTTATTCTGGTGGCGGAACGAGCTGACGGCCCACCTGATTTAAATGGTACCGCTGCCCATAGACAACAACAATACAACAAATAATACGACTCAAGTCCTCTCCACCAAAGTATGCGATGACCTGAGTCGCATTGCGTTGCGTCCATCAACCCGAGACGGGGATGTTACGTGTCATGCGCCGATATGCTTTGACACAGCGACTATCCACGATTTTTAAACGTTAATTAACGTTACAAAGTGTATGTCACGTAACGTATTGTAGGAGAGAAAATCAGTGAACTCCTCATTAATTATCTACATCTATAATGATAGATATATTTCGAAAGGGACTTAGGAAATAAAGGGTTTGAAATAACTGAATTATAATTTGAAATGCATACAATATTATAGTTCATCTGAGAATCTTTGCTGACTTATTTTGTGCCACAGGGGTATAGTATCCCAGAACCGGGATTCGACTGCCAGGTTGGACCTCATGTCTGACTCCAAATCTATCTTCAAATACTCCATCTTGCTTTCACTTGTTGCCGGCTTCCATTTCAGAGGTACTTTCACGGGTTTGTTGGGGTTCCTGGAAATTGTATTGGGAATCAGATGCTGAAGAGAACTTCATATCATTCGCAAAGTGCTTACTGCATTCAATTGAACCACGTTTGGGGGGGCCATGTTGCTCGCGTCCGTAGGTAATAACCCTTTGAATCCCTACACGTGTTCCCCGGGTGGTGCAAAAGGAGCAACCCAAAGTACCAGTAGAAGTGCTAAGTTCGCCCGGAGAAGTACTGCCACCACACCTGGTAATCTAGAAGAAGTTTTTAAGAGAGTAGAACTCTCGCCAAATTCGTCCGGGGAAGTACTGCCACTATGCCCTTTTCTTCCGCCAAGCAGTAACGCATTCGCGTTACTGTGTTCCGGTTTCAAAGGTGTGGTTGCCGGTGAAATTACAGGCACATGAGACATTCCACCTTCACGTCTCACATTTACGGGCGCATAGGATGCGACTTGGGTCTTGTCATACCTAGTATGGGAGGACCCAAGTCGCATCGGCTGTTATGGGCCGAGGTTACCACTTAACACCAGGTGGGCCGTCGGCTCGTTCCGTAAATGTATTACACAAAAAAAAAAAAACCTGGTAATCTGCCGCCAAGCAGTGATGCACTCGTGTTGCTGTGTTCTGGTGAAAGGGAGTGGGTGCCGGCGAAATCACAGGCGCATGAGACGTAACATCCCCGTCTCGGGGTGATGGACGCAATGCAATGCGACTTGAGTCATCTCGTACTATGGAGAGGACTTGAGTGGTATTGTTGTTGACCATGGGCGGCTGTTACCACTTAATATCAAGTGGGCCGTCAGCTCATTCTAACACCTAAATGTTATAAAAAAGTGACTTACCCACTGGTGGCGAAGTTAGTCCACAGTGTTATTATGGTTTCGCTGATGAAAAGGTCCGTCGCGGAGAACGGCTTCGACAAGAAAGTAATCGGGAATAAATGCATCAGCTCATCAGCATGGCACACACCTGTTCAATAATAAAATAACTAAATAAAAATAATGTTACCGCTGTTATGCTTCAATAACTGGACGAAAAGATTTTACGAAAAAACTATCTAACCATAGAGAAATCCTTAAATTATATTACTGACTGGCCTCACAGCTCAGTTGGTAGTAGCCCTGCCTTCTGCGCTGTAGGTCGTGGGTTCGATTCCCACCCGGGATAAACATTTGTGTGATGAACACTGATGTTTGTTCTGTGTCTGGGTGTTAATATGTAGTATATGCATGTATTTACAAAATGTATATAAGTATTATATCAGTTGTCTGGTTCGCATGATACAAGCTATGCTTAGGTACTTTGGGGTTAGGTGGCGCTGTGTGAAATGTCCACCAATTTTTATTTATTTTTATTATGTTTCGTAAATCGTCTGTAATATGTAGCGACATCATTAGGGTTTTTTCGCTCAAATACACATTGAGCTTTAATATTCAAGATTGGCAGACATAATATTCAATATATTCACATACATTTAATTAACAACACAAACATTATCTGTGGAAGGGCATTACATACCATCATCATTATGGCCACCTTGACGATCATATAAATTTAACTAATCTAAATATATTTCAACTACGCGTGACGCATCGTTCATCAAACGCCTTGTCTTTGAAATCGTCAGTATAAAATTAGTCTGTAATTTATACAAATTATCAAGGTTATTAAAAAAACTGTAGGCCAAAGACCGGCTTACCGTAGTCGCCTTCACGGTCACCGAAAATTTGAGAAAAACTATTTGTCGCTCTGTATGCCAACTCGTAAAGGTAGACCGGTTGCTTCGTATATGTGAATATTTGTTTCACCGCATCAACCAAGGGATAATTGAAGTATGAGTCTGAATATATCTAAAACAAACAAAAGTTATTTATTTAAATTACAATGTTGTCGCTATGATGAATTGGGAACTTTACTGTTAAGTTTAAAGAAACCTGTATAAGAAGAGACCACTCATTTCTGTAGTTCTAGCTATACATGGTTATACTTTTATAATATGTATATTGATGAAAATATATTCACAGGTTTTTACATAAATGAACTGTATTCCAAGCACATTCCGGCATGAATTGAGCAAAAGGCGGAGGGCACTTTGTAAGTTCCACGACGATGTAATACTGCTGGGTGATACTGCTGATGATGGAGCCGGAAAACGGTGGTAATAGGAACTTTTCAACTCAACAAGATAGCTCGCCCTGATGGGCTCGTTGGATTAGTCTTTACAAGTACTATAAGCCACCTATTGCGTGTACACCGCTAAACCTGAAGATTTCCATGTAAAAAAACAGTAACAGTAACAGCTCACGAAATAAATTATCCCTAATCGTAAACATTTCGTCTCCGGTTGAGTAATCGCAAAATTATAGATCCCTGATTTGTGATAAGATAATTCCTTAAAGATATCTTTTCCTAAAAGTTCAAATTTATAGATTTTTGAACTGTTTAGGGAAAAGGTATTTAAATCAATATATATGTATACAATCAACATATCAAAAAATAACTACAAAAATAACAAAAAAATAACGTAAAAAATAGGCACACGATAAAAACAATTACAAGAAAATAATAATATAAACACTCTTATATAGATATCGTCTACTTATTGACTTATGCGGAAACTGTTTTATTTATAAAGGTTATCATCTGTGAACATAAACCCTAAATCACACTACACCTCTGTTAGACCCTCAGGCAGCTAGCATAACACGTAAACAAGAAACATGATGATTACTTAATATTAGAAATGCCACACGAACGGAATAACATCTTATAATTTAGCTGTCCATTACACGTCAAGACCAAACAGAAATCCGAGGTGTAATAAATATGATAAATCATGCAATTACTGGTACCTAAACCGGTTTACGTTACCATCGCTCAAGTGTTAGAAAGCGAAGGGATATGAATATGAAATTGCCTGTCAAGGATATGCTGCCATTTTCACTGCAACTTACTCTACATACACATACTAGAAAGAAGAAAGAAAGAAAGAGTATTTATTTTGCCATAAACAACAATACAAATTTATATACTAAAACACATATTAAAAACTAAAAACAGAATATTGTTTGACGCAACTGACATCGTAAAAGGAATGTGTTGAGTAGGCAAAAGCTACTAGATTTTACCGCAGAAAATAAATATCTTGAAATTCTATTCTATTCGAGTCACTGGTTCTTTCGAACCAGTGTGGTGAAAGGATTTCAAGTGCGCCTAAAGACGCTCCTTTCGTGCACTTGACACATGTCGTTGAATTTTTAAATCTAGGACATGTCGGATTCCTCACAATGTTTTCCTTCACCGTTTTGAAAACATAAAATAACTTAAGTTTAAATAACTTGTGTGTATGTTTATTGTTTTAAGTGCTTCCACACACCCACGCTCTCACAAGATTATTCAACTTTTAAAAACATATTTGTTTGGCCCGTGCCAATGCTTTGTCTGTATTGAAAACTCAAAAATTTCAGTATTTTTAGTTTCTTGGATACTTTAGTCGAAATCGGGAAAAAGGCATAAAAACTTTTTTTTTTATGTAATACATTTACGGAACGAGCCGACGGCCCACCTGGTGTTAAGTGGTAACCTCGGCCCATAACAACCGATGCAACTTGGGTCCTCCCATACTAGTATGACAAGACCCAAGTCGCATCGGATGCGCCCGTAGATGTGAGACGTGAAGGTGGAATGTCTCATGTGCCTGTAATTTCACCGGCAACCACACCTTTCAAACCGGAACACAGTAACGCGAATGCGTTACTGCTTGGCGGCAGAAAAGGGCATGGTGGCAGTACTTCCCCGGACGAACTTGGCGAGAGTTCTACTGCTCTTATTGCTGCTTATTTTTGCAAAAAAATAGTGAGATTATAGACATATCAAATAGCCTATGAAGCCATCAGACCGGAGGGACTCACCCCCAGTATCAGGGGGTTCTAATCCCAGCCTGATTCAAGACGTCACGGAAATAAAGCAATAAAGGCACAGAAAAGGCACAAGGCAGTGAGGCTGACGCCTCATAGTGCGTTTAGGAATGAAATCAATTACACAGATTAACAAAAAAAAAAAAGAAAAATTATAACACACCTCCAATATTTTTGACTTTATTGCTTCCTCACTATTATTTTTAAAGTAGTGCTCCTCAATCTTCTTCGTTATCGTTTCCAGGAACGGAGAGTTCTCATAATAGAATGTTACGGGCGCTATAGATTTGAACTCTGACATGTATTCCTGGAATCTTGTCTCGTTGGCTGTAATCCCTGGTGGAAAAGGAAAATAGGGGCTTTAGACGTTAGCGTTGTCTTATCCCATATAGAGAACCATATACAATTTTGGCAGAAGCGGTCCCCGCAATTCAAACTGGCATTTCTGCGCTACATGATATAGACCGGATACTAAAGAAAGAACCTCATTGTAGTGCAGTATGCCAGTTTGAATTAGCATAGTAGGACATATTTTTAAATATATTTTTTTAGTAGTATAGAATAATATATTTTTCAATAGTTTTAAGTTACGTAACGATCTGCTGGCCTACCTGGTGTGAAGCGGTAACCCATGCCAATTTAAAATTACTAATAGGGTTTTCCCCTACTTAGCTATGGGAAGATCCGAGACAAACCTTAATATCGTAACGCAAGTACGTATTATTTGGCGTAATAAGGTATGATAATTGTAAATTTGGCACTAGTTATTCCTGAGATAGTAAAATTGTACTCACAAACAGATTTCAAGCAGCCTTCGTCTTTGTTTAAGCCAGTCATCCACGGCACGGCTGGCACTACAGGCAGCTTACGAGGACTTCTGCTCAGGAAGGCACCAGGCAAATCCGGTTCCACTACCGCCTTGAAAGGAGTCATCGGCTCGTAATCCCATTCCTAAAACATTTGAGCATCACCATTACATTTGAACGGTAGAGCTGCAACTTCTCGTAACATTACATTGAATTCCAGTAGTTGCTTCGTATCCAAGAGAACTGCAGGACCTAAGTTGATAAAGTATTAGATTAAACGCGCACAAACTTTCAAAACGCATAAGATATATTACTCAGCCCCGAAACCCACCTACGCTGCACCGGATGTCCGTACGATAAGATTAACACGAGCTAAGAGCGACAAAACAACTTTTAAATAAGTATTTTTTTAAACTAGAAGCCATTGATGGATCTCTTTTGGACATAATTTTCGGTACCTGATTTTAGATAGAAAGTATATAGGCCGATTTTTATTGATCCAGCTGTCAATCAGTAAACTCCATGGATTCAATGCCAAGCCCGATATATTACCACTGGATTGAAAAATTTGGCCAATATATATCGGCCTCAAAATAAATACAATCTTTATCAAAATATAAAATAGCCTATACGTATAATATATAGTTATCTTAATAATATTAGTATTGAAGTATAGATTACATTACAACTATAACCTTACTTTGAACTAAGTTCCAAGAGTAGAAACTTACGTAAAACATGAACTCTGTATTTATGACGTCATAACTTTCTTTCTCGCGGAGACAGGCGATCATAGCCTCTGAGGGGGATTGAGGGCAATCCAGGAATCTGGCCAGGCGGAACGCATTCCTCTTGGCCTCGCCGGGAGATGCCTCAGCCCATGGAACGAGGGCAGTGCCCGACTCAGAAATGGCTTTGTGAAATAAACCTGTAAATTAAAGAACAATTTTAGCAGCAGTACAGCTGACTTCACGTGCTGGGAGCGTCTTGGGGACTAACTGCCACTATTCCAATTTCTATCACCACTCGCACTAAACGGCGGTTGTATTGTCACCTGCGTCTTTCCATACACAAAACACGTCTGATGGTTGGTGAGCTGTAGGGCTAATTATATGACAACTTGTATGTAAATAAAATTAAAAAGTAAAGTGCAGATGGAAGCCCTCCTTTAGGGGTTTCTTGTTTGTTCTCCCCATGGAGGGTCGGATATGGTTTGAACAGGCGTCAAACTTAAGTACACTTGACATTATGTTTTAATTATTAGTGACGCTTCCAAGCCATTTCTTTATGAATTCTACGGAAATAACGTTTTTTACTTTTACTTTGATGATCCACCTGATGTTAAGCAACCCTATAATACAACACGCGACATGGGTCTTCGGATTGTGTCTTAGGATGTATGTCTTGTAATTTACCCGGTATCTACCTTTCAAACTGGAACAAATGCGAACGCATTACTAATTGGCATCAGTAATACGAGTATTACGGTCGTTGTATTATCATAAGAGTTGGCATAATATCTTATACAATTGTAATACAAAATGTTTTCACCTGCACTGGTTTTGGATATCATGTGGTAGTGGACGCTGGCGCCTCCGGCACTCTCCCCAAATATCGTAACAGAGTTTTTATCACCGCCGAAGCTTTCGATGACTTTTTGTATAAATCTAAGAGCCTCTTGTTGATCTTTGAGGCCATTGTTCCCGGGACAGTGCTCGTCCTGAGTTGAAAGGAAACCTAGTGGACCTGGAAATAGAATTAATTAATAAAATTTGAAGCTTAACACACTTAGGCTATTGGCTCAAGAATTCCCACGTATTCACAAACCAAGTCTATAGTTGATGGTCACAAGGATGACATCTCTATCTAGAAGAAACTGTGGTCCATACATTCCCGTTGAGCCATCACCGCACATCCATCCGCCACCATGTATAAACATCATAACTGGCAGCAACTTCCCTTCAAGAGCCAACTCCTGAAATTTAACATTGGTAAGAAGCTATCACTGGAGGTAGAGTAAGTGATTTCGGTCTAAGGGGGTGACTCATGTTACTTGGGGAGAGTTCAGACACGACTGTCGATTCTTATTGGAGATAGAAGAGGGTGATTTGAAGAAGAAATATTTGTTGAATATTTCATCTAGCTCCAAACAGAAATATAAATAAATATAGGTGAAAATTTCACAGTGCCAGCTACCTCCAACGTGAGCCTTTTTGAGGCGCACTTAAAATCCTTCCACCACACTGGTTCGAGAGAACCAGTGACTCGAATAGAATAGAATAGAACCTCCAAAGTAAGCTAAGCAAAGCTTGTGTCATGGTAACCAGATAACTGATATAACACCATAAACTTTTTTTTATAAATACATACATTAAAACGTATTAACACCCAGACATAGAGCAAACATCACGCAAATTTTTACAGAAGACAGTTACTACCAACTGAGCTATGAAGCCAATCAAAAGAAAAAAAGTCCACTAGAACAGATCCAAAATTTACAAACTATAATGATATAGGACTCTTAGGAACAATCTCGTAGTAATAATCTATGCGCCATGCTCTATTTATTCATGGTAGCCAATCAATCTCAAGTAATGCCCTTTCTCTATAATAGGGCTATAATCTGTTATCGCTCTTTAACTAATGAGTAGCGCGATAACAGATTAACGTGGATATTTCATAAACATCTGAAACTAATACATTTAATGGTACATTACTAATTTATTTTGCTTTATTTTTTAAACAAACAGTACATGAGTCATGTTACATTAAACTAACTAACTAACTAACTAACTCTACCATAAGATAATAATACAGTTTAGGAAGCTTGTGAACTTAAGGAATATTGTAAAAAAAAATATATAGTAGCATAAACAATAACAGTCTAAATTAAGTACACAAGTGGCAAATGCTAAAAAAAACCTAAAACTAATGTGAATTAGTTTTCAGTTTCCATTATTTTATTTCTTTCAAAGTCTGCATACATTGACGATTTACGCTTCGATCATTGACAAAACGCAGCATAACCAGCCCTATTTACTTGTTGCAGACGCTTTAGCTGTCCCAGCTTCACACAATAAATTATAAATACATTAACGACCCGCCCAGGCTTTGCACTGGTGCAATAAATTTACAAATTATGTATGCAAACTTTCCTCGTTTATCGCTCTTTCTATTAGTGAAAACCGTATCAAAATCCGTTGCATCGTTTATACGAAGTAGGAGAAACAGACAGATAGTGACTTTGTTTTATACTATTTTGAGATAAAACTTCCTCACGAATCAATATCAGTACTAACCAGTAGTTGGTGAAAACTGCAGCAAAATCCTTACAGTAGTTTTTGAAAATAGCATTTACATACAGACGGAAAAACGCGGCGGAAGTTTTATATCATAATAAGTTAATTAGTGATTACAAGACCGACTTTGCCGACCCTATGTCACCTCACCTAATAAATCGTACAAAAGTAGAAAAGACAAAAATATCCTATTTTACCCTAATAATAAGCTCAGTTGGAAGTAAAGCTGCCTTCTGTGCTGTATCTCGTGGATTCGATTCCCACCCAGGACAAACATTTGCGTGACGAACATAGATGTTTGGGTGTTAATATGTATTGTATGTATTTACAAAAATATATACATATATATATACATCAGTTGTCTGGTTCCAATGATACAAGCTATGCTTAGCTTACTTTGGGGCTAGATGGCGCTGTGTGAAAAGTCCACCAATATATTATTATTATTGATTCTAAGTGTATCGTGCAGTTTTGGCAATTTAATTCAATGTACTCGTAGCGTCTCACGTTTGGCTGGGAATAGGGCTCGAGGTGCAATCAATACGTAGACCTGGATATACAATATATAACTTACATTATTAGCCACTGGCGTGTAAATATTCAAGTACAGACAATCTTCTTGGCCCACTATTTCTTGTTGTCGTGTGTACGGATTCCTCTGAACGCATACTGGACTCTGGTTAGTCGCGTCGAAATTCCCTTTCCACGGAGTTATTTCTACTGGAGCCTGTGAAATGAACTGTATTTAGTTAAATAAATAAATATTGGTGGACATTACACACAGCGCCATCTAGCCCCAAACTAAGCGTAGGTTGTACTATGGGAACGAGATGACTGTAGAATACATAATTCCTTCTTTTTGTAAATACATACATAGTAACACCCAGACACAAAAAAAAACATCAATGCTCGTCACACAAATGTTTGTCCTGGATGGGACTCGGACCCATGACCTACAGAGCAGAAGTCAGGGTTACTATCAACTGAGTTGTAAGGCCTGTGAAATTTACATATATAGTAACAGCCTATGCAATTGTATTTGCATAATTTCTCAGTGAAGCACCGCCACCATACCCATAACTGCCGTCGCCAATCAGCTCTGGTTTAGGTAGTGGGCGCCGATAATATTTACAGGCACATGAGAAGTTCTATCTTCTGTCTATTTGGGATTTGCTAAGTAATTTATGTAGATTCATATACCTTTTTGTTTAAATTCCAAAATCGCTCTGTATTTCGTTCTCTTATGGTGTTTTAATGTCAATATCTGAGTGAGATTGGAACTCCGAAAATCCATTTGGTAGAGAGATTGGGCAATGATTGGGTAAATTTTGATCAAATCTTCAATTTTTAACAGATATTTTATCAGTAAAACATTTCTAAAAAAATTACTCTTTCTTTGATAGTACCTAATCAGTGCATAAAAGGATAATTTTTTAACCCGCTTTTATAAAACGTGCCGTCATCTGAACTACTTAAGTTTCAAGTCTGTGTGTGTCTGTGCTCATGGGGTTGTTTAAAGTCGATTGCAAAGTTTTACCGAAAATACAAACCAACAAGTGGGAAAGCGAGTTATAAAAACGTGGTAAAATTCTGCGGAGCAAGAGCGCGCTCATATCTTTTGTACGGAGAACTTGTATATTTCATTTTAATACATAATAAAAAGAATGAATTATTATAATATAGAATATTATTATAGACATAGAAAACTGATTAATAAGTCATCTGATTAATGGCTCTATAATAGACGTCATGAATGGATATTATACAATGAAATGAAATGAAACATTAAACTGCAAACAAATCTGTAAAGTGAAACTAAGTAGGTACTTAGTTCCTGGAATTGAATAAAAAAGGAATTATTAACTATGTTATGTTAAGTGTCACTTTGTATTTAACTTATTAAGTAAAAAATTAAGTGTACCAATAGATACATAATAATATTGTAGGTAATAATCTAGAAACTTTTCACAAAAGTCAAAGAAAACTAGGGATTATTTTATTAGTTAACTTCAATAAAAGGGACATAAGAAGTCAAAATGAATAGTTAAATTGATTAAATACTTCCTTAATTTCATAATATATTAGACGAATATAGATCTATATTTTGTTTTAAAAACAGATTATTTATATATATTTTATAATTCTAAGTTACAACTATGCATCTCTACATATTGATATTAGTGCAGACGCTGAAATGAAGCTAAATAAAATTAAGGTTGACGAACTGACTTCAGGGGCTTGTCTCTCTTAGGGATGAAAAGGTTTATGCGAGAGTAATTTTGAAAGTGTTATGTCGCCTCGACAACCTCTTCCTGTCCTGCCATCGTACATAAGTTGAAAATGATGAATATGAATAATTGTAAATAACTTATTAAGTAACTGTTAAGTAACGTACCTTAAATCTCAAGTCTCGGACAGGTGGCGCAGCGTAAGGGAGGGCAGTGAACGCAGATATCTGTCTCCCTCCTCTGGTCTCCATAAAATATCCGGTGACATCCCCAAGAGGCGTGCTGATCACCGGCGCACTTTCGCTATTCACATAACTTACACAAAGCAAAGTTAGAGTTGACAGAAACATAACGACTACGAAAATAACCGTTCGGTACTACCGAGATGATTGTGTCGGCATGAACAAAAACGAAATGAAAACATACGCCCGGTTCTCGGGTTTTTATTAGTTGTGACCAACGGATTGTAGGCAAATGAACTATCGTGAGTAGTTGCCGCCTCAACCTGCGACGTACAATCTCTCTCGTTTATTGTAGGTAGGTACTATTCGAGCTCGCGTCATGATTCTGAACCATCTACTGAGGAAAAATATTACTATACTGTTATTGTTTACCTGAACATTACAGAACAGTAGTTCCCAGCTTATTATCTCCGTGGGTGTAAGGCTTAGTTCATAATTTTGCTATTAAAATATTGTCTGTAGGTGACATTATCGATTTTCCTTAATCAATAGTCCATCGTGTTATTGGTTAATCCGAATTAATTAAATAAATAAATATTGGTGGACATTTCACACAGCGCCGCGCCCTCTAGCCCCAAAGTAAGCTAAGTAAATAGCTTGTATCATGGGAACCAGACAACTGATACAAGACTTAAATACATTTTTTTTGTAAATATAAACAGTACACCCAGACACAGTACAAAGACCTATGTTTGTGACACCAATGTTTGTCCTGGGTGATCGGTATCGAACCCAGGACCCACAGCGCAGAAGGCATGGTTACTACGAGTGAAACCAGTCAATTGAATTAAACAAATAAAATAAATTGTCACCCACTCATATTATCTAAATAATTATGAAGAGTAAGATATTCCTAATTATGGATACAAATATCTTATATCGTCAATTCAATTATTTGGATTTTGAAAGAAGGCGTAGACTTTAATGAATCTCTTCTGCACGTTTATCATCTCTTGTTCAGATAGTGCACTATAAATCTATTTGTCAGGTATTATAGTATAATAGTTTTCACTATTTGATATAAGCCCTCAATTTAATCGTTAGAATCTTTAATTTGCTCGGCATAGCTAATCTCTGTATATACATACCTACTGTTACAAAGTCATTAGTTTTTGAAGTACATATTGAACGAATATATAATTTAATACGGGATCGCCCTATCCAGCTTTGAAAATGATTTCCTTTAATCGGCGGAATTTTGTACAATATCATTATTTTTCCAATTGTAATTAGGTATCAGTCGATTGAAAATAATTTGATGAATCGTAGCGAATAAATATAATTCGAAGGTAGGGCAAATGAGGTAATCCATCGTGTCATTGATCAATTTTATCTTACTTAAATAAATATACTTCTTATCGTAAATTTATGAATATTAATTACACTTGTCTGTCGCCAGGCATAGATAGAGTACTAGGCAGCTTCCTATTAGCAAAGCCTATAACTACAATTGGTAAGTACTGCGAAAAGAGACGAGGTATAAAGATTATGATGAATTTATTACCGTCTCTTTCTAGAAATTGGTACATTATTCCCGTTAAGAAGACGAAGTACTCGGTTCAGGAGATACGATCTTCTACGTGTGTGGTATCTAACTGCCTTCTCTGGAGCTGAAGACATAGGTTTGTAGTCATTTTCCGCAGTTCGCGAACTTTGTGTAAAACTCAAATGCCTCTTTCGGTAGCTGCGAGATGCGCGCGACTTCTTTTCGCAACTCTTCATCTTTTCAAGTTCATCAATTTTTCGCAGAATGTTGTCATTTTGTTCGGCAATTCGACTGGCAACTATTTTGATTTGTGACAATTCTCCGTTCAGTTTTGGCAATTGAATTTTATTCACGAGTTCGAACTTTTCTGCCAAGGAATTTATGGCGTTAATTAGGCTTTCTTTAGAAATGGAATTCTCTGATTCTTTAGCACTTGCGTGACAAAGAGCACATTTCCATTGGTATCCTCGGTCACCGCAATCGCGGAGATCCTTGTTGGAAGTTGAAACACATTTCAAATGGAATTTCGATTCACAAACGCTGCACTTCAAACCTTCGCTGCCGCGGAGGGAACGTTGACAACGCTGACATATCATGCTGAAACAATAAATAATGAAGAAGTAGATTATGTACTTCAATCCTTACTGAGTAACTAACTCTACTAAATTGAATATCAGAATTCAATAACTAACATGATTTCATTGTTACCAAACATACCTATTATGGAAATAAATTAAGAAACATGATAAGTGTTTATTTTCGTTCATAAATTTATACCTAAGTTTGTTAAGAATTTGTAAGTAGGTACAATTGGATTTAATTGCGCTAGGTCTTACGTAGGTCACCTATGCAAAATCAAAGATCGATCGATTCGCGTAAGACTTGGATGGTACCTCAGTGAATTGTTTTACTTAAAACCTAACCCATAGGGCACTGCGTACGCATCCAAAATACCTAGGTGCTAGTCATGTATAATTTTTATTAAATATAACAATATTGATCAATCTTGAACTTGGTGTGAGTGACCTGTGTGGAGCGTCTTCTACTTCTGAAACTCCACTTGGAAATATTTCTAAGGAAAATATACGGAACTGGTTTCCGATATACATCTAACGCTATTTCGGAAATCAGGGCATTAACAAACTGTACAATGTGGTTTATTCAAATAAAGTTTTATTATTATTATTATTATACATAGCTTACCTTAGTATCAAATCAAATCAAATCAGAATCAATTCAGATGGACTAAGTTATCATTAAATGCAATTTTATAAACAACTATGGTCTGATGACTAATACAGTTTGCACGAAATAAACAGTGCATAATCACGCGAGCGAGATGTTTAAACAAAACAATTTATAAACAGTGATTAAACATTAAACCTTAAATATGAAACTAAATAAACTAGAAAAATCCCCAAACTGAAATGTTCATGCTTGACATTTTGTCTAATTTTAACAAAAATGACGCAGGGGCGGTTGTAGAACTAGATTGTAAGTGGAATACTACGACGCTCTCTGGTACAAGTTGGTACAAGAGTACGGTTTTATAAAGAATTTTTTATCCATCAAATAAGATTTAATTTTTCTATTACTAAATTAAATTACGCAACGTTTACATTTATTCGTTTTTATCGCATTCGTTTATAAAGTATACATTTTTGAACGAAATGATGTCCTTAATCTTATTTATTGTAGAGCTCTTTAAGCTTCAGATTTCGTTCAATTACAAAAAAAAAACAAATTGATCAGTGACGCTTATCTAAAAAAAAAAAAATTTTTGCCTGTGGGATCTATTAAGATGTGTAAAATCATTACTCGCAGTCATGGCTTTTAATAACCTTAGCTAATTATTGTATATGTTAGTTGTCTAGTTTATCGGTCGTTAGGTCGTGGGTTCCAATCCTACAAAGAGCTCCAGCATCGGGTGAGGAGAACATCTTGAGGGAATCATTGCGTTCTGGTTTTTTTTTTTTGCCCGGCTGGCAAGTTACCCTGAAGTTGAAAATTGCTGCCAAGCACCTAACTGTGAGTTCCGGTAGTAAGCTACTTAAAAGACAGTACTAAAGTTGCGTGGCCCGCCATTAGCTACACAGTCGTTTAACATCAGTCGACTTAGTAAAGCCAAACCTGACGAAATTAAAAATCAAACTTGAATATACATAGCTGCATAAACTTTAGAAATGGATGCTCCTTGGACCTCGTGGCGGTATGTGATACACTACGTTGGCCACGCCTTAAGCCGCTTCTGCACGGAACTTTGAGAACGGCAAAGTCAAACTGAAATATCTTGCAATACACCCAAGAAGTTGCTATGCTATTTTCTCAAGGAGTATGGTGAAGGTAAATGAACATAATTTTGTTTACTCTATGAGAGATCACTTATTTTGCTATTTTAAGATAGTGTGTGTTACACTACATAATATGTGGTTATTCTTCTTGTTAGGAGATGGCTTCAGAGGTTTTATGAGCCTACCAGTACTTACACAATAATACAATGAAATAAAAATCACTAAACACTACATTAAAATACAGTCGTTAAAATCGTACAACGGAAGATCTTATTGCTATAAGCGATTCTTCCAGAGAACCTTTGTGTAGAGAGGGTTGTAGGTACAAGTTAATAGTTTTATTATATTTTACTACGCCAACGTGTCTTTAAAAATGTTTTTGTCCGAAGTTTTTATACATGCAATACTCAATAATTGTAGCAGTAGCACTTGTAGTAGTACTTGTAGTAGTAGTAGTAGTACCAGTACGTAAGTATTAGTAGTACTCAGTATTATACTTCGAAAAGTTACGTACGATTTAAATGGCACCTGTATTGTTAACTTCATATTTCAAATTGCCTTTCATGCTTCTGTTTCCTTAACCGGAAGCTCGAGCTCACTGTAGGAATCGAACCCACGATCTGCAGATAATAAGTTATCACTGGCAAATTTACCGTCTCACTTGACACATTTGAGTTTTTGGTCTAGGACATGTCGATTTCCCCACGATTTTTAATTCAGATAAAATTTCGTAATTAATTTAAAGTAATTGATTTCAAGTAATGTAGTGCAGTTCTATTTTAGGACTTACTACTTCATTTAGATAAATAAAATACCAATGCGTTGTACATGAAATTTTACTACTGAGTTCATTAAAACAGAATATCTAAACATAATACATAATAATAATTATGGTCGTTTAAGGTACATTATATAGCAATTCATGTCAAATTTTGTTACATAACATTAACATACTATGTACTAGATACATATCGTCACAGTATAGTTTGAAAAACAAACACATATATAATTATTAAAAAAATTCAATTACATTATATAAAATAATATAGTTTCAAAGAAATTAAAATATTTACTAATTAAAATTTATTAGCACCCTAATAACACCTCAATATACCTAACTACCAAGTCTTTCATTTACAAGTTAGAATGGTGTTTTTTGTAGGGAGCCAGTCCTGCGGCTATCTGGCTACCCAAGTCCGGGTGAACTTGAGTGAACATTTTGATGGCTCTCTCTTGGATGAATCCAGCCGCATCCTTCAGATGGCCCACAATGTTGTCCACTGTGCGTTTCTTTTCTTCAGCGGTGAATACTTTGGCGTAGAGGGTGGTGGCTTGGGAATAGTTGTCCTCTGTCTGTCCGCTGTCGTAGCGGTCGATGTCTCCGGTGAGGTGGTAGCGCGGCTGCAGCCGCTGGGCGCGGGGGCACTCCTGCGGTCCCGAGAACGAGTTGGGGAAGTAGTTCGGGCATCCGTCTTGGTTCTGCAATGCCTGCGGACCGTCGCGTTGGTAGTTGGACACGGTGACGCGGTACGGACAGTTCACAGGAATCTGCAGGAAGTTGGCGCCCAGGCGGTACCGCTGCGTGTCGCTGTACGAGAACAGACGGCCCTGCAACATCTTGTCCGGGGACGGCTCGATCCCCGGCACCATGTTAGCGGGACTGAACGCCAATTGCTCAACCTCAGCAAAGTAGTTTTTGGGGTTTCTGTCCAAAACAAACTTGCCCACAGTTATGAGAGGGTATTCGGAATGAGGCCACACTTTAGTCAAGTCGAATGGATTGAATTTAGCGCTTTCCGCTTGCGCCATGGTCATGACTTGTATGTAGCAAGTCCAGCTCGGGTATTCGCCTCTGGCGATGGCATTGTACAGATCTCTGATAGAGTAGTCGGGGTCCGATGACGCAAGTTCGGCGGCCTTGTCGGGCAATAAGTTCTTGATACCTTGATTTGTCTTGTAATGGAATTTGACCCAATGTGCTACACCTTGAGCATTGACGATCTTGAATGTGTGAGAACCATATCCATTCATATGTCTGAAGCCATCGGGGATACCCCTGTCTCCGAACAAGTAAACTACCTGGTGAACGGATTCTTGTCTCAATGTTATAAAGTCCCAGAACATGTCTGGGTCTTTCAGGTGCGTAGCGGGATTACGCTTCTGGGTGTGTATGAAGCTAGGGAACAGGGTAGGATCCCTGATGAAGAAGATGGGGGTGTTATTGCCCACCAGATCCCAGTTACCATCATCGGTGTAGAATTTAACAGAGAACCCTCTGGGATCGCGTACGGTGTCAGCGGAGCCACTTTCACCACCGACTGTGGAGAAACGGACTGCAATAGGTGTTCTCTTTCCAATACTTTCGAACACCTTTGCAGCGCAGTACTTGGAGATGTCATGAGTGACTTCAAAGTAACCGAAGGCACCGCCACCTTTAGCGTGTACTACTCGCTCAGGAATGCGTTCTCTGTCGAAGGAGGATAATTCATCAAGGAAGTTGACATCTTGCAGGAGTGCTGGTCCATTTTTGCCAACAGATTGTATTGCAGTCTTCACCCCAACTGGTGCTCCGGCTTTGGTGGTGATCGCTCCAGGGGAATCCTGAAAATCATAATTTGCTAGTTTTCAAACCTTTTCATACTTATATCACTTTATTGATAGATTTTTTTAGATAGCTCAATTGGTCAAACTATCTTTTGTGGATATTATGTCCTTGTCTTTCTAAACTGTTTTAATTTAAAGAAAGAGATAATGTATACATAATTGATGTAATGTAAAGCTATTAATTGTGAATAAATATACTACTATTATATTACGTAAATTATAAGCCAGCTTTCAAATTTCGTTTTTATAAATTATAAAAACAGTTAACTTTATATAGATTACACAATTTCAAACATTATAAAATGTGACTACTCTATAGTTACTTGTTTAAATAATGGGGGTAAACAGCGGCAGAGCCCCAAACTGAGAACTCAGAATTATCTATTAAGGACTTCATGTTATTAATATATTTTCTGAATGAAATATAGATTACATACAAAATTTTTCTATAATACTAGCAGCTCAATCTAGTTACCCTAATGGATATTAAAACTCCAATCTATTTTATATGTTAGACTGCCATTCTCCATAAGCACCCAATCAAATGTGCCAGCATCACCTCTCAACCTTTCAAGTTTCAAAACTATTGGATAGACAATGTGGGAGTTTCCATCAGACAAACTTACAGGCATACCCACAGTGATGATTTGTCCCACTTGATTTACAGAATTTCGCTGGCTTTCACAATCATACAATTGAAATTTTTTATTATATGTATACAAGAACATAATTTGCTATTAAAAAAAAATCACCAGTGTGTGTACAAAGTAGTGTGAAGGGAACAAAACAAAAATCAGGCATTCTAAATTTTAAAAAACAATTGATGTTGTCTAGCAAGCCATGACTTCTAATGTCAACCGTTACTTTAGTAGGCATATAAAAAACATCCACTAGCCACAAATGAGGTACAAAAATATTTCACTGCATGAATATTTATGATATTTTAATAAAAAAGAGCAAAGATCAGGACAACAAAGACATGATAATGAATAATGAATCATCGCACAGCACACAGGAACATAATATAGCATAGTTACTTAGTAGATAATGCATGTATAGGCAGAGTTCAAAGTACCATCACAAGAATTCAAGTAACTTTATCCAATGGTTTTACTACCACAGATAAGAAAAAACAACAACCAGCAGACTAGTTTTAAAACTCATTAATTCCAAGGAGGTCTAGTCCACTTCACTTATGTAAACATGTGAAAAATACAAGTTAATTGGGTGTGAATAACTCAATAAACTAGTTGCGTGGGTACTTTACCTAGTTCTAGAACTTTAAGTAGTAAAAGTATTTACGGACCTTCAAGGATTTCTTGTAGTTGACAAGTTGGTCGGTGGCCGGGTCCCTAGAAGCCATTTTGTAATGAGCACTGTCGAATTTTCGTTCCGAGCTGCAGAGCGACACTCAGCACACGTTCGCGATCACTATTGCCGCCGAGAACGACACCGAACCTCCTTTTATAGAATTTCCAACCTGAATGATAAACAAGTCAACAAGTATCAAGCCAAATGGAACCAGTGCATTGAAATACACGTCACATCAAACGCACCACAAATGATTCGTACAATTAATTACATTTACCTATATTTCCAAATAAACAATTTTTGAATCGTCAGGCAGAGATGGTGAAATATTTGATGAATACACAATTACGATGATTTGTTAATAATTTGAATAGAAGTATGCAGGAAGCATAGCAACTGTATAACTGGTAGACCAAGAAACACTAAACTGCGTGTATCAAAAATAAACAATTGAATTAATAAAAGCGGCCATGGCCCGGCTCGTGGGTTGAATGACATTATGACAGTTTCTTCCATAGCCATCCTGATTTCTGTCAAAATAGGAATTCGTTCAAAAGTCAGAAGTATCAAGGGGAAGTTTGGCTACTGGTATCCGTAGAATTTTTGATATATTTTCTGGTTTTTAGGAATTTCCAGACCATCTTATTCAGACACCTTGGACTTGTAACAAATCCTTCAATTAAATACTTTCTGGAACGCAGCAGCCTCTACTTAACAACTAATTTTGAATATACTATATCTGAATACTAGATAAATGTTATTAAAACAATTATGTATGTATTTAATTATTATTATTTTTTTGTATTTTTTTTATTCAAGTTAAAACTATCGGTTTCCACAAAGGTACTAGTGACTTCTTTTGTGTCATAAAATAGAGAAATGTATAGCTGTTTAAGCGAATGATGTGACTAAACAAGCAGATGGCTCTTCGACTGCTGATCAATATGCACGCAAATAGCGTACGTGTCGATTTAACTTCCATGCTATCACTACAGCTGCGTGTGGGCAGAAGAAAATAGGTGCTAGGGTGGAACAATGATTTGACTTGACAAGCCTCACAGCTTCTTTGGTAGCAAATCTGCTGTCTGCGCTGTATGTCGTGGATTCGATTTCCAGCCAGGACAAACATTTGTGTGATGTACTGTAGTACAGTACATGTATGTTTTTCCTGTATCTGGATAATATTATATGTTTCAAAAAAAGTATATGAGTGTTTAATCAGTTGTTTTGGTCCCAAAGTATTATATTTGCTTTAGTTTGGACCTAGACGAAATTGTGAAAAATGTCTTATTAAAAAAAATGGCTACTAAATCTACTGAGATCCTAATGCATTTGATGTCGTGCGTGCGTTAACTCATCCATTGTCGCCCACTTCACCCCACATCCAGAACTACTGAATGAACTGAGACCTGAAACTTTCAAAGCACTGGGAAAGTTTAAATGACAGCAGATAATTAAAGAAGGCGCTTCCATACCTAAACTCGAAATACTTTCTAAAACTCTTCATTGTCAAACTTGACTTGCATGACTACACTTCGGCACACCCCTAAGTGTTTGATACAGAAGACCAGATGTCGTCTTCTTAGTTTAATATCTTCAAAAACAAGTACCTGCCTAATTGAGACAAAAGACCGCGAGCACCATTCCCGTATTTTGCTTAATGTTGCATGCCTCAGAATCAACTGTAGATTTGATTCTGAGGCTCTGAATAGGCATATTTATGGCTAATCTGCTGTTTTGTTTCAGGTATAGATCATGTCATTTATCCGCTTTAAGATCAATATTGAATAATTTTAGTGTAGTCCAGATTCTATCATAATTACAGCTATACCTTTAGCCAGGCGGCTGTTGAATCATGCCTTAATAACTACTACTAAAACGTAGGTAACTTACCTCACCCTGGGTAAGTATTCAATTACGAATATGTACTTAGCTTAATTATTATTATGATTTGGGAAATGTTTACGTGTTTATAACATTTTAAGACTATCGATTATGTACTTAGTATTTCTAGTGATAACGTATTATCATTTTAGCTACAATTTATCAGATACCTCTTAGGTTGGTATGCGGGCTTATCTAGAAATACTTAGGACCAGCGCGCTACTCTGTTCGCTTTTAGTTTGACTGCGTGGAAACCGGTGCACCCTTATATCAATATAGTTAAATAAACAAACACACACTACTATTTTCATACTTTATTTCATTATAATAATCGTGATAACTACAATGGGTGAGCTGATATAATGTAATCAATGAAATTTTATACAATACCTTTACTATTATATCTACCGAATTAAAAGGTACCTAATCAACACGGAATTCGAAGTCCACCAAACAATTATGAGTAGTATTTTTTTATATATTTTTTATGTTATATAGTTGCGAAACGAGCCGACGGCCAACCTGGTGTTAAGTGGTAACCTCTGCCCATAACAACCGATGCGGCTTGGGGCCTCCTCCCCTACTAGGTACGACAAGACCCATCACCCCAAGTCGCATCGTATGCGCCCGTAACTCTGAGACGTATAGGTGGAATGTCTCATATGCCTGTAATATCACCGGCAACCACACCTTTCAAACCGGAACACAGTAACGCGAATGCGTTACTGCTTAGCGTTAGAAATGGGCATGGAGATAGGATAGATAACTAAATACAATTGTAATGTCTGTATACATATATCCATATTTATGTTATTATACAAAATTATAAATGTTTCTTTTCAGCAATGCTCGCAATGTACCTAGTTACTTGCACCTATGTACTTATATTTAGGCTTCTTATTAAAGAAGTTATTTTTAATATAACGTTCATTATCATAAGCGATAAACACGATAAAATAAAAAATATATGGAAAACAAAATCTATGTACGATATACTTTACGAACAAGAGTTAAGATAAATAAATGATAATTTCAAAATACATATTGAGGTTGGTAACTATATAGTACAACTATATAGTACAATGTAAAGATGTTAATCAACCTACTTTGCCAATAAGGCTACAATGGATAAACAGGCTTTAGATTGACTCTTCAAATGAGGAATGTACCTGCTTGTATGTACCTAGACGCAAGGGGTCACTGCTTCGGCAGTTTGCAAATAAATGGATACAAAATATATATTGACTGCCAGCAGAGCGATTCTGGCTATTTTAAGCCATACCATACCTTCCAGTGTTTTTCGAACTTTTCACACAACGCCATCTAGCCCCAAAGTAATATAACATCGCTTGTATCACGGTAACCAGACAACTGATATAATACTTATATACTTTTTTTGTAAATACATACATATAATACATATCAACACCCAGACAGAACAAACAACTATGTTCGTTACACAAATATTTGTCCTCAGTGGGAATCGAACCCACGACCTACAAGCAGAAGGCACGGTTACTACCAAATGAGCTATGAGGCTGTCAATTTGATAGCCTCTGTATGTTTACTATTCAGGTAACCAACAGGTGCCAACTTCTAAATCTTATCATCCTGAAGGTTAAATGACATTTATTGAAAACTAAAACAAATGTGTTTATTTTGGCCTATCCTATGCTTACTCGATCTATCTATATAAATACCTATATTCTCTTCAAACTGTAGTACAGTCACGGATATTAAGATTACAGGTATAACGTAGTAAAAATATGGCAGATATGTTTTCTTCATGGACTGAATGGTTATTTTGTATTAACATGTTCATAATGATTTAATAATAAAACAAGTGATAAATGATTGGTCACTATGCTGCTATGGAGTGTGAAATGGCGCATCATGTCTTATTTCATCATACTTGCCTTATTGCTAAAGATTATTAACTATTACCTCAGCTATTACATATTACCCACAACTGGGCAAACTGTGGCACTTTTCAACCGACTTCAGAATGAGGAGGTTATCAATTCGGTGTTTTTTTTATGTTTGTTGCCTCATACCTCCGTCGTTTATAAATAGATTTAGATAACCTTTTTTTATTTGAAAGGATATACTTTCAAGTTAGTCCCATGGAAAAATCATAAAAATCGGTGTAGTAGTTTTGTTGTTAAATCAAAATAAATAGAAATATATCATCCAAGTGCGAAATAACGAGGAATCATTTTCGTTCATTGGCGATGATTTTTCATAATGCGCATAATAATTATTTATCATCATATCACATCCTGGAAAGAATGATTCTCTACGCATCACAATAGTAGATATCATGGACACAAGGTCATTTCAACTAAGTAGGTGTGGTGGTAAGGTGTTTAGGTACCTACTTACCTAGGTACAATTATGTATGGGAAAATAATTGTATTGTATGTAGAGAGGTAACTATAATAAGATGCGCGTAAGTATTATAGATACAAAAACAGAATTTTTTATCTGAGCGTCGCAGTTTAAGAGGCCACCTACGCAAAATCAACGACTCAACGATTCGGCATTATTCTAATTAGGAAAGCTTATTTTCGACTATGTCAAATTTGATTATTTTATCTAAAATTTGATAAAAAGAAAACAAGATTGGATGAACATTTTGTAGATAAAATAATTGTCCAAGTTTTGATAAAATTTCACACCTCAAATTTAGACGATAGTGATTTAGTCATGTATAGGAAATCGCAGAAAAACGACAGCTGCAGACAACAGGTGTCACATTTATTTTATTTATTTGGTATACATACCAACGATTGTTACAATATTAGGTACATGTGCAGTTTACAAGTCACAACTAAGACTGTATACTAAGTCCATAACAAGCGATGTGATAAACTTACGTAACGAGCAGATGGCCTAGCTGGTGGATAACTTCTGTCCATAAATAGCAATATGACTTAGATCCTCCTCTGATTAGGTACATCAAGACCCAAATTGCATCGCTTGCGCCCTTAACACTGAGGCTGGAATGTCTCAAGTGCCTGTAATTTCACCGGCACCCAAACCTTTTAAACCGAAATACAGTATTGTATGCTACTTTACATACTACTTGTCGGCAGAGCAGAATTAGGTATGTGGCAGTACTTCCCGGGCGAACTTGGCATAAGTTCTACTGCTACGAAATGTACTAAAACTCTGCCTAAAAGTAATATGATCCCAAAAAAAAAAATACGCGCGTTTTCCCAAAGGGTTAAGCAGAGCCCACGGAAAATTTAACGCCACTACAGCCTTGCTTCACGGGGTGACATTGTGATGAGTGTCACAAATGTGACATGTGGTGAGTTCTAGTATCTAAATCATTCCGTGGTAAAGAAACAGCTAGATACACCTGTAAAATAACACCAACAAGTGCATGCGAATAAGTAGGTATGAATATACCTAAGTAGTATTACTTTAGACGCATGATAATAAATGTCATTAGGTCACATACCAAAATAACTGATGTATAAACGATTTCCGTTAAGCAATTGCGGCAAAAGATTAGTAATTTGGTCAATCGTACACATTAGGAAAGTTTATGCGACGATTTTGAGCTAGATTTAATTTCTAAGTATTCGTTCTATGGGATTTAAGGGGGCCCACGTTGCTCGCGTCCGCAGGCGATTACCCTTTAAATCCCTACATGTGTCCCCCGGGTGGTGCGAAAGGAGCAACCCCAAGTAGCAGTAGAACTTGTGCTAAGTTCACCGGAGAAGTACTGCCACCACACCTGATAATCTGCCGCCAAGCAGATATGTACTCGTGTAGCAAGATAGAATTTACACTGTTTTTAAAGTCTTATCAATCTTTCATTTCAACAAAATCGATCCAGTACTAGCCTAATGCCTGAACAAACAGACGATTAAAGTTTTATAGAAGTTTAGATAAGATTAGATTACATTTTCCTCTATTAAGCAAGGCGGGATGTTGTTCGTTACTCAATGTGAAAATAATATTTGAAGCGCTAAGTACTTGGGTACTACATTTATGCAAGGTTTTTAACTACCTTAATGTTGTGTAATGGTGCATTCACATTATCGTCCATTGGAGAGTGGAGATCGTGTGGAATCGATGGAGAGCGTGGTGATCTAGTGGTACTGACGCCGAATTGCAATCCGGAGGTCGCCGGTTCAAATCCCGACGTGCACCTATGAGATTTTCAATAGAAAGATGTATGTGCTTAATACCACGTTCTCAAATGGGTGAAGGAAAACATCGTGAGGAAACCGACATGTCCTAGAATTGAAGTTCGAAGACGTATGTCAAGTGCAAGAAAGGAGCCTCTTTGTGGCGCACTTAAAATCCTTTCATCACACTGGTTCGAGAGAACCAGTGACTCGAATAGATAGATTATTATCCAATATCCGAATTACTCGTCTAAATAAAAGAATACAGATACTAGACTAATACAGATGGTACTCGAAGACATAGAAGACAGACCTAAGTAGATAGAGAGAGAAGAGAATCGATCGAGTTCGCAGCCCGTGTAGTTTTGCAGGGTGTGGGGGGAGATCGTTAGTCCAACAGTTAGACTAGGTACCTAATTTGGTGTTAAAATATTAGTGATACATTAGGATCGAGCCGTATTCCGCTACATATAGCATGCAAAATTTAAAGCGAGTAGGTATTGCTTTGTTTTTCAAGGGCTACTCAACACGAGATGGCCATCTTCTATTTCCATACTTCATTTACACCAATTAAAATCTTACCCGTGAACCAAATCTCTCAATATCCAATCTTACAATATCCCCTCTGGTTCGACCGGTTTATGTGCATCTTTCACGTTTAAATCCTTTTGGTGTGTGTTTATAACGAAATAACGGCAGACAGGACGCATTCGGAACGAAACAAATATCGTATTAGTAGTAGGTAGTATTATTATATTTCTGGTAGAACTAGCAAGCGGCCCAGTTATAATTACCTAAATAAGCAAGGTAATTATAATAGTAGGTTAGGTACCTACTTTAATCCAGTGATAGCAAATTGTTTGGTTTTCGGTAATTTGTTATGTAAACTTTCTGGACGTTATCTTAAAATGAATATATTAAACTGCGATAAATATTAATTAAATACGTGTAAAGTGATTCTAGAGAATAACATTCAGTGACTCATTACCTATCGTGCGCATCATCTAATGGAACCAAATGAATAAAGTGCGCCTCAAAGAGGCTCCTTTTGTGGAACCTCCTGCTGATACTCAGTTTTCTGAATACCACATTTCTGAGTGCCACATCATGTCAATCATTTTTCAAATAAGGGATAATATACTTTTAGTAAGAAATAATAAATGTTTTTGACCAGTCAAGTTAAATAGGGGAAGAGTTCTTTTTTTTTAAATACTTATCTACTTTGGAGATTGATGAAAGTTTGCAGAAATAATATGTTACTCGATGTACTACTCGATACTAATTCTACGCAGACGAAGTAGCGTGCATCAAGCTAGCTGCGCTCTATGCGCTTGGGCTGAGTACTACGTATTCCAAGCAAACTTTATTGTAGTCAAGGCAATCTGATCACGGTTTAAGTGCACCTGGAATGGAATGGAGGTCAATGTTTTGTGGAAGTTCAACAAGTAATACCGTGTGCAATAGTTATAATAATGTTATAAAGGCTATCTCTTAAACTGTATTCTAGTTTAGTTTGCTTTCATTTTGTTTTAAATTTCCGATTTCTTTGTTTACGCATTATTTTCATTTAGTAACCTACCTAGTTAGCATTATTTAGTCTAAAGGAAAGTTATCTAGTATAGTACCTACCTGTAATAATATATGTACATAATTATGATGGGCCATCTACTCGTTACCCCGCCCACTAGGATCTGGGTTTCAACCTAGCTCTTTCTACCTTCCTAGATAACGTGCCGGCCGCCGGCCGAACCTGATTTTGAATTGATACAATTGTCTGAAAAATATCGAGCAAAACTGGGGTATGTTCCACATAACTTGACATACATTTTTTAATGGGCAAAATTGCATTATATTATAATAATTTTGTAAAAGTTTTGTAGTTATCAAAATCTATGTAATTTGGTACCTCCCTAACTAGTCAAGTTTTGATTTTAAACTTATCTTTTAGATTCTTTGTATGTCTTGATTCGTTCTTTGAATTGTTATTTCAATTATTTACCAACAGATATAGGTACTTATATTTACAGTGTACATAATATTATATTAATTTACCCAAAATTACAACATTTTCTGTATTTAGTTTCGCGAACGTTCCTTAAAAGTAGTGTGAATCGAAGAAAAAATGATCGTCAGAAACAAGTCTAGTAGAACTAGTAGTGACATCTATTGACTAGGAGCTAAAGAAATTTGCAGTGCAGGTCGTACTATCGCCATCACCATCGCTCTAGTCGTTGCGCTTGAGAAGCTGTATTTTTTTAATACAAGATTTTAAAGTTTAATTGCAAATATCAATTATTGTAAAAAAAAATACGGTATTAAATGTTTAGGGGTTGGTATATTCTGCGTAGCAACAACTGCGGCTACCAAGTGAATAATAAACGGTATTGGAAAAAAGTTCACGCTGACATCACGATACTAGCGACATCTAAATTTTAGAGATTACAACTGTAAAGGACGCTTTGGTAGTAACTTACTGAAAAACTGGAACTAGAATAAATATGTACTGAATATTCATCCCACAAGACATCCCGCCGCATTATTTGTTACAAAAACGTTACATATACAACCGATTAAAATGTTACCTATGCATTTTGGCTAGAAAACTAGAAACTGGGTTCATCTGTAGTTTAATAGATGACAAATAGATAGCAGCACAGGCTGTGATAGTTTTAGCTATTTTATAAGTAAACTTGCTCACTATACAGTACGTTCTTAAAAATAATCTAAGTGTAAATGTACTAACTTAAAAATATTTTGAAACTGAACATAAAATAACTGAACTGCCTGCAAGCAATGGGGTCAGCGTAGGGGCGCGCCTTTCCCTGAAGCTTACACACTAGCTATTTAGTTGTGGCAATATAATGATGGAAGGTATATTTTCAACTGGCAGTCCCATAGAATGTGTTTGTAGTGTTGTACGTATGCATCTATATTTATTTAATCGATGAAACGGAATACACTTATATGTTAATATCTCATGCTGTTTTTTGATTGAAGTTCCTTATCGCACATTATACTCCAGGAGGATGATTCACTAAGCTTCAATATCCTTGCATTCTTGTGATCATCGCTGATGTGCAGATGAAGTGATCACATGCGTGAAGCACATCCAACATTAAAAAAAAGTGTAGTCATATATTTAATAAAATTCCCAGACTGTAATCAATGTTATTGAATTATTATTTATTGAATTCATTATCTTTTCGTCTATTTTTTATTCTTATTTTATTAAGTTATCTTTATCAGTAAATTTTATATTCCGTAATTAATGCAAGGCATGTCATGGCAAAGTTTGTGAAACTATATTTAACTATAAGATCTTGTACATACTACCAGGTTTTATGGAAATAAATGATTCTGTTTCTGAATTATCTCAAATTGTTTTTCATTCAATTTTAATTTTAGTGACAATTATTTTATGTTTACATGCTGTAAAGTAGTACATGGTGGTACTTGTACCCTATACTGTCATCATTTTGTCGCAAATAAATGAATGATGAATTGTGGAGTACACTCCAAAAAAAACATTTAATTTAGCATCAAAATATAGTTTCATATGCAACGTAGAAGAACTTATGTATCACATAAAAACCAAACATCGATAACAATCGATATTTCTTATACGAATTCAGCCGTATTACACATCACTATATCGGATTCCAACTATGTCCATTGACCATTGCACTGACGGAGAGCAAGCAGTGAACATCTAGGAGAGGTCGTGGAGGATTTTACCATCTAGCCACCATCGCCGTTCGCCAATTACACCATGGCTGATACCGAAAAGGCACCGCAAGAGCAACAGCAGCAGCAAGACCCACAACAAGCATCCCCGCCGCAACCAACCAAGCCAGCGGCCAAACAAAAGCAGGTCATTGGTAAGTGACGCACGCCATTTTGTTGCGTGCGCCGGCATCGCTCCGTGAGCACATGGTCCCTATATTATGGAATCGTCTCGTTTTCGCACTCGTTTTGGATGGTAACCTATAAAATAACAGATGCAAACGTTAAAATTATCACGTGTAATATATTATGTACATATATATCGTCGTACTAGTGCGATTGGTATATTGACCCCGGTAGCGTTCGGTGCGTTGTCTGTCACGCGGAAAAAAATCAATATCAGCGCGAAGCGAGATGCGTCGCGGGTAATGGCGCGGCGCAGTTTGCGAACCCCTTGCACGTATCACGTACCTAGCCGCTATCTAGCATCTAAAAGGAGGAAGTACAGTTATGGCTGCAATGCAACTCGAGAAACAAGTCCACTTCTGTAAGTGACTGGCTTGGGTACCAACCATTTACAGAAATATCATGTGACGTCATCTGCAATTCTATACAAATTATATACATGGATATAATTCTAGTAACAATATTGTGTCTATACACAGTGAATTAAATTTAGTACTGTTTACATCTTGTTAGAAAACATCAAAATAATTGTTGTAGAGAATCTAACTTTTAGCTTATGATTTGCAATACTATTTTTCTTCATTCAGCATCATACATTTATTTGCATATAATACGTAGACTGTATTTTTGTTTGCAGCTGAAAAGGTTTCGGGCACTGTCAAATGGTTTAATGTCAAGAGCGGATACGGCTTCATCAATAGGTATGTTTATATTATGTGACTTAATTTCAAAACCAAAAGTTTGCTTGTACCCTCTCCTCTGTTTGTATGGTACCCTCTGCCTGTAACATGGCAAATGGTTACCGCTGATGCATCTCAGGTATCATACAAGATGGACGTAAAATACTGGCAGAAATGGTAATAATTATTTAATCGATGTATAAGATAAAAAAATTAAACCGGATGGAACCTTTTTAACATATTATTTACAATTCATCTTATTAACTTTTAGTTATTCTCACTCTGTAGGCGTTTGCCTTCCTCTCCGAGTTCCATTTATGTGGATGAGGACAATAATTATGATATTTATTTCCAGGAATGACACCAAGGAGGATGTGTTTGTCCACCAGACCGCTATTGCCCGGAACAACCCCCGCAAGGCTGTACGTTCGGTCGGCGACGGAGAGGCGGTGGAGTTCGCCGTAGTCGCCGGGGAAAAAGGCTTTGAAGCAGCTGGCGTGACAGGCCCCGGCGGGGAGCCGGTGAAAGGCTCGCCATACGCAGCCGACAAACGCCGCGGCTACCACCGCCAGTAAGATGCCCCTTGTTTATATTTGTAGGTACTTGTAATGCAGTTAGGTTACAAAAATATATGTTATTAGGCTCCAAACTGGAAATCAAGACTACTTATCGACATATCCAAAGGAGAAAGGGAAAATATCTTAGTACACATAATGACATTTTGAAATCTTCACCTACCTCTCTTCTGTTAGTAAACATTGCTAAAAATATTATGCGTTTGTTGACATTACCATAATGATGTATATTCCGTGCAGGTACTACCCCCGTCAAGGTGGACGCGGCGGTGAAGGCGCTCCACGTAGGGGTGGAATGGGAAGACGTGGACCCCCCAACAACCCAGGGGGTGCCCAAGGAGACGAGGGAGCGGAAGGGGGCGCGGCGCCACCCCAGCGCAGCTACTTCCGGCGCAACTTCCGCGGAGGGAGGCGCGGTGCCGGACCGGGGCCAATGAATCGCGGTGGATACCGTCGCATGCGGCCACGCAACCAAAACCAAGGCCAAGCGGCTGGCCTGCCCGCTGCCGGACAAGAGAACGCTGCGCCGCGCCACAACGGCGAAGGGGAGGCCCCCCCAGCAGATGAGAACAAGCCTAAGGCGGCACCTAAACCAACGGGCACCACCATCGAGACCACAACCAATGAGAGCCAAGCCTGAGTGTCTCGGCTTGGCCTCCCCGGAGTGGCACACTATAATGTAGTGCACATTATTTGTAGCAGTGCCACCCCAGTCGAGACGAGTCTCGTCCATTCATCTGAAGAGTGTTCAACTGTTGTGTCACATTAAAGTTGTAAGAACTGTTGTATACTTGCACCGCACCGGTCATAACAGAAGTGGTGAGGGGAAACTAATGTATGGAACTGCATAGTATCATGGATCAAACATGTGATATTTTCATTATTATTACTAAATTAATATATTGTATTATTTGATGAACATAATTGGTTATATAATCTATATTGTGTGTGTTTATAGTAAAAATATATATGAGATCAACAATCAGTAATGTACATGCAAACATTGTATTGTGCTTTATCAACTAAATAATCATAATTAAATTGTTATTGAGAAGTGATGGTGCAGGTTCCAGTGCCCCAACAAAAACATTATTTATTTATTTAAGAATTAATGTATTCCTTTTCTATTTATTTGATTAGTACATTTGACCTAAACAATCAGAAATTATTTATTATTGAAGAATTAATGATAATAATAATAATGTTATTTATTTCAGATCCACAATTGATCCATAGACACATTTATATACATAATCATTAATGTATTGTTATTATTTTTCAATCAATTTTTTTGTTTATTTATTTTACTAGTACATTAGTCCTAAACACTCTCAGAAAATAAATTTCCTTTTGTGTGAACAATGGCTATTATTTATGTTTAGTACCTACTCTTGTAGTTAGAGACATTCAAAATTAAACTAAGTTTAGTCATGTGATCCTTGCCCATTTATATTGGTGGCAGATTTTTGCTGGCTTTCAATATTATCAATATCCCTATTCTGTAATATGACAAAATATACCTTTCTATATATATTTTTAATACAATACTAATGCATATAAGCTTGTTAGCGGAGTACATGTGGTTCAAATAATCTCGAGCAGTATTCTAGACTTTAAAGGAGACAACAGAATCACAGTAAACTATTTTGAACCCAACACAAATCCACCACCCCACCCCACCCTTTTTTAACTGACTCACAAAAGAGGCTCAATTTTTTTTTTTTTATATATGTTCCCTGATTACATGAAGATGCCTGGACTGATTTGAATATTATTTTATTTGTAAGGATATATTTTCAGATTGGTCTCATAGAACATCATAAAAATCAGTTCTGTAGTTTGGTTTTAAGTCAAAAAAATACCTGGAAAAACATTACATCCAAGTGCGAGATAACGAGGCATCATTCTCCTTCTTGAGGATCAAGTCTGTTTTTCGTTTGGCTGCGCAAAATTAATATTACAATATAAAATAAAATCCTCAAATGGCTACTGTACAATGTGACATTACCCTTTATAAAATGACTAAAAAAAAATCGTATTCAAATTCTTTGAATCATGTTAAATATTTAACAAGTTTTGTCTAAAAATACGCATTTAGGGAAAAGTAACGCAGGACCTTTCTAGTCGCGCAGCAAGGAGCTAGGAGCAAGGCTAAGTTTTGTCAGTTTTCTTTTTCGTAAGTTGAACTGTGTCGTAACATGAAAAACAGTAATTTGCGTATACGATGACCATAAATAACTAGTGCAGCCCAGAAGTGCATCCGGCGGACCGTCGTCGTCGGTCGAAGCGTTTAAAAACGCCAATGATCTATAATAAAGGTGACGTTCAATTTGACAGCTGACAATGAGAAAATTCTATCCTCTTACGTTACCTACGCATTACGGCTTAAGAATGAATTCTTTTATTATCACAAGACATATAATGCGCGCGACATACAAACCCACATGATTACTTCAATCAATATCAAAATTCAAGAATTAAATGATATCCGAAGTGAATTAGCATGAAAGAAAAATGTAATACGATATTGGTTAAATCTCATGTAAAAATATTAAGATTTACTAAGTACATAATGCTAATACTCTGCGTAAAAAGAAACATTTCTTTGATTGTGTTGCCCGTTTTTAAAGTTGAGAGTTTTATCATTTGACGGTTATCACACTGTCACAAATATTAATAGGATCACTATTAACATTTGTGACAGTGTGATATTGTATACCAGTTGTATGGTTTGATCTATTTCAGCCATCACCCACCATTAAGCCTAGTTCGCACTACTTTAGTAATTTAGTATAGTGACGAGTAGTTTAGTAGCTAAACCACTCGTTACTGCCCAGAAATCATTCGCACTACGGTCGAGTACAGTACACAAGTGAGCGGTGTTTTGCAAGATGAACAGGATGCAACGCACTAAAGTGAATAAACTGATTAAGCTAATCGCAACGGCTATTTTAGAAGAGGTGGATGAGGAAATTTGTGTCATTAATAAAAAGAAGCTATGGGTACGAAAATGGATCGATAGAAGAGATAAACTAGGAGCTACTAATTGTCTTCTGAAAGAATTAGCATTGGAAGATCCCAAAGAATACTTCGATAGTTTGAGAATGTCCGAAAGTTGTGTGAATTTTCTGTTAATGAAAATACACTCTCAAATTCAGCGTAAAGATACCCTTTTAAGAAGTGCGATTCCTGCAGTTACAAAATTACAAGCAGTTCTATACTTTCTTGCTACTGGATGTAGTTTAAGGACACTCACACATATATTTAGACTCGGAAAATCAACTATTTCCGAATTCATCATCGAAGTTTGTGAAGCAATCTATGAATCATTAATGGAATTTATCAAGGTAAGATTAAATAACTATGACAGATTTATTATGAAACATTTATTTATTAAGACAATATTTTTCAACATTGTTAAACTTTCATCTTAAGTGTCCTGTTTGCTCCCATCACTTTTGATTATCAACATTAGCGTTCTGCATTGCTGTTAAAATTAAGTCATTTGATGTAATTGTAACGTTACTCTGCGTTTCATTATTGTTTATAAGGTCAGATGGAAACAAATTTGAGGAAAGCTCATTATCCGCAACGTGTTCAGAATGATGTGTAGGTAAAATGGACGAGGAAATACATTCAGTTGCTTGCTCTTCCAAATTATAGTTACTGGTGTCATTATAATATATTGAAGAGTCGCTATATGGTGATTCTGTAGCATACGACGACTGTGGCGTGCTGGTGATTCTGTTTTGATCAGATGGGTTTTGAAAGTGCTGACGTCGAATACTATTTATGTAAAGTTGAATGTGCTCTTGTGCTTCTAATGCCAATAGTAAGGGCAAAGATTTCAGTTGAAGACCGACGTGTTTACCGAAGACCTCAAACTCATTTTCTTGGACTGTAGAGTTAGTAGTATCAGCTATCTCTTTTAACTGGCTAACCATGGTCGAGAGCTGGGCGATTTTTTTCTTTTTTGTTGGAGGTGGAGGAGGAGGTGTAGGTTCACGAAAAGTATCCACTACAGTACTATTTTGCTCATTATCTGTATCATCAGTGTGTGAACTATTGGAAGCCTGAAACAAACAAAATAATATTAGTATCGAAGTATTCAAGAACATTAATATTTTTTTCAGATTCCTACTACTACAGACTGGAAAATAATTGAAAATGGTTTTCGAAAACAGTGGAACTTTCCAGGGTGCTGTGGAGCCATCGATGGCAAACATGTCGTCATTAAGGCACCCCCTGAATCAGGAAGTTTATACTATAATTACAAAGAGACAAACAGCATTATCTTGATGGCTGTTGTAGATCATAAATATTGCTTTAGTTATATAGACATTGGTTGTAATGGAAGGGTTTCTGATGGAGGTGTATTTCGTAACTGTAGTTTGTACCAAGAATTAGAAAACGGTGTTCTACCAGAGGGTCATGTCCTAGTTGGCGACAATGCATTTCCCTTGAAAGAATATTTATTAAAACCTTTTCCAGGAAATCGATTAACTCTACACCAAAACATTTTTAATTATCGTTTGTCTCGGGCTAGAAGAATAGTCGAAAATGCTTTCGGTATACTAGCTGCTAGATTCAGAGTGTTTGAGAAACCGATGCCCTATAGTCCTGAGAAAGTTGTTAAGATAGTAAAGACCTGTTGCGCTTTACATAATTGGCTCCGACAAACAAAATTACAGAACAGACAGTATGAATACACAGTAGACACAGAAAATTTTGAAGCAGGAACTGTCGTTCCTGGTAATTGGAGAAATGAGCCACAGCCTCTCGGAATGCAACCGCTACCAATTTCTTTAAGTAACCGTTCATCCCAAAGGTCTACAGATCGTCGGGAGAGATATGCAAATTATTTTGTCGGAAGCGGATCTGTCCCTTGGCAGACAAGAATGATACATTGAAAACTACCGACCCACCATCACTAGAGTATAATAGACAGTCTGACGGACATATTTGCATGTCTTTTAAATATTGTATTGTAATTATGGGTATAAGTAGATAGGTATTGGTACTTACCAAATTACTTTCACTTTGTGTCAGTATTGAGGTTAAGTTTCGCAGGGACGCATCCAACAAGCTGAACCATTTTACTGAAGGAATATAAACCGTATCAGTCCCAGCGCCTGAATTTTGGGTGCCCTTTATTTTTTTTAGTTCCTGCGAGTAGGTCGATCTAAAAAGGAATGGATCTTGTTAGGTAAAACCACTTTAAAAACAATAGTAGTAATATTAATTAAGAGCTTATTGTATAATAGTAATAAATATGCTTTATTGTTAAATAAATATGATTTTGAAATAAAATAATAATATTATGCACTAACCTGATGTTTTTAATTTTCAATTTGATCTCCTTTTCCCCAAATCCGGGTATATTCATTGTATTTTCTAAATCCAAGTATGCTGATTGTTTCATTTGTTTGTTTTTATATTGCGGGGACTTAATATTCCACAAGCATTCATGTTCTAAATATTTGCAAACAAATTTTAAGGTTGTTTCTTCGCTCCAGCGAATCGACATTTCTGCAGCAACCGCAACTAATGAACTTGACTAATTCGACAGGTTCGGACTTGTTTAGCCGGTGCACTAGTGAGCACGGACGCGTGGTGGGAGGTGCTACTCGCCCGATAAAATAGAGTAAAATGGATTGACTCGACTTAACTACTTACTAACCTACTCGACTAAATTTTTGGTGTTCATACACGTTTAGCTACTAAATTACTCGCTACTAGACTAAAATACAAGCCTAGTCCGAACTAGCCTTTATTGGGGTGCAATATTTTTTATTGCGTCCCAATTACGTAACAGTGGCCAATAATGTGGAAAATATGAGAAAAGTCGATTGTAAAATTAAAATTTGGATAGGTATAAGGCAGAGCAAAGAACAAATATAATTACAAAAATACCTATAATTATCTATACAAATAAATAAAATTGGAGTGTGTTTGTTATATTAAAATAACCGCTTGTTACTAAATGCATATTGATGTATACACGGTACATTTACCAAAACTACATTATTATCAATTTTTGTCGGTCTGTCTGTTTGTTCCGGCTAATCTCTGAAATGGCTGGACCGATTTTGACGGGACTTTCACTGGCAGATAGCTGATGTAACAAGTTGTAATTTAGGCTACTTTTCCGAGGGGTAAAATAGGGGTGCGTGATAAAATCGAATTCCAACAGGCTACAGCTAGTAGTGAATAAAAACTCAGTGCCGAAAAATAGTATTAACGTAACTGCCGTGGACTTAAGTGATTATGAACTGATAAAACCGGAAATTAAAAATGTGTGTGACGGACAATGTAGACCGGAACTTTTGATAGGACAGGACAATGGACAATTAGAAAAACAACGACTGACCTCATAGCTCAGTAGGTTAGTAACCCTACCTTCTGCGCTGTAGGTCGTGGGTTCGATCCCCACTCAGGACCAGCTAGTGAATAATAAAACCAATAAATAAAAAAATGGCTACTTTATGATTGTGCTACATCATCACGTAGATGATTCTGCAATACGAGGTTATCTCTACTTAAATGATGCACGAAGATTATGGACCGATTTTTGACGTCACTTTCACTGGCAAATAGCTGATGTTGTAAGGAGTAACTTAGGCTACTTTTACTAAGGTTAATTCGCGAATTGATAAAAATGACTAAACCACGTAGCTAATCTTTAAGAAACAAATAGAATTCAGCCACGGGCACAACTAATATATGTACATATATTATATAAGGCTGCAAAAATTCGCATTTATGATTTCTAATCGTCCTGGTGTGAAACGATTGCCGGAGTCCCTTGGCGTTATTTCCCATCTTTTACT
Source organism: Chesias legatella (assembly GCA_947359385.1). Classification (NCBI taxonomy): domain Eukaryota; kingdom Metazoa; phylum Arthropoda; class Insecta; order Lepidoptera; family Geometridae; genus Chesias; species Chesias legatella. Next base: position 7,632,999 of record OX375762.1, on the reverse strand, counting down.
AATTTTCATAATATTATATATATTATTATCCATCTCAAAGTAACATTCTTCTCCCTGAGCTGATAGAATGCTTTTTTTCTTATATACTTTTTTGTAGATAGGTACCTTCATATACTTAATACATATTAACAACCAGAGTAGCCACAGTACAGACATCTATGTTCGTCACACAAATTGTTTGTCCTGGCTGGGAATCGAATACCATGACCTACACCGCAAAATTTTGTATTTATAAGGCTGGATTCAAAACAAGAAGCATCACTGGCCGTCCGAATCATACTTATGGAACGAACGTCGAGGGCCTTAACTATGTAGTTACGAGTAGGTACACATGAAAATAGTGAAACACTTTTTGTATAGCTGGATGTTGTCCGCGTAAGCATTCGTGTGCGGCTTTGTTACTCAGTTAGCAGTAACCCTGCCTTCTGCGCTGTAGGTCGTGGGTTAGATTCCCCCTCAGGAAAAACATTTGTGTGACGAATATAAATGTTTGTTCTGTGTCTGGGTGTTGGTATGTATTATATCATACCAACACCCAGATACAAAATAAACTTATATACTTATACTTATTTACAAAATATAAGTATTAAGTATATAAGTATATAAGTATTATATCAGTTGACTTGACTGGCCTCATAGCTCAGTTGGTTAGTAACCCTACCTTCTGCGCTCTCGGTCGTGGGTTCGATCCCCACTCAGGACAAACATTTATGTGACATTTGTAACATTGATGTTTGTTCTGTGTCTGGGTGTTAATATGTATTATAAGTATATATTTACAAAAGAAAAGTATATAAGTATTATATCAGTTGTCTGGTTCCCATGATACAAGCTATGCTTAGCTTACTTTGGGGCTAGATTTCGCTGTGTGAATTGTCCACCATTATTATTATTAGTTGTCTGGTTCCCATGATACAGGCAATGCTTAGCTTACTTTGGGGCTAGCTGGCGCTGTGTGAAATGTACACCAATATTTGTTATTATTTACTATTATTAATTATGTAGACGTATTTGAATGATATACCTAGGTGTTCAAGCCGTTACGTGTGGCGCCATCTAGCGGTCGACGGCGGAACTACGATGTAAAACATAGACTAAAAATATTTTTACTTTGGTTTATATCAAATCATTCATTCATTCATTTCATTCGTCCATGTCATCCATTCATTTCAACGTTCTATTTCGGTGACTTGCGACTTGCGTGTAATGGAGGATCGTAATAAAACGTCTTTAAAAATTCATACAATATATTTAATCATTGAAGTACCCTGTATTGAATCTCCTTCATCCAGATAGGAACAGTATCAGGCCAGTACATAAATGTATCCTTCGAACTCGGGTACATAATTTGGACCTTCGAGCCGAATACGAAGAATCTACCTTGCCGTCTGCCGAGTCGAACGGCCACGCGGTCACGTTTCCCGGTATCGAAATCTGGAAGCGTGCGAAGTCCTGGAGGAGATCTGGAGCATAATTTGATACTACGAGCCATATACGAAGAACCTACCTTGCCGTTTGCCGAGTCGAACGGCCACGCGGTCACGTTTCCCGGTATCGAAATCTGGAAGCGTGCGAAGTCCTGGAGGAGATCTGGAGCAGCGGCGAGCACCTACAACGGTCGGGTCAGCTTACCCATCCTTTCTCTCCCAGTCCAGCTCAGTTTGCGTTAATATTTGTCTCGTGTTTCAGCACCTCGTGCGTTCGTGTTCGTTACCTGTTGCCTTGCATCGCCTGTACCGCTGAGAAACTGTAAGTTATTTCATTTCATTATGAGTGACGACGAGATTTCTCTGCCCTCAAAGGCTTCCCGAGTAGAAGTTGAGGTTAGCAGATCAAAATCGCCGCGTTTAGACGCCCCTAAAGTCTTAGATTCACGTCTATCTTCTCTCAAAAGGCAAAGGTCTACCTTCAAATGTAGATTGACGTTATTTAGCAAACATTTAAGTAAAATCCAACAAGATTCAGATCAGAAAAGTTTGCAGAAGGTAGAATTTGATTTAAGAGTTCAATCAATTGTTAAATTGTTTCAAGACTTTAACGAAGTTCAGAGTGAGATCGAGCGATTGGTCGATGACTCCAATCTTGATTCTCAACTCGAACATAGGGAAGCGTTCGAAATACAGTATTTTTCTCTAATGGCTACTGCGAAAGGCTTATTGAGCGATATTTCTCAATTAGATTCATTGCCTCATCATAACGAAGGAATAGGTCATCCTGTGTCGATAAAACTACCGCAAATAAAGTTGCCTGCCTTTGACGGATCCTATGATAAATGGCTAGAATTTAGGAATTCGTATCTCACTATGATTCACAATAGAAACGATTTAAATGCGATACAGAAGTTTCATTATTTGAAATCATCTCTCACTGACACTGCTGCTCAAGTTATAAGTGCGTTAGAATTCACCGCGCCCAACTATGCCCACGCATGGGATTTACTGGAAAATAGATTCCACAATAATCGATTGCTTGTTCAAAATCACTTAAAATCATTGTTTACCGCTCAAGCGCTTCAAACCGAGTCGCCTATGCACATTAGGAAGCTTGTAGATTCAACGTTACGTAACCTGCGAGCCCTGCAATCGTTGGACGAACCAACTGATTCGTGGGATACCTTGATTGTGTACTTACTTGTATCAAAGCTAGACGCGGTCACAGAGCGTGAATGGGAATCTCACAAGGGTACAATCGCTTCTAAGCGATGTGAGGTAGGTACCGAGAATAAGATCAAGCTAGACGATTTATTTGGTTTCCTTAGAAACCGGGCCGACATGTTGGAAATGGTTCACAGTAGTTCTACAAGCACTAAGTCATTTAAACAAAAGCAGATCGAATTTAATAATAAGGTAACTTCTAATAAGAATCAACATAAATCGAACCCGCACACGCAAACGCATGCATTCATTTCTGCAAAACAATCGAATGATAAAACAAAACAGCCGCGTTCGTGCTGTTATTGTAGCGAGAATCACTTCTTATATTCTTGCGCAAAGTTTTTAAACATGTCTGTGCTAGATAGACAAAATTTAGTCACTGATAAGAAACTTTGTTCCAATTGTCTGCGTTCAGACAAACATTCCGTAAATGACTGTTCTTATGGTTGTTGCAAGTTATGTAGTGCGAAGCATAACACGCTCCTTCACGTCAATAGGGAAACCATAAGTACAGTCGCCCATAGTTCATTGTCCCTGCGTCCGCATGACTCACAAACGTCAGCTGATGCGCTAAAAGAACGCGCTGAGCACAACGTACTGGCTTGTCAATCGGCTATGCAACCAGTACTGCTATCCACAGCACTAGTAGAAGTACTTGATTCGAATAATAGGTATCACACTATTAGGGTTCTTTTAGATAACGGGTCTCAGAACTGTTTCGTTTCTCAATCGTTAGTAAATCGTTTACAAATTCCAATAATACAGTCCACTGTTCGAATCTCAGGCGTTGGGGAAACCGTATCACAAAGTACTCACGCTTGTAAACTAAATATACGTTCAAAAACAAGTGATTTCATCAGAGAAATCCAATGCTTAATTTTACCAAGCATAACAACGAAGCTACCTTCAGTAGAACTCAACTGCGCTTCTATAGGTATACCTAGCTACATCTCACTCGCCGACCCTACGTTTAGTGTCCCGTCCGAGGTAGATATCCTATTAGGCGCAGATATATTCTGGGACCTACTCCTGAAAAACAGAATAAAACTAAAGGCCGGTCCATACCTTTACGACTCGAAGTTAGGATGGATCATATCCGGACCGATTCATAACATTCAAACGTATTTCATAAATAATGTTCATTGCCATCACGCTCACGTTGATTCTCAACTACGTAAATTCTGGGAATTAGAGGAACTGACGAACTTACCTTCTACGTTGACAAAGGATGATAGATTTTGCGAAAACCTATTCACGGAAACTACCGAGCGCGACGACTCCGGCAGATTTTCTGTTCGCATCCCTTTAAAGGAATCAGCTGACGTGTTAGGCGATTCATTTACGATGGCGAAAAAACGTTTTTTATCGCTAGAAAAAAGATTAGACTCGTCATCGCAATATAAACAATTATATTGTGATTTCATGCGTGAGTACGAGCAGCTGGGTCACATGTCCCCGGTGTCAGGAAACGTCATTGATCCTGACAAACCGTACTACATCCTCCCGCATCACGGGGTTTACCGCGAAACTAGTCTTACAACAAAATTGAGAGTTGTTTTTGACGCGAGTGCCAAAACAACAACCAACAAATCTTTCAATGACATTCAACACATAGGTCCACCTCTGCAAAATAGCATCTTTTCCATTCTCCTTCGTTTCAGACAGCACAAGTACGTAGCGTGTGCTGACGTGGAAAAAATGTATAGACAGATCCTAGTACAGACTGACTTGCATAACTTACAGATGATTTTGTGGCGGGAACGTAAAGACCTGCCTTTACAGCTGTATTCCTTAAATACAGTAACCTACGGAAATTCATCATCTCCCTACTTAAGTATCCGATGCCTAAATCAATTAGCACAGGAATGCGATGATGAACTTGTAGCACAAATCATAAAATCCGAATTTTATGTTGACGATGTCATTATCTCACACAATAACGCAGATACATTGTTAGATTTATGTAATCGAACGAATAAGGTACTACAAAAGGGTTGTTTTCCGTTGCACAAATGGACATTTAATCACGAAGTTTGTCCTCAGAGTAGTAAAGACCTGAACATAGGCGAAACTCATCTGTCGAAAACATTAGGGCTAGGCTGGTCTCCGGAAATTGACGAGTTGCATTTCACAACTAAGTTAGAACAAACTAACTCACCGCTCACTAAGCGAATCATGCTCTCTGTCATTTCACAGATATATGATCCGTTAGGTTTGCTATCTCCGGCGGTTATAGTAGCTAAATGTCTTTTACAAAGTTTATGGTTACAAAAGTTAGACTGGGATGCAGAGGTACCCGAGAACATAACAAGCGTATGGCGTGGATTCATTTCTAGTCTGCAATGTTTACAGGAAATTCGAATTCCGCGGTACATTACATCTGTGGATGGCAACTACACGGAATTGCACGTATTTACAGACGCGTCTCAAACGGCATATGGTGCGTGTGCCTACGTTCGTACCTGCAGGGACGATTGTGCTCACACCCCTCCTATCTCTGTTAAATTATTGTGCGCTAAAAGTAGATTAGCTCCGATAAAACCTGTTAGCATTCCGAGACTTGAATTGTGCGGTGCGTTGTTAGGTTCGAAATTATTCGTTAACATAAAAGAATCTCTTCGTATATCTTTCGAAAAAGTATACTTTTGGACGGATTCTACAATCGTGCAGGGATGGCTACGAATGTCTCCCCACCTTCTCAAAACGTTTGTGCAAAATAGGGTCGTGCAAATTAATGAGTCAACCGATGACACGATATGGAGGCACGTAAAGGGCACAGATAATCCTGCCGACCTTATCACGCGAGGTACAAAGTTAGACTCATTAAAATATGACACTAGCAATCCATGGTGGTGTGGCCCTAGGTTTCTAGACCAACCAAGTATCAATTGGTCAAACAATAATGATATATCAATTAGTGATGATTTACCGGAACGTAAATTTACTACGATTAATTTAGTGTGTACACAGCAAAGTCCATTATTTAATTGTGAACGCTTTTCATCGTTTATTCGCATGCAGCGCGCTTGTGCATACTTACTTCGTTTTATAGATAACGCAAGATCGTCGTTGCCGCACGCGCATTGTACTAACAAAACCGGTTCGTTATCAGCTACAGAGCTTGACCGTTCACTCATTACGCTAACGCGCGCAGTACAGCAGGAATCATTCCCTACTGAGTATCATAGGCTTGTAAATAATCTACCATTTAAAGAAAATGGTAAGCATGGCAATCAGATTGCGGGCTTAAATATATTCTTAGACGAAAGTGGAGTGATTCGTGTGGGCGGCCGGTTATGTAATTCAAATGAGTTTAGTTACGATAAAAAACATCCCGTGCTTTTCAGTGGTAAACATCGATTTTCTAGATTGTTATGCGAATATGAACACAAAAGGTTATTACATGCTGGGCCACAGCTTCTCGTGTGTTCCATGCGTGAGCGGTGGTGGGTGCTAGGTGCGCGGAATCTAGCCAGGCAAATTGTACACAATTGCGTTATATGCACGCGCATGCGAGCTAAAACACTTACCCCAAAAATGGGTAATTTACCCCACCAGCGTTTAGAAGGTGGGAGTTTTAGCTTTATGCGGTGCGGCTGCGATTTTGCTGGCCCTGTCTTTATTTTAAATCGTAAAGGCAGAGGGTCCGTTTTAATAAAAGCATACATTTGCTTATTCGTTTGCTTTACAACTCGCGCTATACATCTCGAATTGGTAGGTAGCTTGTCGACACAGGACTATCTACTTGCCTTGAAACGCTTTATAGCTCGACGCGGAAAGCCTTTAGAAATTTTCTCAGATAATGGAAAGAATCTAGTCGGGGCTCTTAAAGAAATAAATCAAATATTTCAGAATTCGAATGAAATTTCCGATTATCTAGGTAACAATCAAATCAGTTTAATTTTTATTCCCCCCTACAGTCCCCATTTCGGCGGTCTGTGGGAGGCTGGAATAAAATCATGTAAGTATCATCTGAAGCGAGTACTAGGCAATGCAAGGCTTACGCACGAGGAATTCGGTACGGTATTGACGCAAATCGAAGCCGTCCTGAATTCCCGGCCTTTGTCCCCTCTGTCCTCAGATGCCCACGACTTCCTACCTCTTACTCCGGCCCATTTCTTGATTGGCCGGCCGTTGACTGCGCCAGCCTGCGAAGACCTGACGAGCATCGCGCCCTCGCGCCTTACGCGCTATCATATGGTGGAGCGACTGCGGCAGCATTTCTGGCAGCGCTGGTCGAAGGAGTACGTGTCAGAACTCCAGCAACGCAGAAAATGGAAGGCCGACAGCAAGGACATCGAGAAGGACATCTTAGTACTTGTCAAGGAAGACAATGTACCTCCCCTCAAGTGGAGGATGGGGAGAATAACGCGTTTGTTTCCAGGCGCAGACGGCGTTTCTCGCGTAGCGGAAATCCGGACGGCGTCTGGCATCATTCGGCGGGCATTTTCCAAGATCTGCCCGCTGCTACCTGAACCCTCCGAGCAGTGACGGCGACACGAACGAGTCCAAGTTGGAAGCCTGCAACCGGGTGCTTCCAAGGCGGCCGGTATGTTCAAGCCGTTACGTGTGGCGCCATCTAGCGGTCGACGGCGGAACTACGATGTAAAACATAGACTAAAAATATTTTTACTTTGGTTTATATCAAATCATTCATTCATTCATTTCATTCGTCCATGTCATCCATTCATTTCAACGTTCTATTTCGGTGACTTGCGACTTGCGTGTAATGGAGGATCGTAATAAAACGTCTTTAAAAATTCATACAATATATTTAATCATTGAAGTACCCTGTATTGAATCTCCTTCATCCAGATAGGAACAGTATCAGGCCAGTACATAAATGTATCCTTCGAACTCGGGTACACTAGGTTCAAATCTAGGTCTACATAAGTCCGCTTATGTTCACAAGCTTACTAAGTCAGGTCTTGTACTATATGTGGATATAAAACCTAACTAATTCGTTCTAAGCTGTCACTTACACTATTCGAGAACACCAAACAGCCGTTATGCTGGTACGAATGAACTATGAAGGTTGAAGCCTATCTTTCGATGCTGCGGAGAAATCTCAAAAGCAGTGGTCCGATCATACCGCTGCGCGCGTGGTCGCTTAGGGCTCAGTCAGTCTCGCGATTTCCTTCACTCAGCTCGTCCAGAGCCGCGGTGCGGAGCTATAGCTCAGTTATAATATAGTTATAACCTTCGCGAGTTAGCTGTGCGTTTAAACTAAACAGTTACAAAACATTTGGGAAGTTCCAACTGTGAACGGCTCAACAGGTTAGTAATACTTACTTCGTGATTAGTTTAGTAAATGTATACAAATCACTAATTTTACATGCGAACGATATATATTATTTGCCACATTGCATTAAAATTATGGTTCTCCGAATTTGGCTCAGCGATTATGCTAATAAGATCATTATTTTAATATGTTGCAAATTTTATCACAAAATTTTGTAATACTTCTGTACTAATTATTGAATTCGTGTAAATTGTTAAAAACTTTTGTGTTGACGTTTGTACTTGGGACAAGGATTTAAGTTTTCATTTATTATATTATATATTAGCAAGGGAAGTTGCTAGTTCACAGAATGTACCTAGGTGATAATAATAACTGAAGTGTAACTTAAAATAAAAAAGTATAGCTTAAGACTGACTTAGTTGCTTTCAGTAATATAGCTATGTAAATACGTAAACAAGAAAATCAGTTCTCACAGTAATATATTATTGCATAAATTATTTTTATTTTTATTTAAAGACGAATATTACAAAATATTTTTCAACACATTTTGATTAGAACAAATTCAACTGCAACTGCCAAGCAGGTTTTTACGTCAAAACTAAATAAAGAATATCTAATGCCGTTATAAAGTTCATGTTATTATTCTCCGTAATTTATGTATTTACTTATGTTTTGTATTTTATATTAGCAACAAACCTTTTCGTAGTTCGTTCGAAGACGTACTACCACCATACCCATTTCTGGCAGGAAACAGTGCCTGGTTGGACGATCTATCTTCAAGTGTCGTATGTATAGTCGGGAGTATCAAGGTCGACCGGAATACAGTGCAAATTGGGTCTTCCCATAGATTTTCTTTAGGGGTTTCTTGTTTGTTCTTCCCCATGGAGGGTCGGATAGGGTTTGAACAGGCGTCAAACTTAGCGATAAGTTCGCTTGACCTAATGTTTTGAATATTATTGACGTTTCCAAGCCATTTCTTTATGAATTCTATGGAAATAAAGTTCTTGGCATTGGTGTTGACTTTTATTTAGTAGGTACCCACCGTGCTTAGGATGCAAATTCAATTTCTGTCATCAGGGGCAGAGTTACCGCCTCCTCCCCTTCCCTGATGTAATTAGTCACAAGCTGGTCAGCTTAATCTTGTAAGAAGCGTAATTTTACACTAGCGTAAAAAAACACTTAAATACAAAAAAAAAGAATGAAAACAAAAATAATTAAGTAAAACTATCGTTTAAATAAGTATATCATGTAAGTATCAATCAGTGAATTCATTACGTTGATCTTCATTCAAACTGATTATTCATTATTGCCCTGAAACGGGTTATTGGAACGGAATTTATTTTGAATTATTTCCGCCACGGCTTTGATAGTAGTCTTTCGAGGAGCAGGTTCCCTGCTGTATTCTTCGCTTTGCATCTGTGAAGGAGACTATTTATCTATGAATCGATGTACTGACTACCTATAGACAACACACAATATGTATCTATTTAAGTTTCATATGTAGCGTGTATTGTATCACTTGTCGCATGCACATACACACACTGGTGCCGCAGAAAACCAGCGCTGAGCAGCCACACCGCTACAGCAAATGCTGAGTGGTAGCCTTTTTTGCTGTTACAATTCACATTTTCTTTTATTTGTAATCTAATTTTACTCTAATTCTAATTTTATTTCTAACGTAACACAAAATAAATATTTTTCTTTCTTTCTTTCAACCGAAACCTTGTCTTAGAGACTTGCAGTTAGGAGGATTAACAATATTAGTGATAATTTTATAGTTTTGGCATTATCACTCTTAGTAATAATGCCGCCCATTGTGCCCATTTTTAATATACTCGTAGTGGTTATATCTTGTAATTATTATTCTTTGTTTTTAGTGTGCAATACAGAGTTTATCTATCTATCTATCTTTTAGGGCTCTAAGATAAAATTTCTCAAGAAAATACCTCGCAGGAGAGTGAAATCACATTTATGTGAAAGCATTGAATCAAAACTCGTATTCAACATTTCATCTTAGTAAAATTCACCTTTAAAGATGATGCCTCCTCCGAAATCGTCATCTGCTCCATTTGCCTTTGAACAGGTCCCTCTTGATCATGGACCTCTGAACGGCTTGAAGAGGAACTTGAAACCTTTGTCAACAGGAAATGAAAATAGTAACACATACTAATGTTTGACCAGGCTAGGACTGTGAGTCACGGCTCCAAAAATATTTGCGATACCTCATAAGATTCCAAAACCAAAAAGGGTAGCACGTGTTTTTTCCTCTAGGTAGATATAGTTCGTCCTAAGAAGTGCTACCTTCCTATTTCTGCCATTAGCTGCACTGAGTGGATGAAATTGCGGGTCGTGATTTTTTTGTGTTAAGCTTAGACTTTTTTTACGTGTCTCAATGTGTCAGGCGCGATGCAATAGAATTTATAGAGATTTTTCTTCTATTGTTATGAGCAGAAGATATTTTAATAATGCAAGCTCAAACTCTACTTCACGCGTCAAGTAAAAGACAAACCTAATGCTCAAAAGTAAAATTCTTAGTTTAACTTTTTTACGACTGATCAGAAAACCCTTGGCTACTGAGACTGGCCAGTGCCACCTTTCAGTTCTAGCCTAAAGAGATAGAAAATGCCAGTATACCGGTATCAAAGATATCCGCTTGACTTTCTCTTCGCCGCTGAACTGAACATCCGGGGGTCTGAAGAGGGGGTCAATGCACAGCCTGTTGTCTTCATTGGCGTTGAATATGAAAAAGGAATGCGCCAGCGGTGGTAGGCACCGTGAGAGGATATGGCCGGCAGCCAGTAGCGCACAAAACATGGCTGCTACTACGGCGACTACGGGTGCAAAGCCGAGTTTCTCTATAGATAATCCGCAGCTAGATTTTCTTTCGTCAAACCTGGACATAGCGATTAAAAATGACTGGAAAATATGATTACAATCTTGCACAGACCTCTTCTGGTTCTGAACTATCTGAAAACTGAAATGTCACTGAACTAGAGGTCAGTTTCCATTCAAACTTAGTTAAGACGCAATAGAGCCCGTACTAATTTAGGTCTCATCATCCAATCATGCGAAAAAGATTGAGAACGTTCATTGTTGTCGGGCGCAATTGAAGATTCCCGCTCCAACAGAAACGTGCAATTACCCAAACATTCCTCGTGCGTTCAGGTGCTTGGCTCGAGATGAGAGTAACATTTAAATTATTTTCTACCGCCTGAGAACACTTCGGGTTGGTATCAGTGACCTTCCATTTCCTCATGAGGTAAATACCATACCATTACTGCCCCACTTGTTAGTAGTAACCCTGCTTGCATAGAGAGTGGTCGCGGGTGCGATTCCCGGCCGGGGCAAACTTGCGAGCATAAAGTTTGTTAATCGGGACTTGTATGTAGGTATGTGTTGTGTATACGTGTTTTTTATGTAATAAAGTTATGTTGGTATTATTGTTAGTTAGACGTAACTCCTGAGTCACTAAGAATGTCTCATGTGCCTGTAATTTCACCGGAATCTACACCTTTCAAACCGGAACACAGTAACACAAAATACATTACCTACTGCTTGGCGGTAGTACTTGAAATTGGTTTTGCCTCCTGCGACGTGGGAATCTTGATGTAAGGGTATGTAGTTATAATAATACATAACTGTTTATATATTTATTATTGACTGGCCTCATAGCTCAGTTGGTAGTAACGCTGTAGGTCGTGGGTTCGATTCCCACTCAGGACAAACATTTGTGTGACGAGCATAGTTTTGTGTCTGGGTGTTAATATGTATTAGATGTATGTATTTACAAAAAAGTAGGTGTATGTGTATTATATCAGTTGTCTGGTTCCCATGATACAAGATATCGTCGTAGTCGTAGAACAAAGGCGGATATGCAATACAGTACCATTACAGTTTTTGAATTAGAGTTGATATGATATTTCGAAAACGGCTAGTCCTATCATCGTCAAATTTGGTAAAACTGTAATAAGATTGTCTATGATATTTAATGCCGAATACAATAAAAAATTAAATTTGAAAAAAATAACCGTCTGTGTTCTACTATTATGACGATATGCTTACTTTGGGGCTAGATGGCGCTGTGTGGAATGTACACCAATATTAATATTACCAGTCAGAAACACCGCAGTTATTGATTGCATCGCACACGACACCTGTAGTGAAGCAGTAGTCTGTGTCGTCGACGCTGCATAATGTTTCGTTCCTCTGACGGCATCCCCTTTTAGGCTTAACGCGCGCTGAAGTCGCCGTCACTTGGTACAACGTGGCCTGAAAACCAGGTAACCGTGTAATTTATACAATGAAAATTTGCATGTAGGTTATTTAATTTATACAGCGATAAGCAGACGCCAATTACTCAGAACCAAAAGACCGATTACCCTGTAACCCTGCCTTCTGCGCTGTAGGTCGTGGGTTCGATTCCCACCCAGTACAAACAGTTGTGTAACGAACATAGATATTTGTTCTGTGTCTCGGTGTTAATATATATGTGTACAGGCTGTCATATTTATGCACATATATGCATGTATTTACAAAAAGTATATAAGTGTTATATCAGTTGTCTGGTTCCCATGATACAAGATGTGCTTAGCTTACTTGGATAATGTGCGCTGTGTGTAATTTGCGCCAATATTATTATTATTATGATTACCGACCCACGGCTTAGTGTGGATAAGTATTTTTCGTGTTTTGTGAAAATATCGACAAACAAAAAACGGAATGGATATTCTTCAACTCAAAGTAGCACGAAAGGAGCCTCATTGAGGCCACTTTAATTCTTACACACTGATTCGACTGAGCTAGTAACTACTAATAATATCAGCCAGATGCCAGCATCTTTAAAAATGAAATAATCACAAATAAAAGCAAGTTAAGTTTTAAGAGCAGTAGAACTCTCGCCAAGTTCGTCCGGGGAAGTACTGCCACCATGCCCAATTCTGCCGACAAGCAGTGATGTATTAGCGTTACTGAAAGGTTTGCTTGCCTGTGAAATTACAGGCCCATGAGACATTCCACCGTCTCAGAGTTACGGGCGCATACGATGTGATTTGGGTCTTGTCTTACTTAGTAGGGGAGGACCCAAGTTTCATCGGTTGTTATGGACCGAGATTACCACTTAACACCAGGTGGGCCGTTGGCTCGTTCGGTAATTGAACCAAAAAAAAAGAAGTTAAATATAAGCTTGTAAATAACGCAATTATAGTTAAATTTGCGCAGATTAGCACAGATTAAAAGGTAATGTACTTTAAAATGCATTTACGTGACGTATATTCCTCAATTTTAGAGTAAAACGCTATCTTGATAAGGTATTAGAAAAAAACCAAGCTAATAACAAAACAGTTGCGAGATCTCGAATTCTATAGAATTGGTCTAGCAAAACGAGCACTGTAATAAACTGGTTTTGGAGGAACCTGTTCATTCGGCGAAACACTTTGCAATCTCTCCGTTACGTGATTTATACAACCATCACAAATATATAAAAATAATATAATTAAACACACTATTTGTTCGGAACAACAGATACCTATAAGAGTCACGTTGACTCGCCGGAAATTGTGACGGATCATGTATATATATATATATTTTTATGTAATGCAGAGTATAGAACGAGCTGACGGCCCACCTGATGTAAAGTGGTAACCGCCGCCTATATCAAAAGCAATACGACTCAAGTCCTCTCCACCAAAGTACGAGATGACTCAAGTCGTATTCCGTTGCGTTCATCACCCCGAGACGGGGATGTACGTCTCATGCGCCTGCGATTTCACCGGCAACCACTCCCTTCCACGGGAACACACTAACACGTGTGCATCACTGCTATTGCTCTTTCTTGTATCTTACTTTTAAATCGGAATTGATGCTGCTGTTACTCAGAAACTGAAAACGTATTCTCCCTCTGGTGGCGACGACGAAGTAAGTAGACTGCAGTCCGCTGCCTAACACCTCGTCACAGAGCCGTAGGCGCTCCTGCTTTTTCATAACAACGAAGGCATCTCGATTAGCGGCGCAGTTCACGCTTATGTTGTGCGGATACTTGACCACTACGATGATATATACGGTGTTCGATTCCGTTACTATGTCCACTTCACACTGGTAGTCTGTTTCACTCATTGTCCGGAATACCTGATGTTAGAAATATGGAATGTATCTCGTACTTTATCTGTAAATTGGTTTCACAGCTCAGTTGGGAGTAAATCTGCCTTCTGTAGGTCGTGGGTTGGATTCCCACCCAGGACAACATTTGTGTGACGAGCATTGATGTTTGTTCTGTGCCTGGGTTAATATGTATTTACAAAAGTATATATATCTATTCTATCAGTTACCTGGTTCCCATAGTACAAGTAACGCTAATATTGGGGCTAGATGACGATGTGTGAAATGGCCACCAATATTTATTTGTTTTTTATAACAAGCCAAAAAATATATTTCCTTATGCAGTCTGAATTATGACATAAATTAGATTGCCAGAATAATAATTCAGGTTTTTTTCTGCACTGTAACACGAAATTTGAAGTTTTCCGAAAAGTAACAAGTGTTTTATGGCGCATGAAAGCAATGTCAGTATTTTTTTTAAACAGGCCTAGATTCATTTGTATCTTGTATAATAACATATGATAACACATATTACAAAATTCCCTACCACGTAAAGGTATTTGAATATCTTATTTTTACGAATACTAATATACTACTAGTTAAAAGCTAATTAAGATTGGTTGTTAAAAATCTATTAGTTAAAAATTGATTTTTTTTTTCTTTGACTTATCATTCTATTACTTTGAATGGCCTCACAACTCAGTTAGTAGAAACTTTGCCTTCCGAGCTGTAGGTCGTGGGTTCGATCCAGGATAAACATTTGTGTGACGAACATTATGATAGATGTTATGCTTAGTTTGGGGCAATAGTAATTATTTTATTCAGCTGACCTTTAGTTTTGTTCATTCTAAACGTCGATGACAATTTAAATCGAAAACCCGTTTAAAGATTTTAAAATAAATGTTTATACCAAAGAAACATGACCTGGGTTTTAAAACGAAATAGGCAAATAGAGAAAACTTTATTTTAATTGAATTATACCTCCATATTTCAAAAATCCTCTAACTTTCACCGAGACACATTACCCTCCAACAGGAGCAGTGGCGAATTTACACATTTCCCAAGTATAGGCTATTGAAATTTTGCCGCCCTTACATCTACAATTGTAAATTGTCAGTTCCAAGATTATCTTTAAAATTCGCTTCAAACTGCACAGGGAATAGTTTTTGGATATATTTCTGAGGTAATTGGTAATCAAAGCTCAATGATGTACGACTAATAAGGCGGGCTATGCCACTTACGCAATAATGTACATTCGGTAAACGTAGTTAAATAATCTTTATTACGCTTACAAACAATTAAAAAATAATAATTTCAATTAAAGGTGGAATGTCTCGCGGACTTCTCGAGAAAAGAAAGAAGAAAAAAAATCACATCAGGTAACCGTCTTACTGAATTCTTTTCAATTTCTGTAAGACGGCTAAAAAAACGGTTCTCAAATTTGCCGCCCCTAAAATCTGCCGCCCTAGGCTCAAGCCTACTTAGCCTGCTGGTAAATCCGCCACTGAACAGGAGTCTTACATTAAAAGAGGTTTATCTCAATAATTTGTCTAGCATTCTACCATGACTAAACTCTTCTAATGTTTACTTTACTAAACTGTGTCGTTAGTCGTTGTGAAAGTGTAACCGAATACAAACCAAAGTGATGGTGTCTGACATACCCATGCCGAAGGATATGTCGTAACGGAGCCGTTCAGAGAATGCACATTCGCTGCTGATGTCCCGAGGTCGATACAACAGGAGTAGTCCGCTGCTGCTCACTGGTACGATGCAAACAATACATAAAATATACACACAGAACATTATTATCAGATAAATAAATCTATGCGCCCGCGCTAACGCGTAGAGACCAATGTCATATGTCTATATATGAAAAGTTGTTTCATTTCCATTCAGTGTCACACATAATTTTACTTTGTTTATAAATTTTTTATATATGTATTTTTCGCACTATTTAATCAAGGCTTCAATGTAACACTTGGCTATTGAGTACTACTAGGCACATACTCCGCCTAGATAGCCAATTAATGTCATTTAATTATTTAACTAGCTGTTGCCCGCGACTTCGTCCGCGTGGAATTCGGTTTTGTCACATCCCTCCTCCCTCATCACTCCTTGTCACATCAGCTATCTGCCAGTGAAAGCCCGTCAATATCGGTCCAGCCATTTCAGAGATTAGCCGGAACATACAGACAAAATTGTAAAAAATTTTGGTTGGTATATGTACCGTGTATACATCCACATAATTATACTTAGTAAAAAGCGGTTATTTTAATATTACAAACAGACACTCCAATTTTATTTTTATAGATATTCAGTCTATATAAATAACAATGAATGGCAAAATTTGTTGCTAAGCGCAAAACTTGAGAACGGCTACCAATTCGGTTTTTTTTTTTCAAATAGTACTCGTTGATTTCTTAGGAAGGTTTTTATGTAGTTTGTATCCCGGAAAAGTGCAGTGTTCCCGTGTGATGACTTATTCACCGCGGTGTGCAGCTAATGCACAAATAATAACACAGTTGCATAATGATAGTCATGAATAGGCACAGAACGTTGCATTTAATGACGCTGGTACCTACTAATTACGAGGCTAAGTTATTTGCAGTGTGTGAATTTTGTGACACAAACGAAACGGTCAAGTGAATTCAAAGTTTAAACAAATTCTTGTTACGGCATACATATATAAATGTAGGTGCAAAAGGTTTGTTTGTTTTATGTTACATGTCGTTCTGCTGCGTTGTGTACCTAAGTAAAGTTGCGAACTTGGAGTAACCAATTTTTTCTCCAAGCTTTCTTCTATCTCATAAAAAGTTAGCAAGCACTAACAAAATTATATAATCATCACCTATTTAACTTGCCTGGTCAAAAACGCAGAGCCATTCTCTTTATTTCTTATCAAGTATAGTAAGTTAGAGTATTATGTAAGTCAGAGGGTTGCATTGACGCGTTTCTCTCACGACCCAGGTGTATACCCAGTTAAGTCATTTTGTTTTTAGGAGCGTCGTGGTCTAGTGGTACTGACTCCGAGTTTATATCCGGAGGTCACCGGTTCAAATCCCGACGTGCACCTATGTGTTTTTCGCTTGAAAGATTTATGTGCGCCACACCACGTTCTCAAAACGGTGAAGGAAAACATTGTGAGGAAACCGACATGTCCTAGAACGAATTTGTTCGAAGACATGTGTCAAGTGCAAGAAAGGAGCCTCTTTGAGGCACACTTAAAATCCTTTCGCCACCGAATAAAAAGATAGAAAGAAAGTCATTTTGAGTCTTTTATTGACGCTCCTTTTGTTACGGATCTTGACTTCCTAGATTATTCCCGACTAACCTCATCTTCCTTAATTCTTCGCCTCTATAATTAAAATTAGTTAGGTAACCGCAATAACATTTAAAATTGCATCTAGAAATGTCAATCCGAAGGTCACTTGAAAGGCAGGTAATCAGTTTTCTCGCGAACGTTCTCCAAATGATGAAGGGCAATAACGCAAAGAAACTATCATGAATCAGAATCAGTCTTAAATCCGAAAATTTGAATGTCACATCTCATCCTATCCATATCACATACTTACCAGGTACCAATAAGAAAGCCAATTCTGCAGAAGGATAAGAAGCTCATACGAAGCTTCATAAACTTATTTCTTGTTTTTTTTTTTGTTATTTGCTTGAGCTACGCAACGAGCCGACGGCCCACCTGGTGTTAAGTGGTAACCTCAGCCCATAACAACCGATGCGACTTGGGTCCTCCCCTACTAGGTACAAGATCCAAGTCGCATCGTATGCGCCCCTAACTATGAGACGTGTAGGTGGAATGTCTCATGTGCCTGTAATTGCACCGGCAACCACACCTTTCTAACCGGAACACAGTAATGCGAATGCGTTACTGCTTGGCGGCAGAAATGGGCATGGTGGCAGTATTTCCCCGGACAAACTTGACGTGAGTTCTACTGGTCTTAAAATTATTTTTCTTGTTTATTAGATGGCACATGAAAAGGAAGCCGACATGGTTGACGCTATCGGTCAGTTCGGGTACAAAAAGGATTTCCGGACGGCCCTACCGCAGCTCTTAGCTGTCAGTGTAAAGAATTTACTACTGCTAGGTAAGTTCAAGGAGTTCCGACTAGAGCGAGCGGGTATAGCCTTGCATGAGATCACTAAGTACTTGCGCGATAGAATATTTAAGCATTGTATAGTGAAGCGGGAAACAGAAGATTTAAAGGTATTTAAACTGATATGTATTATTAATATTTATTTTAATGTTATAGATTTAATCTCTTTTATTGTATGCTAGCTGCGCTATTAAGTCAATCCATAGGATCACTGCACTTTTCTGGGATATACTATACTTACTACTAACTACATAGAAACCTTTCTTGGACTTCAAATAATATTTAAAAAACTATTCGTATTGGTCCAGCCCTTCTCGTGTTTTGCGCTTAGCAACAAATTTGGCCATTCATTGTTATTTATATAGATGATGAAATAGAAACAATAAGCCTTAGACCGGCCACATATGTTCTCAATTGGTTTTTCTGCTCAGGCATTCAGAAAGCAAGTAATAAGTCTATGGCGTCACACACCTGTTCCAATTTTTTCCGTAATAATGTATGACAAATTACAAGATAAACTAAATATTTTAAGCAATTTCTTGGGACATTCGCCTCTTAAATGGCAATGGTATCATCAGGTATCACAGATTTATGAAACAAGAAATCTCAACAGCGTGTCTTTATCAGTCCGAAGTGTGACATTTGATTCACTTTCTACCAAGCCAGAACCATAAATTAATAATAAAAAACATGATAATGTATGTAATAAAATAATAGGTACTTAACCCTATACTTGGCACTGTGCACAGAGAGATACATGTAACTTTAAAAAATTCTAATGAGTACCCGGAAACCTAATCGACAAATATAAAATGTTATAATGGGAGATTATTTTATGCTCTAACAGTAAAAAAATAGTAATATATAAAAAAACAACCCCAAATTGTCAGTAGAATGCAAAATGGCCAAAGAGTGCCTGCGTCTAATTCTCGCAAGGTAAGAAAATAATTTTTTATACTGAAATTTCGTTGTAATTTGATAAAATAAGCTATGTACCTTATGAACAGTAAAATTTACTATAACTAAAAACTGTTTTACAACTGAAATCATTGTAAGTTTGCATGCTGTAAACAAGTTTGTGTACTAGTATCTACAGGTGCACATTGCCAGCTTGCCTACAGATTTGACTTTTTTTGTTATGTATCTGAGTGGATACATTGCCAGATATGTGTTGAAACCGAAAGCTAATGATTAGTGGTATTAGTAGTTTGAAACTGGTAATTTTTATGGGAACTTTTGATGATTGACTATTGCTATTTGCTTTTAAAATCATTATCACCTCAACCGAACGATATCCACAGCTGGGTAAACACCTCACTCAATTTTTATTATGAGTCGCTGCTTCACCACGGCTGAGTAAAGTCTATGTTTTATATTTTGTTAGGTACAGTAGCAGATACCATTGAGCAGATGCCAGTAATGACCCGTGGTGCAGAGACATGGTCCCTGACTATTGGCCTCATACAGAAGCTCAAAGTCGCTCAGAGAGCTATGGAGAGAGCTATGCTCGGAGTTTCACTACGCGATAGATTCAGATAGATTCAGACGAACCAGGGTTATCGACATAGCTCTCAGAATAAGCAAACTGAAGTGGCAATGGGCAGGCCACATAGCTAGAAGAACCGACAACCGTTGGGGAATAAAGGTTCTCGAATGGCGACCACGAACCGGTAGACGCGGTGTAGGGCGACCTACCCGATGGACTGATGACATAGTCAGGATCGCAGGAAATCGGTGGATGCAGGTGGCTCAAGACCGTTCAAAATGGAAATCTTTGGGGGAGGCCTATGTTCAGCAGTGGACTTTTACCGGCTGATATAATGATTATGATGAGGAGCAGATACTGAAACTACAGCAGCAAAATAGTGCTCGACAAATCATCGCTCTTGTCCCTAGGTCGGGGCGTCGAGGATTTTGGAGATAGTTAATCATCATTTGACGAGCAACAACCATACTACCATGATCGTGCGTTTCGAAATTACGTATGGGACGTCAGTTTGCCACCTCCATCACTGCCGTCGTCTTGAACATTCTTGGTCCTGATGAGGATGATAAAAAGTGGAATGTGGTTTTGGCATTCACTTCATTGCAAACCTTCCAGTCTCCGTCAACGAGCTCCGTATCTTCATCGATTTTGCCGTCGGCTATATCATGGCTTGTGCCATCACCGCGACCCATCACTTCTACGAACTATATCAGCAGCACCGCAAAGCGTATCTGCCATCACCGCGACTCATATCATGACGACCTATAATCTTGTGCCTTCTCCGCTAAGCGTACCGTCACCTGCGACTGCTACTCGGTCTAAGAAAGCTAAAGTTGCGGCAACGAGAAGAAAAAAGGTCACGAAATCGGAACCAAATTGGAGCGGAAAAAAGTTCAGCAGTGTAGCTGAAATTGAAGATGGATTGCTTGTAACCTCGAACATTAGATTGACGCCTATTGAATATTTGAAGCTTTTCTCACTGATGACCTCATCTTGCTCTTAGTGCAACAAACTAACATTTATAGCACATAGATAAAAGGATCCTCTATAAATTTAACAAATGAAGATATTCATGATTTTCAGGCCATTATAGTGTTAATAGGGTTTGTGAAAATGCCAGCTTATACCGATTACTGCTCCACCAATTGCAGATACGACATAGAAATAGGTACTATACCTAAAGTTAGACCCTTCTCCAAATAGCACGAGCAAACTGCTTAACAGTTGAAGAAGAAACACTTTCAAAATCTCTGAAGGAGAAGACTCTAGACTGAACTGTAAACAGATCTTGTACTAATTAGTATGATAGGTACCTGATTTGATTATTTTTTAAGTATAACACATCATGCTATTAATAATATGTAAAGATGTTATATGTATATTTATTTATTTTTGTAATTTTCATGAAATTTTTTATCTCATTTAGATAAAAAAATGTTTTAAAAAAAAAGTGCTAACTTGGCAGTGTATCTATGTAGATACTAGTATTTTACAAGTAATTTTATGGTCAACCTGGCAATGTATCCTGTGGGATACTAGTGATAAAAACATAATTATTAAAAAAAGAATTTTTTTATTCACTAAAACCTGTTCTGTATACCCCTAAGAACATACTGAATTCAATAAATTATAATAATTTAAGATTATTTTTTCTTGCCAAGTATAGGGTTAACAGGGTTAATGTTTTCTCATGTCTGTATTTTAGAAGTGTCTCTAGGGAGGCAAAATAGTTTTAATTTTACGTCTGGAGAAAGCCCAAAAAGGAAGCCCTCCTTTAGGGGTTCCTTGTCTTCCTATGGAGGGTCGGATAGGGTTTAAACAGGCGTCAAACTTAGCGATAAGTACGCATGACCCTATATTTTGAATATTATTAACGTTTCTTAGCAATTTCTTTATGAGCTCTGTAGAAATAAAGTTTTTGACTTTGACTATAAGAAGGAATGAAATCTAAGATAGTCGAGTATGAATGTTGATGGACAGAAGAAGAAAATAGATAACAAAGACTATAATTGGTAAAAATATCGAAACACAAATAGAAAAATAACACTGCGCCGACCCAAACTAAATTGGGGAACAGGCAGGCGGTCGAAGTGTGTGCGCTCGCATTAGTCCTTGGCTTGAATGACTGCAATTACCAATCACATGGTCGTACAGATAGCATGAACACGTATAAAGAGGTTCCCTCTAGGTGAGCTCAAGAATGCCTTCAATATAAAAACATCAAGGAGACAACATACAAACATCAATGAGTCCGTTAAGTATATGAGCGATAAGCGGCCACATCAATTAAGCCTTGTCTCTTCTTGTCAATCCACTTTCCTCACACAACCTTTTAAACAGCTGCGAACTGATTTTTGGTCGATGAATTTGATTAATGTGACAGATCGTAAAAGTTGAAGCAGTTGGCATAACAGCTCAATACATCCCATTTTTTTTCGCGAGAAGTGGTTTTACCATAGTCTGTTTTCAAAGACTATTACTGTATTACTGTACTCGATATCTAGTTATTTATTAATTAATTTATTCAAGTACACAAACATCATATATATTACACAATTAAACTAAAATAGAATAACAAAAAGACCGTTCTGATACATATGACAATAATATGTGTAAATTAATTAATTTTTGTAATTATTAATTAGAATCTGTTACGTGTATATGCCACGTACAGTGCAGGCGTTTGTTACACCCAATATGAATTGGAAACCAATTGCTTTCACACATTTTTAAATTACCATTATATCGTTGCGATAATCAATATGTTTAGTTTGCAGACTGCAAACCCTAATACCGTGTAATATGCGTGTATAAAGATATGAACGAAAAATTCGTGAGATTTCTTACCTAAGTCGCATATTTTAAAACGATTGATAAGATGCTAGACATTTTTCAGTTTTATTAAAATGTTAGTTTTACAAAGCGGATGTTCCGCCTTGTAAAATGCGGAAGTTAATTACCATTTGTGAAGAATTTATGTTACTAGTCATTCAATGATTTTATGGGGGCTATGTGTCGACATGTTCCAAATCTTATTATTTTGGATGAGCGAGATGTCACACTTGATTGCGGTAGCCTCTACCATAAGAAAAACATTACGTTTAAGGGGTCCTCTACTTAAGTCTGAGATAACCGTGTTGCACTGCATTGCGCCCGTAGCTTTGAAACGTGAAGGTGGAATGGCTCTCGTGCCAGTAATGTCACCGGCACATCTTTCAAACGAGTATAAACTGTAGGTATGCGGAAGATATCGGTTTGGTGGCAGTACTTCCCCGGACAGACTTGGCCAAGTTTTACTACCTATAACCGTGTATTATAAATTAATTTTATGTTTTTAACTTTCTTAAAGGTTAAATGTAAATGTAAATGTTAAATGAATTCATTGTGTTCGTTCCAAATAAACTATATGTATTTGTATTTGAAAGATAAAAACAAATACAAAATAGTGCGAAATGGTACTCAATGATATGGGATGGGGCTCAATGATAAAATACAGACCTCCTGACAGTACAGGAAATCTGTATTATAAGACAAATGGAATGAATTTTATGTTAGGTCATACCTGCTAGCTAGCTACCTGCACGACTTAGCACAATTGTAATTTTCAAATTGATTCGGTTTTTAGTAGTTCTAAGCGTAACTTCGTCGTTGACAGAACCAGATAAAAACTGTAAAAAAACTAATCGATTTTCGTTAATTATCGATAAATAAATATTGACACTATAATAAATATATAAGTTGCATTCATGATTGCAACATAATTATGTTTGATCGCGTTAGTTAGTTTATTTAGTCGTCCTACTGAAATACTGGTTTTAATGACTACTAATCGCGTCCCTGTCTCTATGGAGCCAATGTCTTAAAAGGACTAAAGGCGCTTTAAAGGCTCCTTTCGTGGTTTTTTTGGACTTTATAATAGGTATATATTTTTAGCAGATTTTTTCATAAAAGTTTTATTTGTTGTAAACAAAGTTTAAAACGTCAGTATACATCAGTAAGGTTCTACATTGATGCTGATGTGTTTTACGCGGATGAAGTGCCGTGCGGTAAATTAAATAAATTAATAAATATTGGTGGACATGTCACACAGCGCCATCTTGCCCCCAAAGTAAGCTAATCATAGCTTGTAACATGGGAACCAGACAACTGATAATGCTTATATACTTATTTTTGTAAATACATACATTAATACTTATTAACACCCAGACACAGAACAAATATCTACGTTCGTCATACAAATGATTGTCCTGGTTGAGAATCGAACCCACGACCTACAGCGCAGAAGGAAGTACTACCAACTGAGCTGTGAGGCCAGACAATGGTAGTTAAGATGTAGATAACCCGCAATTACCAAGCGTATGAGATTATTTGTTTCACCGTCTGAGGGCACGCAGTGGTATCGAAACTGCCGTGCCCTAGCTATCATGCCCTATATTTCCCTAATCAGAATAAATACTGTTTTATCAGATCTGCCCTATTCTTTAAAAGTAGGAAACCGTCTTAATTTCATCTCACACATAATTAAGATATGCTGGATACATATGAGTGTATCGTGTAAATTTAAACTTCATAGCGACGCAATGTTTTTGATATTTCTAGTTACTTGCATTCGCCTGATTTGATAACCACGCCAAGGAAAACCACTTTCGCATGTTTAAATAGGCTACCGGCCAATCTAGACTTTCCACACCACCTAGGTTTCAAGTGGCTTTTCTATCCAAGTGATGGCCGATTTCAAATTTGTTTTAGCCGTCCGACCAGTGACTTGTGACGATTCTTGTTATCTACGTTTAGGACTGCTCATACCAGGAACTAGATGAAGTAATTTTAATAATTTAGGGTAGGTACATATGACACACTAATCAAAAATATAGTTTTAATCACTCATTCAATAGCCAATAGAACTAGACAATAAAATAAAATTAATAAATTAATATTAAACAATAAAACTTTGACACCACTGTCCATTATTATAAGATAATAAATTCCATCCAAAGGTTGTCTGTAAGAAATCGCTTTAAGCGATAAGACCGCCCATTGTGTTTCTCATTAATTTTTTTTAAATTAGATTACTTTATTTTAAAAATGTCATTGTTTAGTTGTTATTAGATATTATTCACAAATAGATGTTATTCACAATAAAGAGTTTACTCTATCTATCTATCTATCATGTAGAGAATATATATATATATAGAGAACATTTCATGTTTATATTAGCACCAGATGACAAACGTGGGGTATACTAGTAGGTAGTGGGTATACCTAGCAAATTGAAATGTTGTTCAATAGCGATAGCATTAGTACTAAGACTACATTTTAGTGCGTTCGAGATTGCGACGTGACATTTTTAAGAATGAGGGCCCTTCACTCGTTGCGACTGTCGGTGTTTCTTTGTTGGGTGATAAATATTTATTTCATTGGGAAATTAGGTTACTGTGTTACAATACGGACCCGGAAGTGATGTCTTTGTTGATCTTTCGAAATACGACCCATAATGATGTGTATTATTATTTAATTCTTGTTAGTACATTTCAGTGTTTCACGTGATAAAGTGCCACCCTGATTGGGGATTAACTAAATCAAAATACAAAAAAAAAAGATATATTATTTTATTCATTTTTATAATAATTAAATTTATATTTTTAAATAATATAAGAGTTGTTTTCACCAGCTAACGGGTTTGCACTTTGTAGGACACATTATTAATAAGTAAATAAGATATTTCTAGCCAACTCCTACGAAATACCTTGAATTCCAAGCTCTAATAACATTTATTCCAGTCATCCAGTCAGTCAGTTTTATTTCAATTGTACATCTTAGTTGTATTATATATAATTTATTTTCTTTCTTTCTTTCATCCCTAAATGCAATTTGACTTTTTCTTTGATTCCAAAGAACAAGTTGTTTTTTATCTATGAGCGAGAAGTAATTCTGACCATAATAAATATTACCTATTTCAGGTTATGGAATGACCCTGGGCTTCCCTACGATACTGATGCCGGCTGTGAGGAACCCTTCTGAAAATGAAGTTTTATATTTAGAGAAATCACAAATCTCATGGATTAGTAAGTATTGTCCAAATAATCTGCCGACATTTTCTATCAGGTATATAGTAATGCATCGGGCGGTCTTTTAAATATGTACTAAATTACTGCACCCGATCAATACAGGTAGCATACAATTAAACTTTGGAAAGTTCGTGAGAGGGCTGCGTGCGCCGAATCGAGGCATTCAGGGTAACCTAGATTCATAACCTAGGGCACTTTACATGAATTTCTGCAATGTCTAATCTTATTATCGTCTGAAAATCCTTTAGAAGAGTCATCTCATTATTAAGGGTAAATTTATAAATAGTATAAATGACTGGCCTCATAGCTCAGTTGGTAAAACACTGCCTTCTGCGCTGTAGGTCGTGGGTTCGATTCCTACCCACAACAAACATTTGTGTAACGAACATATATGTTTGTTCTGTGTCTGGATGTTAATATGTATTATATGTATGTATTTACATCAAATTATATATGTATTTATATATAAGTATTATTACTTAGCTTACTTTGGGGCTAGATGGCGCTGTGTGAAATGTCCACCAATAATGTAAAAAAAAATAGTACCTAGGTTACTATAGGTAATGTGTGTAAGTATTTATGGGCTCGTTACATTACCATAACACGGATGTAAGTAAGAAGGTCCGTATCATAAAGTCACCTTGACTTTGCCACAAAATAAACGAATCAAAAATTAGAAAAATTCGCTGCAAATCAGTGAAGAAATATTTTATTGTAAACTTGTTATGAGAGATATAATATAACCGACCTATATACCTAATACTAGGTATAGATACCTAGTATTGTTTATCAAAGCTCGCAATATTTTGCGAGTGAGTAATGCCTATGAATCTATCGTGGTGACCAATCCTAAAACTTATTTTAAAACTTGGTTCTAGAACATGCCGGTTTCCACCTTTTTCTACACAGTTATGATATTCAGCAAGTATATTTTTCAAGTGAAAACCTAATTCTTGATGTACTGGCGACCATATTGGAGAACGGGTAGGTACATATAGGAGGGGTCGGAAGCCCTGGGTTGTAAACATTGTAGCCGTATGTCAGAACCAACTGATAGTTAATTTCTTTAACTTCGATGCGATCGCGTACAGAATTCAGTCCGCATTAAAGTAAAGTAATGTTTTAATAGACGTGCCGAATGATTTTCAAACATCTAAGTTAAATTTATAAACATTTGTGTCATTCATTCCGTATCAGCCTTCTTTCTGCACAAATCTGGTTAAAACCTGATAAATTGACTAAAATTACCACGGGAAAACTATCCGATACTGGAAATAAAAAAAATATATAGAAAAGAGTGAAGAGTCAAAAACTTTATTTCCATAGAATTCATAAAGAAATGGCTTGGAAACGTCAATAATATTCAAAACAACGTCACGCGTACTTATCGCAAAGTTTGACGCCTTTTCAAACCCTATCAGACCCTCCATGGGGAATTACAGGCAAGAAGCCCCTAATGGAGGGTTTTTTTTTCGCGAGCACGATCCTTGTAACAATCTAAGTATATCAGGGTGTGTGGTGCTCTTACATTCCACAAGGTAAGGTGTTATGTATTGTTTCAGGTTCAATCAACTTAATAGTGGTACCAGTGGGTTGTGCATTTTCTGGCGTGGTGTCGTCACCGCTCGGCCGCCGGAGGGCGATGCAATTGGTCAACATACCATTCTTCATAGCGTGGCTGCTCTTCTACTTTTCAACCAGCACTAGTCATTTGTACGGTGCGCTTTTTCTAACTGGTCTGGCTGGGGGTCTGTTGGAGGCGCCAGTACGTATACTTATCATGATTGTAATATTGCATAAGACTCCGAGGAAAAACTGAAAGAAATGCTGCCGCACCAAGCAGTTCTATTCTATTTCAAAACGGTGAAGGAAAACATCGTAAAGAAACCGACATGAACTAAAAATTCGAAGACATGTGTCCAGGGCACGTAAGGAGCCTCTTTGAGGCGGACTTAAAATCCTTTCACCACTGACTCGAATAGAATAGACCAAGCAGTAAAACAGACGCATTAAGTATTGTTCCAGTTTAAATGGTGATATTTTGATACGAGACAACAATCTTTGTGTTTCAAGTAACGGGCGCGACGCTACGCGACTTTGGTCTTCGCTTACATATGTAGGGCAGACCTAAGATGTATTGATGTTTTCATGGAGGGTGGCTACTTAATATCAGATGATCCAGCCATCAGCTCGCTCAAATGAGGGCGAAACAGGTTTTTTTTTTTGTTATGTTGTTACGGAACGAGCCGACGGCCCACCTGGTGGTAAGTGGTAACCTCGGCCCATAACAACCGATGCGACTTGGGTCCTCCCCTACTAGGTACGACAAAACCCAAGTCGCATCGTATGCGCCCGTAACTATGAGACGTGTAGGTGGAATGTCTCATGTGCCTGTAATTTCACCGGCAACCACACCTTTCAAACCGGAACACAGTAACGCGAACGCGTTACTGCTTGGCGGCAGAAATGGGCATGGTGGCAGTACTTCCCCGGACGAACTTGGCGAGTTCTACTGCTCTTCAAGGGGGGGATGTAAAGATGGCCCCCTCTTTAATACCTCTCACTCAATACAACAAAAACTTGGCTTCTTAACTCCCGACAATTTGCAGCTCTGACCGATCGTCTACTCTCCCCAATTTCCGGCGCTGACTGACCTCGAGACTTCCCCCTTCCTTGTATTTATACCCTCTTCCTCCTTCCCCGCACTCGCCTTTAATTCAACATGAGTCATGATATCTATGCAAAAAACCCCCGGGCTCAGCTCCGTCCCTTGGACATAGAATAATAATGTAGAGATATGCCAACATTTAAATTTAGTTATACTTCTTCCCGCGTGCATTTATTTCTATTTTGCTTTTGTCCAGAAAGGTATGTAAATACTCAAGAAGTTTCTTTATTTTGTTTACTGAAATTAACTCATCAAATATCAATGCTAACAAATTATTTTCTTTTTGTCATGAATTTGAACTTTTTGGCTGTCTCTTAATAATTTAATGTTTAAATAATAAACATACGAATATTATCAAATAATGAATATAACATTAGAAATTGTTAGTGTTCGAGCGCAAATGTTGAGGTCCATACCCTATTGAAGTGTACCCTCTAGTCTTTCACTTCTATGCCAGAAACAAACGACGCCGCAATTTTTTTTGTTTTATCGCCCGGCAAACGCTCGGCGGCTTTCCTCAAAGGAAACCTATTTGTTTGAAAAAAGCCGATCCACTCCTTTGACAGAAACCGAAACTACGTATGAATCACGTTTTAAATATATTCTTTATTTTGTTTATATAAAAGTGACGGGGTAGCTATGCTGGACCGTTACAAACTCTTTCCGCCACCCGAATCACAAAAAAGAAAGCGTAGCGCTGCGGCAAAATTAGGTTTGTAGGCAATACTTCCCCGGATGAAATTGGCACTGTTCCTGAATCCACTGCCTGAAAAAATTATTATTGTCTGTGATATGTGCAGGTCCTCACATACGTGGCAGAGATAACGCAGCCGCATTTGCGAGGACTCCTCTCCGCCACCAGCTCGATGAGCATAATCTTGGGAGTCTTCACACAGTTCTTGTTCGGCCTCTTCCTGTATTGGCGGGTTGTCGCCCTTGTCAACATTGCATTTACGGTACTGTAGTAGTTATTTTATAACAATAATAAATATTGGTGGACATTTCACACATCACCATCTAGCCCCAAAGTAAGCTAAGAATTACATGTGCCATTGGAACCAGACAACTGATATAATACGTATATACTTTTTTGTAAATACATACATTACATGCTGACACCCATATACAGAACAAACATATATTCGTCACACAAATGTTTGTCCTGAGTGGGAATCGAACCCACGACCTAACAAGGCAGGGTTACTACCAACTGAGCTGTGAGGCCAGTTTTATATTTTACTACTTATTATTTTAATAACCCCGTTATGAACTAAAACACAAGACAGTACAAGAAACGGCAGAAACAAAAGCAGGGGCCCGGCGAAGGATTATCTGGTTGTTGTTTTCAAATAAAGTAACGTCATAAACGGTCATTACCTGGATGGGTGACCTTACTGCTATTGGCATCTTAGCTATTTCATGGTACATAGTTGTATCTTTATAAGTAACAATAAAACAAGATGTATATGCTGTTTTGCTGCGAGGTAGGACCATTTTGGAAGGGTTAGTTGGGCGCCGGAATAACTCGATCAAATCTCCAATCTCAGGGTGATGACGAGATCAATACTAATAATAGTATAATACCCTAGATATAACCTATACCCTATTTGGGTATTCTAATAATAAAATACGGGCGGAACCAAATATTAACACTTCTTATGGGAAAGGGGGGTAACTTCTAGCAGGCCATGAGAGACTCATATTGCACTATACGCAAAAAATATCTTATCTACTAACTTTGTTATAGATTCTGGCAGTAGTCGCTCTCTGCTTCGTTCCCGAATCTCCACATTGGCTGGTGTCCAAGAAACGACATGACGAAGCTAGAAAGGTCTTTATTTATACATGTTTTATCGTATAATTAAGTACATATTTATCATATATATACTAAACCAGATTGTATATATATGTAATATATAAAATTACCCACCTAATACTACTACTACTAACACCTACTTCTCAGTATATAATATATTGAATTAGATTCGAATCTCGCAAAGCCAGGGCGGGTCGCTAGTTTACAATATAAGTATGATTGGATTACAGAGCTTGCAATGGCTGCGTGGATGGACCACCCCAGAGACTGTAGACCAAGAGTTGAAAGAAATACAGGCGCTGTTTAAAAATGAGAAAGGTCAGTCGAATGTAGGTATTCACTTAAATCTATCGAACTCCGCCTTGGGATTATATTGGTGTTGACTCATCTGCCATCGTTATATTAGAACTGATTTGATAACCTGCCATACCCTGAATATAGTGTTTTTTTATGTAATTGTCGTCACGGAGCGAGCTGACGGCCCACCTGATGTTAAGTGGTAACCGCCGCCCATAGACAACAGCAATACGACTCAAGTCCTCTCCATAGTACGAGATGATTCAAGTCTCATTGCGTTGCGTCCATCACCTCGAGACGGGGACGTTACATCATGCGCCTGCGATTTCGCCGGCACCCACTCCCTTCCACCGGAACACAGCAACACGAGTGCATCACTGCTTGGCGGCAGATTACCAGGTGTGGTGGCAGTACTTCTCCGGGCGAACTTAGCACAAGTTCTACTGCTACTTTAGGTTGCTCCTTTTGCATCACCCGGGGGACACGTGTATGGATTCAAAGGTAATCGCATACGGACGCGAGCAACTTTGTCCCCCAAATGGTGTTACACAAGGAGTCAGGATTTTGGGCTTTTTACTCTATTAGATATACTGAAACTACTACCTACTCATTCGTGTCACTGCTCTTTCAAAGAAGTCTGGTAAAAGACTCTCCCTCTTCTAACTCTTTATGTTCTAGCCGGTTTCCTGACGATGTTTTTCTCGTATCGAGAACGTCTTATTATTTTTCCTAGGTTTAGCAAACGATCCCTGGACTGAAACTCGTGTATGGGCCTAGAAATCTTAACTTATTAAGATAAGAACTGACTTTACCATGCAATTTTAGATAGTGTAATAAAAACATGAATTAGAATAGTTTATAATATAATCCTTGTATTTTATTTTATATTTGTATAGGCTCTATGTTTTACTTCTTCACCTTGTATGTTGCACTTGGTAGAGCAAGCTAACGAATATAATACTTTTAGGGGAAGACAAGAATACTGCCAAAAAAAAACTTTTAATGTCCACCAGAGGAGACGGTGGCTGTGAAGCCTACGTGTTCTAGGCAATCATTTCAACTAAACGTAGGTATAGGTACAATTGGACTAATAAAAAAAAAAACAAAAAAATCAAAATTCTTTTAGGTTTTTCTGTTTTAGGTAGGTAATCACTTCCACCAAACGATAAAGACGATAAGATGTAACTAACTTTTTTAATTTATTACAGTGAAAACAGGAGGTGCAGATGAGAGTTTGGGCGACGAAATATCTTTATATTTCAAAAAGAGTTTCCTAGTGCCTTTCTTTCTGGTCTCATTCAGCTTCTTCGTTGGCCACTTCAGCGGGATGACAACGCTTCAGGTAGAATGTTTAAATTCCTTCTTCACACGTACCTAATAAGGATCGTGCTCGCGAGGAAAAAGGAAGCCCTCATTTAGAGGGTTTCTTGTTTGTGCTTCCCCATGGAGTTTCGGATAGGTTTTGAACAGGCGTCAACCTTAGCGATATGTACGCGTGACCATATGTTTTGAATATTATTGACGTTTCCAAGCCATTTCTTTATGAATTCTATGGAAATAAAGTTTTGACTTTGACAGGGAGTTTTATGGTGATTGTTAAGCTTACGCTCAGATCCAGCTGTTAAATGTTACACCTATACAAATATTTTGTTATATGACATTCTACATTAGCCATGTTACTTTGGTAGAATACAGTTACCCTCCGATGCCGATATAAACGTAATGTGCATTCAACCAACATATTTTTCGTACATGATTGGGGATATGTCCAGTTGGCACCCATTAATTATATGTATTATATAATCTATCTATATCAGGCCTCACAGCTCAGTTGGTAGTAACTCTGTCTTCTACGCTGTAGGTCGTGGGTTCGATTCCCACCCAGGACAAACATTTGTGTGACGAATATAGATGTTTGTTCTGTGTCTGAGTGGTAATATGTATTTACAAAAAAGTATATATGTATTTTATCAGTTGTCTGCTTAGTTTGGGGCTAGATGGCGCTGTGTGAATTGTCCACCAATATTTTTTTTATTATTATTATTATTATTATTATATTCTAAGTTCGATGTTCTGCGACTCGGCTTACCTTTTTACTTTCAATATTATTGTTGCAGACGTACGCAGTGTCCATATTTCAGATGCTCGAAGCCCCAATTGACAAGTACTACGCCACCCTTATACTCGGCATCCTCCAGATATTAGGCACGGGGCTGTGTGTGCTTTCAGTGCACTTTACAGGAAAAAGGCCGTTAACTCTATTTTCAACAGCCGGGGCTGTCGTCTGCTGCGGCCTGGTCGCCGTCTACGATATCTATATAAAAAAAGTATGTTTGTTGTTTTCTGGCTGTGTAGTACATCGTACATACATGTTTGTGCAGTTTTGTTTAAATGAAGAATATTTTTGATGTAACATAGATCTAAGTACTCAGATTGTTACAAGGATCGTGCTCACGAAAAAAGCCCTCCATTAGGGGTTTCTTGACCGTTCTTCCCCATAGAGGATTGGAACAATATATAGATAGGGTTTGAACAAGCGTCAAACTTAGCGATAAGTACGCGTGACCTTATGTTTTGAATATTATTGACGTTTCCAAGCCATTTCTTTATGAATTCTATGTAAATAAAGTTTTTGACTTTAACTTTGATTTTAATGAATATTTGTTAAAATAATGTGATAACTTATTTTACAGTACGACATTCCAGAGGTTATGCCTTTAAATGACAATTCGACAATCGATATCACGACAGAGACATTGCAAACAGTTGTGGTTAGTATCCTTATAATTACATCCCCCCGAACTAATCAATTGATTTGACAAATAATAAATGTATTTTTAATTGAAAATAAAACTGCATACCTAGTACAGACCACATAAATGTAATGTGTCTTTGTAGATTTTTGTAAAATAAAAACTATTTAATAAGTAAAAAAAACAACATGAATTAGTTATTTTATACAGATAGATATTTCTTTTTAATTTTTTGATATAAATATAATCAAACAAAAAAAAACAAACAAAAGTAGGTATAATGAATGATTATAGCCGACGCACTGTGTCGGTAATCCTTTCCGAGAAACAATAGTTATTGACATGTAGGTACTAATGGTTTTTCTATTATCTTTACACCGTTATAAGATGGTATTAAGATAACAGAAACTAAGAGCAAAAACAAATAGGTAGTTACCGAAACCAGGATAATGTCAATGTCTAATGTTACTTACATATCGCTGCATAAATTCGATAGTGGCACAAAACCAGATGTGTCAAAATTGAGTTATTGGTTGTAATCCGACGCGAAATCTTCTGTATTATAATGTGAATAAAATTCATATTCGTATTCGCCCGAGTGAGCGAGTAACGTCACTAAATGTTGTTATCTGATTGGTTGGATTTACTCGCTCAACGCAAAACCGCTCTCCTGAAAAATTGTTATTTTTTTGAGTTGTGTCGTTGTCGATTTTAGGCAGCGATGTGTTGTTTATGCTTTTGACTATAGAACAATGCCAACTGTACGGTTGTAACCTTGGGCCTACTTCTCGCTTTGTCAGCCAACATACCAACTGCAGCAACGTTGTTTCAAGGTCTTACATCGAATTGTTATTTAATTTCAGAATAATCCATACTCTTGGATGCCGACTACTCTCCTGATGCTGCTCGCTCTCTTGACGCACACCGGCATAAGATTATTGCCCTGGATTTTGATTGGCGAGGTTAATAATTTACGTGTTAAGTTCACGGTGCAGCAAATTTTGCGTTGATTCACAAAAAAAAAAAACAATATTCAAGACAGCCAGGGCAGCGTCTGTCGGGCCCGATATAAGATAAAAAAAAAACTTAAAAAGCAACATATTATTATCGTCATCTAGCTGTCAATTTTGAAATTATGTTGAAAAGAAACATAATATTGTGAACTGCACATGTAGGTACACTATCAAATACATATATACTATCAAATACATATACACGTCATCTATTGTAAGTTAATTTGTACTATGCCTATAACCTTCACGCAAGAGCAAGCAATCAGTTGGCAGAGCTTTATCGCCCTGAACGGTATGGCAGCCCATAAACGAATGATGAATAATCATTGATTTTTATTTATTAAAAGATAATTATGATACCAAAAATATTCACAGGTTTTCAGCGCAAAAACGAGGTCTGGCGGCGCCGGTGTAGCCAGCGCTGTCGGCTATATTTTTGGTTTCTTGACTAATAAAATGTATATAAGTATGGTCGACAGTATGTCCATTTGGGGGACGTATGGTCTATATAGTTTAATAAGGTAAGATATATTTTTATTATTCTTATATGTATTATTAATTTTAAAGTATGGGTGCCATATATGATGCCCAAGAGTAAAATTGTCATGGAAAGTCAATATGGCGAAGAAGAAAAATTCAGCACATTTTTTTAATCAAATAAATGTATTATGTGGTCCATAAGATATTTTATTTGAATATCGAAATAAATAAAACCATTCATAAGAATTGTTGTGCGCGTCGATGTCTTTTGTATGTCTAATTTTGTCTTCACTACTGAGTCCTAGCCTTTAATACGACTCTACTATAGACAAATTATGCATGTATTTGCAAGGAGCGCCTGAGCATAACTCCGTTATGAGCTTCTTAGTTAGATGACAAACTAACAATTTTTTTTCAGCGCTATAGGGTGCGTTACTTTCTACTATATTCTACCGGAAACAGAGGGGAAGAAGCTTCATGAAATACAAAATCACTTTGCGGGTGTTCGAAAACTGACCAATACCGTTTATAGATCCCAGGTATGTTGTGCTTCAATATTGTTTTTAGGGTTCCATAATAAAAGACGAAACCCCTAGTGCTTTAAACTAAGCACATCTGCTCCGCTGCGTTCGTTCATCTGTCTATATATAACATACGGATTCGTGACTGAATCCCAGAAGGTGTAGGCAGTGCGTCAGTGTACTTGTGGGTACATTATCGTGGCAACGTAGACGTGACGTGAGCTAATCGCCGCCATTGTTTTCTCCGAATGACTGCTAACACTTTCTTCCAGATTTGTTTCTCAATAACCCGATAGCCAGGACAAATCTTACATCAACGAGTCGGGGCGTCCGGGAGTCTTAGTTGGTTATAGAAAGAAAGAAAGAAAGAAAAACATTTGTTTGACACGCCAAACAATGAGAAAACATGTAACAAAAACATACATAGGTAGTACTGTAGTAATAATAATAGGTACATCGAGCAAGTAATTATAAGTACCTTTCTACCTATTTCGGTATAGCGGTCATATGGGTCGACGCCTCAGCATTTTGCTATTTCGTGATAGCTGATTCACGTTTCCTCAAATACTGGTGGACGAAATGTATTTTCCATACAGGTGTGAAAAGCTTATCTCTACGTGTCTGTAGAGTTCTTAGAATGTGGGTTTTTCCATACAGGTGTGAAAAGCTTATCTCTACGTATCTGTAGAGTTCTTAGAATGTGGGTTTTTCTCAAGTAGTCTGCCACGGAACTTGAGAAAAAAGTGTCGCAGCAATACTTTATTAATAAGTACCTATACTAGTAAGCTCATTCCTGCCGCCAAGGACTAACGCATTCGTGTTACTGTGTTACCGGTTGAAAAGGTGTGCTTCCCGGTAAAATTACAGGCTCATGAGACATTCCACCTACACGTCTTAGAGTTACGGACGCATACGATGCGACTAGGGAGTAGTAGTAGGGGAGGATCCAAGTCGCATCGGGTTTTATGGTTACCACTTGACACCAGGTGGGCCGTCGGCTCGTTCTGTAACTGTATCAAATAAAATAAAATAAAAAAGTGAAATTAAAAACACAAGTGTATTCCAATTTTAGGGCACGGAGATACGGGCGCAATACGGTGCGGCTTGGGTCTTTCCATACCCATGAAGGGGTCCCCGTATGTAAAGCTTATTTTCATAAGCAAGTGCCGCTTAATATCAGATGATCCAACAGCTCGTTCAGTAACTTATTTATAAAAATGTTTAGGTTATACATAAACTCCGCAGCTAATCCCAGCGATTACACACTCATCGCGAATTGATAATAAGAATGCGATAAGTTATCTCAAATAAGTGAATTTCCCTCATTTATTACAGAAAAGACAGAAACCTGAAGTGTCGAAGATGCAGGATCTCAAGGGAACCACAAACATCTCGTATGAAGATGACGTTATTTAAACAGAAGCCAACTATTTAGAAAATAATTTTGACCATAAAGTGACAAATATTAAATATTTTAAAATTAATTAAGTTGTACGTGTCTTTAAGCTGTGATTGTTTTGTACCATAATAGTTTTTCATATATTTGTTATCAAGTGTACTGTAGTTATAAAAGAACATACATACCTGTCTTCTATGCAAATAAATAAAATTGGAGTGTCTGTTTGTAATATTAAAATAACCGCTTTTTACTAAGTGCATAATATACATCGGTACATATACCAAAACAATATTTTTTTTAATTTTTGTTGTCTGTGTGTTTGTTCCGGCTAATCTCTGAAATGGCTGGACCGATTTTGACGGGACTTTCACTGGCAGATAGCTGATGTAACAAATAGTAATTAAGGCTACTTTTCTGAGGGGTAAAATAGGGGTGCGTGATAAAACCAAATTCCACGCGAACGAAGTCGCGGGCAACAGCTAGTAGTGAATAATAACTCAGTGCCAAAAAATTGTATTAACGTAACTGCCGTGGACTTAAGTGATTATGAACTGATAAAACCGGAAATTAAAAATGTGTGTGTCGGACAATGTAGACCGGAACTTTTGATAGGACAGGACAATGGACAATTAGAAAAACAACGACTGACCTCATAGCTCAGTAGGTTAGTTACCCTACCTTCTGCGCTGTAGGTCGTGGGTTCGATCCCCACTAAGGACCAACATTTATGTGACATT
Source organism: Chesias legatella (assembly GCA_947359385.1). Taxonomy (NCBI): domain Eukaryota; kingdom Metazoa; phylum Arthropoda; class Insecta; order Lepidoptera; family Geometridae; genus Chesias; species Chesias legatella. The sequence goes on along the minus strand of OX375762.1, from coordinate 7,595,663 downwards.
TGTAACATTGATGTTTGTTCTGTGTCTGGGTGTTAATATGTATTATATGTTTGTATTTACAAAAGAAAAGTATATAAGTATTATATTAGTTGTCTGGTTCCCATGATACAAGCTATGCTTAGCTTAATTTGGGGCTAGATGGCGCTGTGTGAAATGTCCACCATTATTTATTTATTTATTTATTTATTTATAAAAAAATACGATTTACTTTTACCCATGGAAGTAATTAAGAGTAAACCTACTGATCCCTACTTCACCCGTACTCTTTTAGGGTGGTGTATGCACGGGTGTACGCGCACCAAGTCGGCGCGTGATCGTGATGTGAAGCTGCAGTCTACTCTTTTCCTGTCAGAAAGACAAAATAATTAATGGTTGAGCATAATGAAAAACATTGATCAAATTCGCCTACCTAGGCACTACGAGTCTGCAACAAGAACTACACAGAACCCTGTTCCTGCGCACGAGAACGAAACGTGCTACCTCCGGAAAGACGCACCGCCGCACCTCGCCGGCGCGGCGGGGCGCCGGCGCGGCGGGCGCCGCCGACCGCCGAGCGCTATAGGAATTTACAACTATGTACATGTATTCTGAGACGCGTCAACTTAGGCGATTTTTGTGTCGAGTAAATGTAGAGTCGCGTCTGTCAAGTATGTATCGATGCCACGCATAGAGTTACAAACCGCTGTAATGACTGGGCGATTAGGCGACAACATAATCAACGAGCATAGAATAAAGGCTGAAAGAAAAAAAAACTGGTGTGATTCATCAACGGTTTTACACTGGATACGCAATGATGCACGATCTTATGGTTAAAGATCATTTATTTTCTCAAAAAGAAATATTATAAAGCCTACGTCGCTCACCGTCTCGGTGAACTAGATAAACTGACAATATCTGAAGAATGGAGATACATACCCACGAGGTTGAACATCGCAGATATTGCCACACGAAAAACCTACGAAATGAAACAATTGAAAAATGAGTGGTTACATGGGCCAACATTTTTATATGAAGAGGAAAGATCTTGGCTTGGCTTGGAAGATCTTGGAGAACCAAAAATACAGCTACCTGATGTTCGTGATACCTAATACCTGATAATATACCTGATGTGGACCTGGAATGCATTAATAATATCCACGTTGCACCTGTATGTTTACCTGCTGTTCCTGAACCTGAAAGATTGTCTTCTTGGCTTCGATTGGTGAGATCCATGTGTGTGGTGTCATCTTTTATAGATAAATGCAAGAGATTCCAGTGCTGGTGCACATGGCGCGATGATGGAACGCGCTGAGACCATGTTGTTTAAATACTCCCAGATGAAAGCCTTTCCAGATGACATGCACAACCTGGAACATAAAAAAGATTAGATAAAAAAAGTAAATTACTTACCTTCTACGGCGGAACGCGACACGCATCGCGCCTATCTCTACAGGGTTACCGGTTAAGTCGACCTAGATCCTTTAAGAGGTTGTAATTTCCATCATTCCTGATCGATTTGACTATGGAACACCATACCCCAAACTTAACCGTTTTCAAGATATTGGATATTAAAGATATTTTTTTAAATTGCCGATTTTTTCTTTATTCTTTATTCTTTATTGTACATACACAGAGAATAAAATATACAAAAAAGTCATAAGAGATACATGTACAAAGGCGAGCTTAACCCTACAAAGAGTTCTCTTCCAGCAAACCTTTGAGGCTAGAGAGAGGCGATTTTATAGAGGTAGGATGTGTACATAATAAAGATAAATCAAAACTAAATTATTAAGGGCTTAAAAAACCTACATACTTTAAACATATATATAAATACACCATAAATACAAAATACTATATATAAGTATATAAATATATAATATTTTTGTCAATTGGCCTATATTTTTTTGGGTTGTATGCTACTAATTTATTTGTGTTTACGTTTTTTGTGTAGTAGACAAGGTGTTTTACTATTCTCAACACTAAAATTGCAGTTAACTGAACCAACTTGGTCATAGTAGACGATTGTTAGTTATAAATGGAAATTAATTCGTCAAAAAATATTTTTTCTCTCCCAAATATTTAAAAAAAGTCTATGACATTTATGATGCAGATGTGCTTAAAAATATCTACGTTTCATTAGCTATCCAACAAGGTATAACAAGCTAGGGTATTATCAGAATTCTTAGAAAAAACATTTGTTACAAAACAACGAATAATCGTTGGCGTCAGTGTATTGTTTCTGAAGGAGCATACTTTGAAGGTGATAAAATAAATTTGGATGAATAACAATCATTTTGTGTATTATTGATCTTTTCCCGGTACTTTCTTGACAGAGTAGTATCTTTCTTTATGTTAACTAATTGTACGTGTGTGATTGAAGAATCAAATATCTTATCTATCTACAAGTAAAATAAATCGAAGAAAATCTTAGGAATCGTTGTTCCATTTCTGAGATTAAGGCTTGGCCTTTCACTAGCAATCCAGATGGGGATCCCGTGGTAGATTTTGAGAACTATACATCACTCTCGCACGTCGAGATTAGGTTTGTGTTCCTACAGTGGGAACATAGCAACTAAAAAAAGGCTAGCAACGTAAAGTACGGCGTAGATTTTAGATGATGGACAAAGTTTGGAGCAAACATTCCGGCAAGATCGGTGAGGCGTGAGAGTTTGGCCGACGAAATATCTTTATATTTCAAAAAGAGTTTCCTAGTGCCTTTCTTTCTGGTCTCATTCAGCTTCTTCGTTGGCCACTTCAGCAGGATGACAACGTTTCAGGTAGAATGTTTAAATTCTTTCTTCACACGTACCTAATAAGGATCGTGCTCGCGAGGAAAAAGGAAGCCCTCCTTTAGAGGGTTTCTTGTTTGTGATTCCCCATGGAGTTTCGGATAGGGTTTGAACAGGCGTCAACCTCAGCGATATGTACGCGTGACCATATGTTTTGAATATTATTGACGTTTCCAAGCCATTTCTTTATGAATTCTATGGAAATAAAGTTTTGACTTTGACAGGGAGTTTTATGGTGATTGTTAAGCTTACGCTCAGATCCAGCTGTTAAATGTTACACCTATACAAATATTTTGTTATATGACATTCTACGTGGCGATGTATGACTAGTGAGACTTGATGTTGATTGATATACATATTACATATTAATAAGTAATTAAGTAGCGTAAAAAAATATAGTTACATGTTACAATTGCACCCCTTTGTTTTGTTACTTTTGCACCACTGCCGCCTTTCGGCATAGAAAACTTAGTTAACAAAAGTCTATGATAAATTTGATCAACTTACGTATCTTCACGCATAGATTGAATGTCGACTTCTCTGAAAATCACCACTGAACTATTGTAAATCTGTTTAATTTACTTTAAATCCGAAAAAGTCTGCCGAACTATTGTTATTCACAACTTGCAATATTTCAAACTATCATCTACTGACGGCGCATGCGCGAACCCCTTTACTTGTGATAGGATTCAAGTCAGGTTAAGGCCGATTGTAGAAGCAAACCACTGTAGAACACTTTTACAGACTTTTAATATTACCCAATATCGTTTACAGCCGGGTATCGGTTAGACTACCTTTCTTCTCGACGCTTCCAATAATATTCCTCGACTACCCATCGTTTACTTGACATCCGTTTTTCCCCACCTCTTGAACTAGTGGCGCCCACATGGGAGCCACTAGTATGACACTAGTGGCGCTTCTTAGTCTCGCTTCCAAAAGCACCGCCTCGAGTTAAATCTAAAACTGGAAGATCCAAAGGAAAAAGTGCAATATACACTGATACACCCAAAAAAGCAGCATTAGAAGCAAAACAAAAAAATATTAATGATAAAAAGATACCAAAATTAAGAAGATTTGAATCTAAACCGACAGGAAAGAAATCAACTAAGAAAAATACTATAAGAGTAAATAATGAGTCAGATGAAGATACAAATGAATACATGGATGATGCAGATGAAGATAATTATTTTATTATGTGTTTTGAACATTATGAGACGAGTAGAGAAGATTGGTTGCAATGCAGAGATTGCCATAAGTGGGCACACTCGAGCTGTGCCAAAAATGATCCATTTTTTGTGTGTTTAAACTGTTTATCGGAATAACTGTCATAGAATAGATTTTTTTATTAAGTGTTGAAGTATTTGGTGTGAACTGATGTCAAGATTTTGTTAAATTTATTTCTTACTAGCTGTGCCCCGCGGTGTTACCCGCGGTGAATAAGTAATCCCACGGGAACACTGCGCTTTTCTGGGATCAAAGTAGCCTATGTGTTAAGCCAGGATATAAGCTATCTTGGTACCAAATTTCATCTAAATCCATTCAGCCGTTTGAGCGTGAAAGAGTAACAAACATCCATACAAACTTTCACGTTTCGCACTTTATATAGCCACGGACGCTCAGGCGCGAGGCGTGTAGTACGTACTCTGTACGTTAAAAATGTTCGCCGTGATTCTTTAAATTGACTTAACTTTTTTATTTATGAACCGATTGACATGAAATAAACACTAAATGTTAAGTGAAGCTTACTACAATATATTAGTGAAAACCGTATCTAAATCGAATAAGCCGTTTCTGATATTAGCGTGCACAAACACACAGACAAACAGACAAACAGATAAACAGACAAACAGACAAACAGACAAAAAAAAATTAATTACAATTTCGGGTTCGGCATCGATATAATAACAACCCCTGATACTTTTTTTTTATATATTTCCATTGTACAGACACCACTTTTCTACAATTTTATTATATGTATAGATTATTGACTATTTTGATATGTTACAATTGACTCTTATTGTTGTTACAATTGCCTCTATGTGCAGCAATTGTAACACGACCAGCTGATCTCAATAAGTGCCATTTTCTAGAATTCTATTATCTTTTTTGCAATTTTCTTTATTTGATTTTGTAACTAAATAACTAAACTATAATGTGCCCAAAAATAGTTGCACTGTGATGGTAATTAAAAATATCATAAAAGGATATATATTTTTTGTTACTATTGACACACCTCTCCCCTACTAGAGAAGCAGTGGTAAAAGTGCATTCATTTTGTACTCAAGAATGTGAAATAAACGAATCGATTATACCTATAAAATCTGTATACACGAAGGTGGCAGCAATGACTGGTGAGTGTTGTCAGCTTCACATGCAATAATTTCCCTTATGTATATTAACAAATATTTATGTATATTATCTTCTAACTGTGGAGGTGATTAACCTAAATAAATAAATAAATTCTTTATTTCTTAACTTATAAATGAAACATTCTGGGTTTGGAATCTCCTTTTAAGCAAAGTTGTTTTGCTTGTGTTAGGAGAAACCGCTCTGCCATTAACATGATTACATAAATTTATAAGTAAAATATACAGAAAAATGAATGAAAATATTGTATGAAAAATACATTAGTGATTGCATTAATATTTTGTGTGTGTGTGTGTGTGTGTGTGTGTGTGTGTGTGTGTGTGTGTGTGTGTGTGTGTTGTGTGTGTGCGTGTCTCTGTGTGTATGTATGTTTTTATAACATCATTGTTTGTACCATACTCTCTATTTCATCTTATGTTTTGATCTTCATCCAGTCGGTAACAGTTTTTGTACAGTGAAAGTAATTAAGTGGATAAATTCCTAGTTCACTATTTATCTATACATATAATAAAATTGTAGAAAAGTGGTGTCTGTACTATGGAAATATATAAAAAAGAAGTAGTAGGGGTTGTTATTATATCGATGCCGAACCCGAAATTGTAATTAATATTTTTTTGTCAGTTTGTCTGTTTGTCTGTTTGTCTGTGTGTTTGTGCACGCTAATATCAGAAACGGCTTATTCGATTTAGATACGGTTTTCACTAATATATTGTAGTAAGCTTCACTTAACATTTAGTGTTTATTTCATGTCAATCGGTTCATAAATAAAAAAGTTATGTCAATTTAAAGAATCACGGCGAACATTTTTAACGTACAGAGTACGTACTACACGCCTCGCGCCTGAGCGTCCGTGGCTATATAAAGCGCGCTGAGAGCCGGCGCGCCGCTGCCATAAGGATTCAGTTATTCAAAATATGCTGCCCGAAAACTATTCCACTATTCCACGCGAACGAAGTCGCGGGCACAGCTAGTAATATTATAAATGTGGGATGACTGTCCTGAGTATTGCCTTTTGGCGAATGTTGTTTTTGTAAAGACTATGGGAGCTACTTTTTTCTTTCTTCTACTATCAGAGTTTTCCTGCTCAGCATTGTAAGAGAGAGCCTTGTGTTTTTTGAGAACTAGATGGAGCACATATAGCTTTCTTACACTTAGAAGTCCAGATGATGTGTACAGACTTTCGGTAGAAAACCTGTAAGGTTTAAAAAACATAACCTTTAACAAGGAGCGCTGTGCCCTTTCCAATTCCAAGAATTTCGTTTTTGTTGCCCCTCCCCAAATTGGTAAACAATACCCTAAGACAGATTGTCCCAGAGAGATGTAGATTTCCTGTAATAGATTTTTTGAAGCTATATGTCTGAGTGTTTTATAGTAAAGTAAAAGTAAAACAGTTAACCTGTTTATAGTAACTATGATGCAGAAAATCTCAATCCAAGTATCTGACGATTGATTACTCAACGGTTGTCATTGAGAGCAAGTCTCCATCCTAGGCCTAGCGTTTACCCATTTTCTTTCTTTTCATCCTCAGTTCTCACCAGTGAGAAAAATAAGAAAATAGTGTATGTTACTTACTTCATAATTTAGTTTAAATTTATTTTAGGTGTATCAGATAATTGTTGCAGAAGGAAAAAATGCGGAAAATTTGAATATGTCTCGTAAGCGCAAGGGACCCATCATCTGACAGCTCTTCATCGGAATTGGAAGATATAGAAGATCTCTTCCTAGACCACTCTTATTCAAGAAACAAATAAAACGTTTCTGTATGTACTGATAGAAGTTGTTTTTATTTTCTTCCAACCACATCATCCCTATCCAATCCCCATCCCATGCTATACTAGTTTATGTTATAAATATGTAACGGTAGAAGAAACTATTTTATTAAAATATGTATGTGTACAAGTAATTGTAATAATAATAATAATAATAATTTTTATTTGCACCTTATACATTTAACATAGAAACTTAGAAACTTATATATAGTTGCGCTTAAGGTATATATAGTTACAATTTTAGTGAAAACAACTAGAACCTAAACTAAGACATTTAATTATCTTGTAATATAGGAACTAGTGCCCACCCTCAAATACAGTGAGGTTAGCTAATTTATCAGCGAATGGTTTCTTAAACAGTTATTGTTTTATGGATTGGTACAGTTAAAAATAAATTAAGAACAAATAAGAAATTATTTTTGTAAGATAGGTATGAAGTATGTTATTACGTGAGTTGGCGTGTGTGCGTGCGTATGTGTGTGTGTGTATGTGCGTGCGTATGTGTGTGTGTGTGTGTGTGTGTGTGTGTGTGTATGTGTGTGTGTGTGTGTGTGTGTGGTGTGTGTGTGTGTGTGTCAGTGTAAAGGCTTACTCAAGATGTAGGTCGGCACATTTTTTTATTTTTTTTACTTTTTTTACTTTACGTACTACGTAAATGACTATTCGTATATTGGTATAGACCGAAAAGTACTGAAAAATTACGATGTGAACCATTATTTCCTTTATAATATAATTATGCACTTGATGAAATCAAATTTAGTGTCATGTTCTGTACGGTGGCAATACTGGTATATTGCGCACAGCCGCGCCAAGTTATACTTGCCGGACAATACGTAGAGCAAGGCGGCCACAGATCAACCCGGACCCGTGTCACTCTGTGGTTGGATAGGTAAAAAGAATGACGTCAAATCTATAAATAAAAATGAATCACCGAAATGTTTGTACGCGCATGACTTCCAAACGACTCTACCAAATTGGATAAATCATGAAAAAAAAACTAATATATTAAATTCTCCTGTCACAGTGTTTGTAACAAAACTCCTCCGAAAGGGCTTGACCGATTTTTATGTTTTTTTTTGTGTATATTCGGTAGGTCTGAGAATAGGACGGTTTTTTGTTCTATGGACATTTTTTTTTATGATTCAGCATTAAGAAATAGGTACTTACAACCCTAATTTATCACCTTTCTACCACCAACCCCTATTTTTTAATTGCAATAACATACTAGAAATATTTTTTATTGCAAAACAACGTTTGTGGAGTCAGCTAGTTAATATATAAAATCAACGGTACGTCACTTCGCGTGCACGCACTGGGAATACGTCGTTGTTTAGGGTTGCCATAAAAGTCGGTGACGCGTTCTAAGACATCATAGACGCGCGCTTGCAATGAAAATGCCCGTTAACGTGTTAAAGTGTATTACGTGAAATATTTACTATTTCACGGAATTATATGTATTATCTGTTACATAAAAGAATTATTCCCATTAACTTTCATATTTTTTCGTAAAACTCTAAACAAAAAGGACGACATTTTTTTCCCAACTTAAAGGTTTATTTTCTTCTTTTGTCATCGATCTAAGTAATTTATTTTGAAGTTAATGAGATTCTGTTTTTTTAACTTTTCGGGAGTATTTTTTAATCAACTGGCTACAGTAGTTTCTCAGTAGTAATCGTTTTTGTAGAGACTACTACGAAGTACATACTACCTCCATGGTTTCGACTGGACAGATACTATTCACTCTCAAGGATGGCAATTTAATATACTGCCATCTAGTAGTTTCCTCTTGAACTATTAACAACTGATGAGGCGCTGTACGCGTTTTTTTGGAACGTTGTCAGTTGGTGTAGTCCCTGGGACCAGCACGGGAAAAATTTTTTTGGAGACTACAGTACCCGTGGCCGCTTGAAGTTGCTAAGCATATTTCTAACATTTCAATTTTTATTTTGTATTTTATCAGCGCAGTTTCATATACCTTTAAAATAATATCAAATTAAAATGACAGTTGGACTGACAGCGGCGGGAGCAATGCTTCCTTCATGCTGCGTTCGTGCCAGTGATGCCAATTTGGTGGTTTTTCCCCCAAATTTAGGGAGAATTAAGATGTCCAGGGGGTAAAAAAAGAAAGAAAGAAAGAAAAATATTTATTTTGTGTTACATTACAAATAAAATAGGTTTAAATAAAAGAAAATGTGGCTTGTAACGGCAAAAAAGGTTACCACTCAGCATGTGCTGTATCAGCGGTGTGGCTGCTCAGCGCTGGTTTTCTGTGGCCATGTGCGTGTGTATGCATTCGACGAATGATGCACACTACATATGAAATTTACAATATATATGGAAATAATTCTAAGGGTTAAGGTATACAATATGGAAACTAATAAAATTTAAAACAATGGCTAAATGGATGAGATCTGTTCTAGAGTAATTAACAAATCAATAAATAAATCAAAAAAAATATCAAAATAAAAAAAAACCCAGAAAGAGTGCCTTCAGATTGATATTGTTGAGATTTGAACACGAGTTCTTTAAGAGATGTTTTAAGAGGTAATATTATTAAAAAAATATATCGGTGGTACATTTTTTTCAGGGATTTTATAGGGGGTACACAATTTCTAGATTATACAATTTTTTTTTCAACGCATGGCTGTACAGTTTATAATAATAATAATAGTTTATTATTCACAAAAATTTATCCATAAAAAGTTAGTGATAGCTTATAAAATATGTTAATAATAATTAAAAACAGTAGGTACACAAAAATATCATATATCTTATACATCAAAAATATATATAGAGTTCATTATTTACAATCACGAAATCAGCATTCTTAGTGATTGTCTATACACAGGACTGTCAATTTTGACTGCTATTGTGTTCAGAATGCTCTTGGAACTCCCGCGTATTCTGGCTAACATTGAGGCTACCTTTTTCCTGCAGCAGGCCGCAAACCCATCCGTGCGCGCCTCCACGAACATACCGGAAGCGCTGCAGAATCGCGGCAGTCCCAGTAGCACTCTGATAGATAGATGATAGATAGATAGATAACACATTTATTCGGCACACAGGACACAAATACACAAAAGAGCAATGACTAAAAATAACAAATATGAAAAAAAATATTACAATAGGTACCTGTGCCTTCAGTGCCGAAAAAGGGGTTGGCTCAGCATATGCCGAGTAATTTTACTCAGCGCTGGTTTTCAGCCAAAATCCTTTCAGACATTGACGACATGGACGGCAGTTGCGGTCTTAACAAATCATAACAAAACAAAAATAAAAACATACAATCAAAATTAAAATTAAAAAAAGAAATACCGTGTAAAATATTCCAATGCTACTAAACTTTAAAAAAATTGTAGTCGGAAGAGTTTAAAATTTGATTTGATTGGCTACAAACAATACGACGATGCAGCGAGGAGGATAACAATTCCTAAGTTGCAATGGGACGAACAAAAACGAGTACCTATTTCGCAATCTTTAACATAAATATAGGTAGGTATCTGATAAAGAGCGTCTCATTGAAGTCCAGTAGGATAGGTACTCTGAATGCATTGTTTTGTTATACATTCGTCAAAAAAGTATCGGGAATGGATGATTTGTTTATGGTTACAAATTAAAATTTTTGTTTTTTTTTGTTGTTAGATTGGCACAACTGTTTTCCATTTTGGCGCGGAGTTTGAGTTGTATCTGTTATTTATATTAAATACAGTGCTGTTTTTAGTTATATCATATCTTGTGCGTATTGCGAATTTCATAATGGACAAAAACATCTAATAAAGAGTTTGTCTTAAATTTTGCACTCTGAATTCTTGCCGGGAAGGTCAAACGGTAAATATAGAATATTATTTGAGCGTTATGTGGCATTTAAGAGAGCAAATTCGACGAATAAGGCCAGATTTGTGGAAAGAAAATTCTTGGATTTTGACCAAATACCATCGAGCAACCACCATTTTCACCAGATATGGCTACAGCCGACTTCTTTCTTTTTCCAGCAAACATGAAACAGCGTTTAAAAAATGTTTTGATGATTGGATTATTCGTTGGCGTAAGTGTATCGTTTCTGAAGGAGCATACTTTGAAGGTGATAAAATAAATTTGGATGAATAACAAACATTTTGTGTATTACTGATCTTTCCCGCTACTTTCTTGACAGAGTAGTATTGCACGCGATGTCCATTGAAGGATTTTTGCGTGTATGTAATCCACAGGCTGCTCGTGTAAAACATTTGACAGAATGACTTAAAAAGCATTATTTTGACCTCGTGTGAAGAACAAGCAAACCTGCGGACCAGCATATTCGCTCTTACCGTCAATGCCCTTCGCTCTCTCTCAATATCATCTTCGTCTCTCAGATCTTCTGTAATGCAATGCCCTAAGTACTTGAACTTATAACTCTACTGAGGGCTGTACCGTACAGATAAATAGGGGGTATCTAAGTCATTCTCAGCTTATCGGCTCCAAAGACAATGAACTCGCTCTTCATAACGTTATATTTCAACCCATGGTACGCAGCATAAGACTCACACTTTTCTATAAGTTGCCTAAGAGGCCCAATAGATGGAGCCAGCATCACCATATCAACAGCGTAGCTTATAATATTTGGGCCTAGTTATGCAGAAAGCAGCCATGTGGCATTTTTTCCAAAAATGAGTTATAAACGCGGCTATAATAATTTCGACATGACGGATTTTTGCAAAGACAACCATGTTGATATCTATTTTTCACCGAGATATGAACCAATACAATATATGAATCCAATACATAACTGAAGTAACCATCGACAGAAAAATGCTTATAACTCCGTTTGTACTTTTCCCCACATGGCTGTTTTCTGCATAACACGGTTCTATTTATTTTGTGCTTAAGTGGACAATTTGCTGTTGCAATTTGCCCGTGTAAACGCTGTCAAGGCCATCTGCGGCCGCAGATGGCCTTGACAGCGTTTACACGGGCTTTTGGTGAGAGCAGACGGCTCTCAACCGGTAAAACTTAAAATTATACACAACATAACAAGGGCACCACTTAGGTTCGGACCTCGGCTTGGGGCGTTGCGAGTCGGGAGGAATTGGAGAAAATGCGCCCCGCGCGGGCATTTACGGAGATACTTCGACCCCGCCGGCGGGGTCGGTGCGAAGGTTGTTTTCTCTGTGGGGGGCTGACGATAGGAATAACTCCGGATAGGCGGCCGTTATCTCGTCAGGGGCGTCACCAAGTACGTGTCTTGGTCTACGGAGAGAGCGCCTAGCAGGGGGGACAACCGAGTAGTCGGGTATGGTGCGAACCAGGTGGTTCGGGTGGGACTCGACCGAATCATAATATCGCTGGGAGGCGAGTTTCATGAAGCGGGCTATAGACTCGAGACGCGCGTCTCGGTGGAGGCAGCGATTGCGTACGTACCAGGGAACGCCCGTGGCTTTCCGTAGGAAACGATTTTGAATCAGCTGTAGGGGGCGGGTTTGAGCATGAGCGAACGCCACGGAGGCGTATGTCATGATGGGGCGTATGCAAGCTTTGTAAAGTCTCACCTTGTTGCCAAGGGACATTTTACTCTTCTTGCATACGAGGTTATTGAGGCGACCCAGTATAAAGGCCGCCCTGTTACGAACAGTTCTACACTCGATAGCGGAAGCTACGATTGGTCAGGAAGTCTCTTATGATGAGCACGAGTCTGTCTGGCACACCAAGTTGAGAAAGCTTGTACACCAAGCCGTTGTGCCAGACCTTGTCGAACGCCTTTGCCACGTCTAGGAAGACGGCTCCGGTATCTTTAGGCCAAATGCCTTGAGAGTTTGAAAGGACGTGTTCCGTGAAGCGGAGGACCTGCTGGGGGCACGAGTGTCTGGCTCGGAAGCCAAACTGTTCGTCCGGGAGGAGTTTATAAGTTCATTGACAATGGGCCAGAGACGATTAAGGAGGAGACGCTCGTAGAGCTTCCCCATGGTCTTGACTGATGGGACGGTAACTAGAAGGCTCCGTGGCCTTCTTGCCTGGTTTGGGGATGCCAATGACATTGACTTCCTTCCAGGCGTCGGGGAAAGTGCAATTGGCCATTGCCGCATTGAAGATGCTTACGAGGAGATAAATGAGAGCAACAGAAAAGTGCTTGAGCACTCTGTTGCTTATGCCATCGGAACCGGGGGATTTCCTCGGATGGAGATCCTTGCACCCGCGATAGTTCGCGGGGTGACCCTCAGTCCCGCAGAGCACGCAAGCCGGGGGGCCAGGGGAGTCGGGAGTACGCTTGCACTCTGCGGTGCGGTGCACGCCCATGCACTTCACGCAGCGGGTGGTCATCAGGCACTTACGTGCCGAATGGCCGTACCGCTGGCATCGGTGACATTGGGCGGGATAGGGACTTGGGTGAGGGGGCTCGACGCGCAGACCCGAGAGACCAAGGACCACTTCCAATTTCTTGAAGATGGCCTTGCCACCCGGAGTCCGGTCGAGGTGAACCCTCACCATGTCGTAGAGGACCTGGCCGTTTGCACTACGCATACGGTGGACCTCTCGGACGGGGAAGTTTTGAGAGATGAGGTCGGCCTTAATGGCCTCCTCGCCGAGCTCCTTGGGCAGGCCTCGGATGACCACGGCGAGGGGTTTCTCATCGAACCGGTTGTTCGTACAGTGAGGGAATGGATGGAAACCCTCCAGGGGAGACTCCATCGTCTTGGTAAGACGACGGTGGTCCTCCGGAGTGGGCACTATCAGACGGATAGTGTCCGAGTGGTTTGATGCGCTAAGGACAGTGATGCCCTTGCGCTTGCAAATTGAAAGAAGCGTCTGGAGACGCTCCTTCTGCTCCAAGAAAATTGGAGGAGGGCGCTTTCCTTTCGGTGCTGATACCGAAGGAGGGGTGTTGGGGCGCGAGACGGCCGTCAGAGGGACGGCCGATTTGGCAGGGGGCTCAGAGGGAGAGGGCTTGGCATGGGGTTTTTTCCTCTTGCCGTACGTGACGGGAACAAAGTCCCCGTCAGAATCGTCTGACGACGATTGCGGCATGGGGGTGAGGGGAGAGGGGAGGTCTTCCTCCATCTCTATGTACTCCGGAGAGGACGTAGGCGACGGATCGGGCGACTCTGGGAAGTCGGGGATCGGCGTGGGCTGCGCGGTGGTGGCCGGTTGGCCTTTTGGGGGAGCTTGGGTTAATACCCTTTGTGCCGGAGGGGCCGCGGAGGGGACATTTTTTATCATTTTTATGGCTTTAGGAGCCGGGGAGGGTGCCTGAGGGGCCGAGGCAGCAGCAGAGGGCTGGCATGAGAATGCCTCCAAGATATGGGGGTACCTCGAGAGGAGGAACTGGAAGAGGGCTTCCAAGTTCATCCCCGAGGTATCCATTCCGGGGGACACCGGATGGTGTGTCGGGTGAGTGATCCTCCCTGTCGGGGTAGACGGGGGGGGGTGTGGCCTGGGTGTCCTACCTAATTGGTGTGTCTCCTTAATCTCTCTTACGGGAAGAGGAGGTGTGTCCTACTGCTGTCTGGTGTCGACTAGGGAAGCCCCCAAGGCCGGTGGTTCCAGACCCAGCCGGATTTTGCGTTCCTCAGACGGAGGAAAGCAGGCGACTCCGGGTCCGCGCCCAATCTGGTTCGTTATCACCGTTAGGTATCCCCAGATCGACCACTAAGCGTGGATTTTTTGACGTTTAGGTAAAGAAGAAACTGGTCGCCCTGAAAAGGGCGTCGTCCTAGAACGGACTGGAATGCGGCACGCTAACGGAGAGAAGCGAGCTTCTCTCGGAAAGCGGCGGCTTCCGCGAACAATGGGACACTCGCGCCGCTCTAATAAGAGCAGGCGAGGCCTATTGTTCGTTGGCTTCTTGGAAGGCGGCGAACCGGTGTGGGCAGGCAGCCGGGTGGCTTCAAACAAAACTTTATTTTTTTATATTTTATACTTTCGAAATACATATACCTCCGAAGAGTCTTCCATTCGCAATACCGAATGTACAGCAAAAATTTTAGGGGTTTTAATCGATATTTAGGGCATTTGAATTTGGTCCTAGGGGAACATTCTGTAGGAGTTGGCATCACTGGTTCGTGCATAAGTGAGTACTCGAAAATACGTGATCGGTCGGATGACAGTTTTAACTAAATGAAATTATATATATTGATGTTGTTATAGAATAATAATATATTTTTACATAATTTAATTTATATTGAAAGAGAATATTGAAGCAAATTAAATCAAATTATAAGAGTGCTTTCTAATATTACAAGATAACTCAGTTGACAGTCCCGTTTGTTTATTGGTTAACATCCGCCATTTTGTACAGTCGTTTGCTTAGTGACTGGCTTTCATTCTAGTGATGCGCAGATACATTAAGCGGACTGTGTAATATCGTGTTATTAAACCTGGTGGTGTAAAATGATTTTTCTGAGGACTTCGCTCTCCGAGGGTACGAATTAAATTGTGTGACTTGTCAAACTGACGTCGCTGTATACTGTATGTATGTACCTATGTGCCGGATGTGTCCTACAATCAGTTAGGGCAATTGTATGTGCCACCTTAAGTGGTGTACGTGTCCTATATATATATACCTATGCTGCCTAGAATATGAGTGGTAACGGGAATCAGGTGCCGCTGGCACCTAGTCCGCGAGGTCAAGGACCGTATCCTTTTATTAATATTTAAAAGTACAGTTAAAAACTTACTTTTATCGCAAATTTACGTAATATTTGTATGCCACTTCAGCATCTGTTTGTGCCGCAATCGCGAATTATGTTTTATATTTTCACCATTCTTTCATAACTGAAATTCTTAGTGTTACTTCTAAGTAGCAGTTTGTAATGTTTTTCCTTATTATTATTTTGTGTTTTCTATGTAAGTGTACCTATATTTAATTTTTTTTATCTGCTTCTTGGTGGGATCATTAGAATTCAGTTATTTTTATGTAATCAAATGTTATTTGTGCATGTTGTATGTGTAGTCATAGAATGAATTCTGTTACATGTTAGTATCATTATAACTCAGTTTTATATGTAATTTAAAGGTAGGTATTTGTGCATGTTATGTGTAGTCATAGAATAAATTCTGTTACATGTTAGGATCATTAGAACTCAGTTTTATATGTAATTTAAAGGTAGGTATTTGTGCATGTTATGTGTAGTCATTGAATGAATTCTGTTACATGTTGGGATCTTTAGAACTCAGTTTTATATGTAACTAGTATTTCGTGGCGCGCGCTGCAAGCAGCACGCGGGAGTGATTTTCCAACAATGACTAACAAAAAATTAACCATCTCTAACGGCAGCTAAATTAATTACAAGCAAAAAAAAAATGAGGTAAAAAAATTTGGACCTCACATTCTGACTAAGCGACCCCAAAAACCCCCAGGTAATGAATTTGAGCCAAATCGAAGCAACTTTCAAATCAACCGCCATTTTGGATCGGCCATCTTTACAGGACAGGACCTGACATCCTCAGACCGCGGCGCGGGCGGCCACATCTTCCACGATCTTCTAAAGAGCCGGTCTCCTTGTACCTGGTTATTGTGTAATACACAAAGTATCCTTCCTACATCCCAACCTTCGGATTTCATTCATATCTCTATTGGTTTTTTCCACCTTGAAACAGTGAAATGACAGTCTTACGCAAATTTTTAGTTGGCACCATTTTCACGAAGAATGAAATTTTCATTTTAATTTTAATTTGTTATACCCGAAATCCAAAGATTAAAAAGGTAAAAACAGGCTGCCAGTACAACTTTATTTTTAAACTAGCTGTGCCCCGCGGTGTTACCCGCGGTGAATAAGTAATCCCACGGGAACACTGCGCTTTTCTGGGATCAAAGTAGCCTATGTGTTAAGCCAGGATATAAGCTATCTTGGTACCAAATTTCATCTAAATCCATTCAGCCGTTTGAGCGTGAAAGAGTAACAAACATCCATACAAACTTTCACGTTTCGCACTTTATATAGCCACGGACGCTCAGGCGCAAGGCGTGTAGTACGTACTCTGTACGTTAAAAATGTTCGCCGTGATTCTTTAAATTGACATAACTTTTTTATTTATGAACCGATTGACATGAAATAAACACTAAATGTTAAGTGAAGCTTACTACAATATATTAGTGAAAACCGTATCTAAAGCGAATAAGCCGTTTCTGATATTAGCGTGCACAAACACACAGACAAACAGACAAACAGATAAACAGACAAACAGACAAAAAAAAAATTAATTACAATTTCGGGTTCGGCATCGATATAATAACAACCCCTGATACTTTTTTTTTATATATTTCCATTGTACAGACACCACTTTTCTACAATTTTATTATATGTATAGATAGATCAAATTAATTCGTCTCAAAACTTATGAACACACGAGGTAGTAAATTAAATTTATTTATTGGTATTTGTGCATGTTGTGTGTAGTCATTGAATGAATTCTGTTACATGTTGGGATTATTAAAACTCAGTTTTATATGTAACTAGCTGGTACCCGCGACTTCGTCCGCGTGGAATTCGATTTTATCACGCACCCCTATTTTACCACTCGGAAAAGTAGCCTAAGTTACACCTTGTTACATCAGCTATCTGCCAGTGAAAGTCACGTCAAAATCGTTCCAGCCATATCAGAGATTTTATAGTGACTTGTATTCTCTTTGACGTTTTACGTCACGTGACAGGGAACGCGGTCGAACGGGATAAAAAGTATCCTATGTAAGTCTCCTGGTTCTAAGCTACCTCCCCACCAATTTTCAGCTAAACCGGTTCAGCCGTTCTTCAGTTATAAATAGTGTAACTAACACGACTTTCTTTTATGTATATAGATTTATTTATTGGTATTTGTGCATGTTGTATGTAGGGTTGCCAACCGTACTATATTATATAGTATTTTATTATATTTCGGCTCTAGGTACTATATACTGTTGAACTAATATAATTATAGTACGCAAATATACTATATTTCGAGCACTTGTCACGTTATTAAAATATATCTAAATAATACATTGACGAATCGAAACGACATTCAGTCAGATCAGAGCGAAAAGTTGCGCTCCGGGCGCGTACATCATACGTTCTGAACGCGCTCCAACAACACAACGGTAGGTAGGGATGCAACATCGTTCTGAAAAACAGCGATGTTTTAAAACATCGATGTTCATAAGAGCGATATATCGATATTTTTGCGATTGTTTAATTTTTTATTAGAGTGCATCATAATTCCCTGGCATTAAAAAAACACATTTTATTACATGAACATATTTATTATTATGAATTTAACAATATTGAAATAGAGTTAAGAAAAAAAGCTTAGATAATCTAGTCCCTAAAAACCTATTTCTTTCCTGAGTAGTGGTTGCTCCAGCTTCCGAGAAAATCGCTCGCTAGGGACAGATGTGGCAACGATGGGAAGGTATATAATTACGACTTTGGCAAGTTTTGGAAAAAGAGACTTAATATTGTCCCAAATTTCTATGGCACTTCTCTTTATTGGTGTTATAGGAGATCTTCTTCTTCGAGTCACCGGTTCTATCGAACCGGTGTGGTGAAAGGATTGTAAGTGCGCCTCAAAGAGGCTCCTTTCGTGCACTCGACACATGTCTTCGAAATTTTAGTTCTAGGACATGTCAGTTTCGTCACGATGTTTTCCTTCACCGTTTTGAGAACGTGATATTGCGCACATAAATCTTTCAATCGAAAAACTCATAGGTGCACGTCGGGATTTGAACCGGCGACCTCCGGATTGAAACTCGGGGGGTCAGTACCACTAGACCACCACGCTCACGTTATAGGAGATGAAAGGTACAACTGAACCTCTGTTTCGCTGATGGAACCTGGTATAGCTGTAGCAGTTGTTTTATTTGTGTAAACTGCTTATGGTATTTCCATATGAAATTCAGGTTCATCAGAGATGTCACTCCTTGTTGTACCTAGTTGTAGGCGAGCTGTTGCATTCCCGTACAAATTTATTTAAGTAACTAATTACTTTACTTTTGGCCACGGCACCTTTAAAATTCATGAACTTAAATCTGGGGTCAAGAGTAGTTGAGATAGCAAGGGTTTACGAACAGACTGAATAACGATGTCGATATTTGTGAATGAAATGAACGATGTATCGACGTATATCGTTCACTAAAACATCGATGTATCGTTTGCATCCCTAACAATAGGCCCCGAAATTCGGAAATCGGACAGATCACGCCGCTGCCCGCTGCTGCGTTTCCTTACGAACAATGTGTCAAACTGACAAAATAATGTCAAACACAATTCAATATCGGTTATCTGTGCCATTTGTTTTTCCTTTTAAAAAATGAATACTTGTTTTTACTTTGAATTGAATTGAAATTTAGACATTTAGAGATTGAGATTAGAAAATTGTTAATAAATAATACAAGAAGTGCAAAAAATATTGTTTATACAAAAATAAATAGATAACAAACTTACACCATTGCCTTTTTAAATTTTTCCTAAAAATACTATAATTATTTTTTGAAGCGTACTATTATACTATTTTCTTAGCTTATTCTCAAAAATACTATATTCAAGCAAAAAATGTTGGCAACCCTTGTATTTGTATTGTTGTATGTGTACTCATTGAATGAATTCTGTTACTTGTTGGGATTATTAAAACTCAGTTTTTGTGTATTTTGGTGGTATTTGTGCATGTTGTATGTGTATGATATTGATTGAATTCTCTTGCATGTTGGTATCATTAAAACTCAGTTTTTGTGGTATTTGTGCATGTTGTATGTGTATGATATTGATTGAATTCTCTTGCATGTTGGTATCGTTAAAACTCAGTTTTTGTGGTATTTGTGCATGTTGTATGTGTATGATATTGATTGAATTCTCTTGCATGTTGGTATCATTAAAACTCAGTTTTTGTGTATTTTTGTGGTATTTGTGCATGTTGTATGTGTATGATATTGATTGAATTCTCTTGCATGTTGGTATCATTAGAACTCGGTTTTTTTATGTAATCAGATAGTACTTGTATATGATGGTATTGAATTAATTCTTTTACTTGTTAAATCATGAATATTCAACATTCATATAGTTTTAGGTAAAACAACATGTCAGGAATGGATTTGCACTGCGAACATTATCAGAATCAAAAGCGAACTCATTATAATCTGCTAAGTCTCGAATGAAGAATATAAATTAAAAAATAATGAATGATTTTCAGACCAGGGAATTTAAAGCATGTATTGTTTGTATCATTTGGAATAAATATTATAAGCATTCATTATAAGGTAAAGTTGTCTACTAGAGACTGTGAGATTGAATAATGCTATTTTTCTAATTCATATTTATGTTTCATTGTCCATATGTTGCAGATATTGTGACTTGAAACACTTGAAGACAAGTGGTTGTAGTCACTCACTAATTGTTGTAAATGATTTGTGTATTTTGCATATTTACAAGCATATGATCATATTTTTAATAGTTTCAAATACTCATAGCATGAAGAACCTTGTGTTGGAAATGTGACTATGACTTGTGGAGTCTTATTTATTTACGTTGTGGATATGGTACATAAAAACCACATATTTTGATACAAATATTGTTGGCAGTGCTGCCTGAATTTGATACACAGACAATCATAAATTTAAATGGTTTGGCCATTTGGTTACCCCAATAGATTGTACTGAAATACACATTAAGACATGTATTTTTACCAAAGTATACCATATGTTTTTGATTTACTGTTTTAAATCATTTTGAAGGCCTAGACAAAATTGCATCAATTTTTATTATTCTGTCATAATATGAAGTAATAATCTATACTCATATATGTAACAAAACTGTAAGAGGTCCAATTCTGTACAATGAAAACATATGGAAAAAATTGTTGGAGACCCAAGTTAAACAAAGTAAAGAGAGTACTCAGTTAATAGATGTAAAGGAGCCAGCAACACTTTAATCGTGTCTAAATCAATATCATTTTATCTGACACCAACAGAATCAAAACAAATATACTGTGTAAACTCTTTGTAACAAAATTCCAAGTGATGTTTTGCACTACAGTTTTCATTATATGGAGAGAACAAACAATCATATTTCACATTTTTCTTTTCTCCCTTTCCTATTGCACATATCAAACAAATGTTCATCTGTACACAACACTTTTCTTGGCCATGTTAGCAGTTTGAAGTTGGTTAAAGACTGATTATACATAGTTAACATTTTGGCAAAGATATGCTGGCAATTGCCTACTATAATTAATTAACATTAAATGACAAGGTTAACAAGGTTATTTACCTTACTTGCCTTGCTTATAAAGTTCGGAATATTTAAGACAGCCAGAGCCTTTTGTAAAAAAGAGATACATATATATATACAAACAGTAACAGATCATACGTTTATAAATATTTATTGATGTATAAATGCTAAAGTATTTCTCGTTATAGAGCAGTGGTTCATAGCTAGTGGTCCCTGGAAGCATCCAAAGTGGTCTGCGAAGCTATCCTTAAAATATTAAATAAGTGCCTACAAAGTGACACAAATACTGATAAATGTTACTAAAGAACACGATATTGACATCATAAAATATAGTCCTTATTTTGCACTGCAATGTGATGAATCTACCTAATGTTTCACAATTTTGTGAAATATGTTGCAATTTGTAGTGGACAGAAATTTTGTCAAATGGTCACTGATCACTAAAAGGTGAAGAACCACTGTTATAGTGGCAGTTGCATTACAAAAATAGTACCATTGTATAAATTTAGGCCAAACCAACCAAACTGAACTAATGTTTACATATTAAGCAGTTTTTCTTTATAAGGAAGAATGTAATAAATAGTTTACATATGTATATTTGTTTTATCATTATCTGTGTTTGTTGTCTGTATGCATGATGCCTTTGGTTATCTGTTCACTGTTTACGTCTTTACTAATAGTCATATATCTGTACAGTGGGCAGACACCTACCCAAATGAAAAAAATATATAATAAAATACAAAAACCTTAAAAAATGTTCAATACTAACCAGCTCGAGTATTCTACCATCATTTTTGTTATTTTATTGTGTATTGCTTGTTTTCCCATCAGGCAGCATTCCCATGTTTGATGACATCACAAATGGTGCTAGACTAGAAGTATTGGAATCATAATGATAATGCAAGTAAGATTATTATGGTCAGTATATAATTTTTTACTTCCACTCTGCTTAATCTTTCAACTGCTCCAACACTAATACAAGGTGGGCCAAAAGAAGTCATCCGATGTTGTTTGGCTCTCATTTTATTTATATACCCAAATGGGCGCCGCCACAATTAATTGCTATACGGGCTCGTTTTATGGCATTTTTCATCACATCGGCGAGAACTTCGGGCGACAGATTCTCGCACTCGTGTCGAATGTTATCCTTGAGGGCTTCCAGGGTCTCGGGCTTGTTCACGTAAACACGGGACTACAAAAAACCCCACAAAAAAGTCTGGAACGGTTAAATCGGGCGATCTTGCGGGCCAGTGCAAATCGCCAAAACGAGAGATGAGGCGACCCGGGAACGCCGCCTTCAGAATATCGGTTGTGACTCGCGCAGTGTGTGCTGTTGCTCCGTCCTGTTGGAACCACATGTCCTCCAGTCCTAATTCGTTCAATTGCGGCAGAAAAAACTCGGTTAACATGGCCCTATAGCGCGCACCGTCCACTGTTGTATTTGACCAGCGGCGTCCTCGAAAAAAATGGCCGGATGACTCCTCCAGCGTGAACAGCGCACCATGCAGTCACTTTGAGCGGGTGTAATGGCTCCTCGTGCATCACTCGTGGATTTTCGGTGCCCAAGAAGCGATAGTTTTGCTTGTTCATGTACCCGCTGAGATGGAAATGAGCCTCATCGCTCATTATGATTTCAGTTAGTTTTTTCAGTCACGATTATTCCGCGTTCTTGGGGAGTGTATCGCTCCATGGCTTGTTCACTTGTAGTCTACATCTGACTAGATCACAAATGTCAAAACAGATTTGAACTTGGCCGCCATTTGCAAAAATAAGAGCATCTTCCAATAGGGTGATTTCTTTTGGCCCACCTTGTACATACTGCTCTTAATGCAATATTGTTTTATAGGTATATTTTTTATAAACTGAGATAGACAATATGTATTCCCATATTATAATATTTAATTATAATATTGTCTATCTCAGTTTAATTCGCATGCCACAAGTTTCTAACATAATTTAGTGTCTTTATAACTGAAAATCATATTTTACCACTTATAGTTTATTTACAAACTGATTGTTTTGTAACAAATAAGAAACCTCCAAAATAAAATCAATAGGAATATCATTTCAATATGCATCTGAGGTTTGCTCTGAATATGTATATTGAAAAACTTACTAAAATGATTTTCAATGTCTTATAAACTATGAAATTATAATTTATTTTAGACCTCATCGCCTGCTGCTGGTACTATGGGTACACATAAGAACACAGCCCCTGCATCGCTAGTCCCTTGCAGGTCATCACACTTGAGGAGTGACTTTTTTAATTACAATTACCAGGTAGGTAACAATTACCTGTGACAAAAGTCGTCGTAAATTGTTTAAAAGGCTTAAGACCTAGTTCACAACTAACTCTGGGTAGATAGGGCAGGTTTGTAAATGGTAGTTTTGCCTAACATATTTCCTTTTTAATTATGTTTACTATAAATGATTGTATTTTATAACATAACACATAACATTTTATAACATATTTCTATTATGTTTACTATAAGATTATATATATTTATCCAATGCGACAAGCAATCGTTGGGCTGCCGTTGGAGTCTCTGAATGCTCCATTAAAGGATAAACCCAGACCCGCCCATGCTCTTGCAAAGCCTATGCTATCCCAGATGGATCTTGTCTGGTACCAAACGTCTGTTACATTTCATAACAACTGTTTCTCAGTATTAATATATTATATATTATTATTATAAAGATCTCATACCAGATTGTTAGCTTACACTTTATTAATAGGTACCTAAAATACTTATTATTGTATTGATACATTATTATATGAACTTGGAAATCATGATGATTGCGTACGTACCAGGGAACGCCCGTGGCTTTTCGTAGGAAACTATTTTGAATCAGCTGTAGGGGACGGGTTTGAGCATGAGCGAACGCCACGCAGGCTTATGTTATGATGGGGCATATGCAAAGCTTTGTAAAGTCTCACCTTGTTGCCAAGGGACATTTTACTCTTCTTGCATACGAGGTTGTTGAGGCGACCCAGTATAAAGGCCGCCCTGTTACGAACAGTTCTAATTTGTTCGTTGAAGTTAAGACGTCTATCAAGGACGACGCCTAAATATAGGGCAGACTTCGCCCAGAAAAAAAATACTAATAATATGCGGTGATTTTAACATAAATATTCTTATAAAAATAACATAAAAGAATTCTGTAACAATACTTATCGCCTCCAAGGCAATAAGTTCTAAGAACTGAACATAATCAGTTGAAAAACCTATCCGTCTCATAAGCAACACTTGTTTACATACCTTCATTCATAATGTCCGTGCGTCATCATGCAACATTATTTAATTTGGTCTATCTGATCACTCAATCCAATATTTCATCTGTCCAGTGGCTCAATTTTAGTAGCAGTAGAACTCGCCAAGTTCGTCCGGGGAAGTACTGCCACCATGCCCATTTCTGCCGCCAAGCAGTAACGCGTTCGCGTTACTGTGTTCCGGTTTGATAGGTGTGGGTAGGAAATAACAGGCACATGAGACATTCCACCTACACGTCTCATAGTTACGGGCGCATACGATGCGACTTGGGTATTGTCGTACCTAGTAGGGACCCAAGTCGCATCTGTTGTTATGGGCCGAGGTTACCACTTACCGTGGTGGGCCGTCGACTCGTTACGTAACTACAATACATAACAAAATAAATAAACAATATCACCCTTAAAAATCATGGTTCTTTTATAGGCATGATTTTTGGAACACATGATAAATTCAAAAACTGAAAACTTAAAAAGTCTTACTTATAGTGAAATATTAGTGACCTTAACTACGCATTTGCCAGTTTCCATGAATTGTTTAAATTATTTTATGATCTGTTTTCCAATAATACGTATGTAAAAATCAGTTAACAAAAGATCTTAAAAAAAATAATTACATAGATAATAATCGCAAAGCATTTTTTTTTTTATGACTGGACATTATGCTGTTGGCCGCAGATGGCCTTGACAGCGTTTACACGGGCTTTTGGTGAGAGCAGACGGCTCTCAACCGGTAAAACTTAAAATTATACACAACGTCACCAACGGCACCACTTAGGTTCGGACCTCGGCTTGGGGCGTTGCGAGTCGGGAGGAATTGGAGAAAATGCGCCCCGCGCGGGCATTTGCGGAGATACTTCGACCCCGCCGGCGGGGTCGGTGCGAAGGTTGAGTGTTTTCTCTGTGGGGGGCTGACGATAGGAATAACTCCGGATAGGCGGCCGTTATCTCGTCAGGGGGGTCACCAAGTACGTGTCTTGGTCTACGGAGAGAGCGCCTAGCAGGGGGGACAACCGAGTAGTCGGGTATGGTGCGAACCAGGTGGTTCGGGTGGGACTCGACCGAGTCATAATATCGCTGGGAGGCGAGTTTCATGAAGCGGGCAATAGACTCGAGACGCGCGTCTCGGTGGAGGGAGCGATTGCGTACGTACCAGGGAACGCCCGTGGCTTTCCGTAGGAAACGATTTTGAATAAGCTGTAGGGGGCGGGTTTGAGCATGAGCGAAAGCCACGGAGGCGTATGTCATGATGGGGCGTATGCAAGCTTTGTAAAGTCTCACCTTGTTGCCAAGGGACATTTTACTCTTCTTGCATACGAGGTTATTGAGGCGACCCAGTATAAAGGCCGCCCTGTTACGAACAGTTCTAATGTGTTCGTTGAAGTTAAGACGTTTATCAAGGACGACGCCTAAGTAGCGGGCAGACTTCGCCCATGGAATGGGTTCGTCATAGAGAGTGAGGGGCTTGAGCGTTGGACGTCGCCGGGAAAAGTACACCGCGGTACTTTTCGTCGGGTTCACCTCAATCCGCCACTTCGTAAACCATGCTCCGAGTGCATTGAGTGCGGCTTGCAGAGTCAAAGTCAAAGTCAAAGTCAAAAACTTTATTTCCATAGAATTCATAAAGAAATGGCTTGGAAACGTCAATATTCAAAACATAAGGTCACGCGTACTTATCGATAAGTTTGACGCCTGTTCAAACCCTATCCGACCCTCCATGGGGAAGAACAGACAAGAAACCCCTAATGGAGGGATTCCTTTCTTTTCGCGAGCACGATCCTTGTAACAATTGAGTACTTAGGTCTATGTTACATTTATGACTACATAATATACTATTACAGGATGTTTTGTGTGTCGTTGAGCAGAGCGACATCAGACCATGGGGATTTATCATTTATATAATCATTTACAGTGTAATAAGCTTTACTTACCAGACCCTTCTTTATGTATGACTTGAATTTTTGGGTCGGAAGCTTCGTTGCTTGTTCAGGAAGTTTATTATAAAAGTGTACACAATTTCCCATAAAAGATCCGTTGACTTTTTGCAATCGGAATCTTGGAATGTTTAATTTATTTTTGTTTCTAGTGTTCTTGGTATGAACATCACTTTTTTTCTCAAAACTAGATATGTTTTTATGAACATATAATAAATTTTCATATATATACTGTGATGACACTGTAAGGACATTTATTTCTTTGAATTTTTCTTTCAGAGAGTCCCTTGATTTCATTTTATAAATTGAACGTATAGCTCTCTTTTGTAAAACAAATATGGCATGGATATCTGCTGCTTTCCCCCAAAGCAGGATACCGTATGTCATAACACTATGAAAGTAACTAAAATAAACTAACCTAGCAGTAACTTCATCCGTTAGCTGTCTTATTCTACGTACCGCGAATGCGGCTGAACTAAGTCTGGAGGCAAGTGCTGCGATTTGATCACCCCACTGTAGCTTTGCATCTATAGTTAAACCCAAAAACACAGTGGAACCAACAAGATTAAGCACTTCTCCATTTATTTGTATATTAGCCGACATTTGCTTCACATTTGGCAAAGTGAATTTAATGCACTTAGTTTTGTTAGAATTGAGTAAAACATTGTTCGATATGAACCAATCTAAAACTTTAGATAGTGACGCATTTACACTATCGTAATTATCTTTATATCTGTCAACTTTAAATAAAAGAGAAGCAGCTTTATACGCACCCTATCGGCATTCCGATCAGATGCGTATAATGCTGTGTCATCCGCAAACAGGGCGAGCTCTGTTTGGAACGATTGGGGGACATCGCTGGTGTACAGCGTGAATAAGAGGGGGGCTAGTACGGAGCCCTGAGGGACTCCGGCTCGGATGGGCTTGGGTTCGGACAGCTTCCCTTCCACTCGATAGCGGAAGCTACGATTGGTCAGGAAGTCTCGTATGATGAGCACGAGTCTGTCTGGCACACCAAGTTGAGAAAGCTTGTACACCAAGCCGTTGTGCCAGACCTTGTCGAACGCCTTTGCCACGTCTAGGAAGACGGCTCCGGTATCTTTAGGCCAAATGCCTTGAGAGTTTGAAAGGACGTGTTCCGTGAAGCGGAGGACCTGCTGGGGGCACGAGTGTCTGGCTCGGAAGCCAAACTGTTCGTCCGGGAGGAGTTTAAGTTCATTGACAATGGGCCAGAGACGATTAAGGAGGAGGCGCTCGTAGAGCTTCCCCATGGTCTTGAGGAGACTGATGGGACGGTAACTAGAAGGCTCCGTGGCCTTCTTGCCTGGTTTGGGGATGCCAATGACATTGGCTTCCTTCCAGGCGTCGGGGAAAGTGCAATTGGCCATTGCCGCATTGAAGATGCTTACGAGGAGATAAATGAGAGCAACAGAAAAGTGCTTGAGCACTCTGTTGCTTATGCCATCGGAACCGGGGGATTTCCTCGGATGGAGATCCTTGATGACGTGCTCTACTTCGGAAGCTCTAATAATGGGCAGAGGGGGAGAAGAGGGGACTCGCGAGCTTAGTATGTCAACTTCACTATTCACCGTATTAAGGTGAATAGGGTCGACATAATTAAGACTGGGGGCGCATTGGGCTTCGAGGCTGGCAGCCAACGTGTCGGCTTTTTCCTCG
The DNA here is from genome assembly GCA_947359385.1 of Chesias legatella. Taxonomy (NCBI): domain Eukaryota; kingdom Metazoa; phylum Arthropoda; class Insecta; order Lepidoptera; family Geometridae; genus Chesias; species Chesias legatella. The sequence goes on along the minus strand of OX375762.1, from coordinate 7,567,715 downwards.
TCGTCGAATGCGGGGGTTTGGTGGTTGGGGCGGTTAAGAGGGGGCATAGTCGACAGTTGGTCTGACTTCATAGACCTTGCCAAGTTCCAATATGCTTGGTGGCTTGGCTCGATCTCCGAAAGCAGGTCATCCCATCGACTGTTGCGGAGGTCTTTAATTCGTTTTCTCACCTGACGGTGGAGGGAACGCATTGTAACGCGGTTAAATTCAGAGGGGCAAGAGCTGTAACGTCGTTATGCGGCGTTCGACTCGGTGATCAACCTTCTCACATCGTCTGGCAGGACCCAGCGATGATCGGGCACCACCGGGACCTGTTTCAACGATCCGCCAATGGCGGTAGTGACATGGTTGGTCAACGAGTCGACTGCGACAGTAATGTCGTCCTTAGTCAAGATGTCGTCTGGGATCCTATCCAAGTCGGGTGAGTGGATAGACTTGAGAGCAATCCCAAGCTTATGCCACTGCACCACGGTCTTGGTGGGAGGAGACGAGTCTGGGGGGGGGCCTAGTTGAAGAAGAACGGGTCTATGGTCGGAGTCGAGTTCGTACAGCGTTTCTATCGAACGCAACTGTAGGGTTACGTTCTTTAGCAACGCTATGTCCAAGACGTCTGGGCGATGATTGACATTACCAGGATAATGGGTCGGTGCTAAGGGGGAGATGAGATCAAAATTTAATTCCTGGATGAGATTGTCAAGTACGCGTCCTCTGGAGTTCGTTGCTACGCAATTCCAGAGGACATGCTTGCTGTTGAAGTCTCCAGCCAGAATGACTGAGCTTCCCAAGTTAAGAAGGGCTTCTATATCCCTTCTGAGCAAGTTTTTGTCTGGGGCAAGATAGCAAGAGGCTATTGTAATGGACGGATGACCGGTCATCCCTAACCTACACACGGAGGCTTCTAAGTTAGTGAGGGGGGGTGCGTCTATGGGGATGCAATGCAAGGACCTCTTGTGATAGATGATGGTACCACCTCCCTGTCCGTGGGCTCTATCATTGCGAACTGCTTGGTAATTGGCCATCCTGGGGGTGGCCTTGTTCGGCTTCAAGAAGGTTTCTTGCATTAGCATGATATCTATTTGATAGCGGGTCAGAAAGTCGTGGACGGCGCGGGGCAGTGTGAGGCAGGGGCGCGGCGCGTCGCTGGGGGGACTGCGGTCATGCGGACCGCAGCTGGGGCTTTCGGGGCCTCAGTCCTGTGGACTAGAGGCTTCGTCCACGCCGAGGGGATCAGGGTAGGGGCTAGGCGAGGTGATTCGCTGTGGGGCGGGACGGCTACCTTGGAGGTAGCTTTCGGGTGTTGGGAGGGGGCCAGAGGAGCAGCGCGCTCCTGGTTCCTCCGGACCACCGCCTTGTTGGCCTTTGGGGCACCTGCGATAGTTCGCGGGGTGACCCTCAGTTCCGCAGAGCACGCAAGCCGGGGGGCCAGGGGAGTCGGGAGTGCGCTTGCACACTGCGGTGCCGTGGACGCCCATGCACTTCACGCAGCGGGGGGTCATCAGGCACTTACGTGCCGAATGGCCGTACCGCTGACATCGGTGGCATTGGGCGGGATAGGGACTTGGGTGAGGGGGCTCGACGCGCAAACCAGAGAGACCGAGGACCACCTCCAATTTCTTGAAGATGGCCTTGCCACCCGGAGTCCGGTCGAGGTGAACCCTCACCATGTCGTAGAGGACCTGACCGTTTGCACTACGCATACGGTGGACCTCTCGGACGGGGAAGTTTTGAGAGATGAGGTCGGCCTTAATGGCCTCCTCGCCGAGCTCCTTGGGCAGGCCTCGGATGACCACGGCAAGGGGTTTCTCATCGAACCGATTGTTCGTGCAGTGGGGGAATGGTAAGTATCCCTCCGGAGGAGACTCCATCGTATTAGTAAGACGACGGTGGTCCTCCGGAGTGGGCACTATCGGACGGATAGTGTCCGAGTGATTTGACGCGCTAAGGACCGTGATGCCCTTGCGCTTGCAAATTGAAAGAAGCGTCTGGAGACGCTCCTTCTGTTCCAAGAAAATTGGAGGAGGGCGCTTTCCTTTCGGTGCTGATACCGAAGGAAGGGTATTGGGGCGCGAGACGGCCGTCAGAGGGACGGCCGATTTGGCAGGGGGCTCGGAGGGAGAGGGCTTCGCGGCAGGTTTCTTCCTCTTGCCGTATGTGACGGGAACAAAGTCCCCGTCAGAATCGTCTGACGACGATTGCGGCATGGGGGTGAGGGGAGAGGGGAGGTCCTCATCCATCTCTACGTACTCCGGAGAGGACGTAGGCGACGGATCGGGCGACTCTGGGAAGTCGGGGATAGCCGCCGGCGTGGGCTGCGCGGTGGTGGCCGGTTGGCCTTTAGGGGGAGCTATGGTACTTGGTACCTTTTGTGCCGGAGGGACCGCGGAGAGGACATTTTTTTAAGTTTTTATGGCTTTAGGAGCCGGGGAGGGTGCCTGAGGGGCTGAGGCAGCAGCAGAAGGCTGGCATGAGAATGCCTCCAAGATATGGGGGTACCTCGAGAGGAGGAACTGGAAGAGGGCTTCCAAGTTCATCCCCGAGGTATCCATTCCGGGGGACACCGGATGGTGTGTCGGGTGAGTGATCCTCCCTGTCGGGGTAGACAGGGGGGGATGTGGCCTGGGTGTCCTACCTAATTGGTGTGTCTCCTTAATCTCTCTTACGGGAAGAGGAGGTGTGTCCTACTGCTGTCTGGTGTCGACTAGGGAAGCCCCCAAGGCCGGTAGTTCCAGACCCAACCGGATTTTGCGTTCCTCAGACGGAGGAAAGCAGGCGACTCCGGGTCCGCGCCCAATCTGGTTCGTTATCACCGTTAGGTATCCCCAGATCGACCACTAAGCGTGGATTTTTGTTTGACGCTGAAGTCAGAGAAATTTGATCGCCCTGAAAAGGGCGTCGTCCTAGAACGGACTGGAATGCGGCACGCTAACGGAGAGAAGCTAGCTTCTCTCGGAAAGCGGCGGCTTCCGCGAACAATAGGAGACTCGCGCCGCTCTAATAAGAGCAGGCGAGGCCTATTGTTCGTTGGCTTCTTGGAAGGCGGCGAACCGGTGTGGGCAGGCAGCGGGGTGGCTTCCTGGAAAGCTGCGAGCGGAGCGCACGCAGGTGCACACGGAGAGGTGTTGCCGGTCCGACGTCCAGCGAGCGAGTCAATCGCAAAGCAGACTGTCTTGTCACATATATATATATATATACTATGCACTCTTGAAGTCCTTGTCAATCATAGCGAATCAAACGCGTGAGTCCTCAACCCGAGCTGAGCTATGCGTAGTTTGTCTCCGCCTCCGACAAGACCTTTAGAGTACCAAAAATAAAAAATAAAATCTTTGAATCTAAATAAAATATTTCGTATTTGTAAAATTATTATTACTAATATCAAAACATTGTATGTGTATTTTTGATTAGTAGTTAAGATATCGTTAAATAAAAGGACACGAGATGTAGCCAATATTTGTATATAATAATTGTAATACAATTGATGAAAAAATTTTGTACAAACAATATTATTGAAGAATAACAGGGAACTTTCTACTGCTGCCATCTAAGTATAAATAAAATTTGTGATTGTGAAACATTACATATTGCGCCGGTCTAGAATCAAGTGTTCGGAGTTATATTTCGTAATGTTATCGATTTACGGAAGCGTTCTGCGGGTCGATGAGGTACAAGTTTTGTTTCAATCAATTTCAATGTAAAGTGTATGGTTTTGATATTATTATAAGAACAATAAATCTTTATTCAATGACTTAGTGCTAAGATTAACTTTGTAAATTATAATTATTCTTATACATTGAATAAATGCTGAATATTTTTAGCCTTTATTACCAGTAATTCGGTTTCCAGCATTCTTGGTCTAGAAATCGAGAGGCAACAGTGCAGCCAGGTAAGTTTTAGATATAGGTATCCTCATAAATTATTTGTTTTTATGCAACATAAGTATTCGATCATCTAATAAAAAAAAAACCTTGATTTTTATGTGAATGAAATGTCAGTGACAACTTTCCTACAAAAGCAATATTTATTTGATTTTGTTCGTGTTGTATAAACATTCTATATACAAAACAAACTTATAATAATAAAGTCTATCAACTGTTGAACAAAAACATTTTGCATAGCACCCGTCATTGACCATCCACCACCTTAGAATAGATTTACTTTGTTCAGTTATGAACTATGTACATACTCGTATGTTGGCTACTTGAAGTGTTTTCAGAAGCCTCTGCGGATTGACATTGTTATTATGTTGCAGATAATACTCCCATTTACTGTTAAGCCCGAAGCCACTCATGTTGTTATTTCATGTATAACATTTGTCTAATTTTATGTTCGCGTCCGCAATTATTATTAAATATATATTGGCTTCATTTTCGTCACTGATAATATAAGGCTTGCTAACGTACTTAATGCGATTTAAGTGGATTCAAGTAAATAAAATCCATCATGTAATCCCGAATGCTTATTATTTTTGTTCAACTCGTGATAAAAGGACTTGTTCGTCAACTAGCGAGCGTAAAACTCGCGAGTGCGCGCGAGACTTTCCGATTTTACATATTCTTTTTGTCGTCAATTCGCGCGCCTGTATAAAGTACAGTCAAATAAAAACGGATTGAAACCAAAAACTATAAAAACTATCTATTGCCCGCGGCTTTCCCCGCGTTGTTTGATTCGGTTAAATACCGACTATCTACTTAGATTTCGAATTAGACGTGCGAAATGAGGCGAGGGGAACGCTGCCTATGACACATGCTATCTCGTATGACGTCGCCGCGGCCCGCGCGCAACATAGCTGTAATAGCGCTATCTCCTTCTAATTAATCTTGCAAACTGGTTAAGACGTCATTATTTTAGTGACGTTAGTGTTACATAAGCTAAGCTAACGTTTACAGTGCATTCACGGAGTGCGGTACATGTTTTTATTAAGTATTTAAGAATGCCGTTTGTTGAGTGAATATATTGAAATGTGGTAGTTTTTAGTGATTTTGATGTAGGTACTGTGGGGGAAGTTTATAATGATTTAATTTTTTTGGGTACACTCTTAAAAATATTTTGTTTTTCCTAACAAGTGTCTTGATTATACGAGCCTAACAAGATGTAAGTTACCATCAACAAAGATTTTTCGATTGCTCTTACTACTTACTATTGTTTTGTTCATTATAACTTAGTTGTCTTTTACTTTTTATAGTGTAATTCCACCATAAAATAAATACCACGTGTAGTTTTTTAATTTTCACAGTACCTACATTTATTCCATGATAAAAAATATCACGTTTCATTTTCCATTATTTACTTATAGATAATTTTTAATTTTATATTCATTTGGCTTTATATAAAACGTTTGTCATGAAGCAAAACTTTTTAGGAAGTGGATCACAAGCAGGTCCGTCCAGAAATGAAACGACATGAAATCATTACATCCCAGCGAGGAACGTCGGTACTACTTCGTGCAGGATACAAATATAATAAACACCGAGAAAATAAAGATGGTTCCTGTAGTTGGAGGTGTTGTAAAAATCATTTACAACAAACCCTGTTCTGTGATTTTATATTTCCTAAGACTGTGATTGATTTTATTAGTAAGTGATAATTAACCAGTTGATAAACTTGATGTTAATTACTATTTAAAGTTTCTTGTAAAAATCATTTACAACAAACCCTGTTCTGTGATTTTATAGTTCCTAAGACTGTAATTGATATTATTAGTAAGTGATAATTAGCCAGTTATATACTTGTTGTTAATTACTTTAAACGTTTCTTGTAAAAATCATTTACAACAAACCCTGTTCCCCCCTAGTTCCTAAGTCTGTGATTAACAAAGACAAGAGTTTTTTGTTGTCTATACTAATATTATAAAGAGATAATGTTGGTAAGGTGTATGTATGTTGTATGTATGTCCGAAGTAAACTCAGAAACTACTGAACCGATTTCAAAAATTCTTTCACCAATAGAAAGCTACATTATCGAGGAGTAACATAGGCTATAATTTATTTTCAAAAAAATTAGGGATCCGTAAGAATTTTTTATAATTTTTGTCTGTCTGTCTGTTTGTTCCGGCTAATCTCTGGAATGGATGGACCTATTTTGACGGGACTTTCACTGGCAGATAGCTGATGTAATAAGGAGTAATTAAAGCTACTTTTCCGAGGGGTAAAATAGGTGTGCGTGATAAAACCGAATTCCACGCGGACGAAGTCGCGGGCAACAGCTAGTAAGTAATAATTAGCTAATGGGGGCTACAGTTTTTTTCGCTCACCAGTTGGCGCCACCGGCGTCAGGGGTCAGTTCGTATTTTATTTAAAAATATATTATATATATTTAAAAAAATATATATTTTAAAACGACATTTAAAAAAATAGTGTAAATCATGGCCGTAGAATTTCACTAACGTAAAATATGTATGAAACATAAACGTCGTTAGTAAAATTGTACGTTCATGGTGTTTGGGCGCGGTGGCTATGCAATATAGCCAAACGCGTCTCCTCTCCACTCAGCGGAGAAGTAGCGGGAAAGAAACTAACCTGTATCTCCTAATAATGCACTGCACTAACAAGCTACGTTCACCTCGATCCAGGATCCTTGATGCGTGGCAGCAGAACAGGAGTCCTTTCGTGGTGCGTAGTCTGGGTGGACCATGCAAAGCCTAGCGCTTCTCGGTTGTTTCTAAGTGTGCGGCCTTCGATAACCGTTGCAAGGAACGGTAGAGATGCTTCGTGATGTGGAGCGGTGTTGTGACGCGACGACGTGGCAGGAGCTTACGTGCGCGGTCGTAAGCTGAGTATTTGCGGATTCAGATGCGGTACAATGTCAATTAACACGATGGATAGGTACGCGGTGCGGTCAAGATGGCATCAACCTTCGATCTCTGCGGTCGACTTGTCACTCCAGATGACACGCAGTTATCGGGCAGTGCAGCCATAGAGAGACAAGGATAGGTGATGAAAATAGGAAGAAATTAGCGGGTAGGGAACTACGTACATCAAACCTTAAGAGATATAAGGACGGTTGCTAAAGATGTAAATTAATTAGAGGGTAGAATAACTAGTCGCACCAAACAATACGTTCGGCGCGAACACATGGTATGAAATAAATATATGAAGTCTTATGGTTGTCACCAGAAGTGTCCTCCAAGTTCTAAGTAGGCGTAGGTTATCGGGTATAGTATTTCAATGAAATAACAGTTGCGATAATCACTGCACTTATAATTCAAGGTACTACAGTCAATAACTTAATTAAATAATTATGGATTACTTAGATTAACTCAGATTAAAATAACGTCCACCGAACACGTGGCTGCGCGCGCGCTCAACCACCTCTCAGTCCCAATTGACCCTTTTACAAGATGGCCGCCTCTCCAATGTTCGGTGTTCGTTACTGACGTTTGTGACAGTGACATCCGTCAACTGTCCGCCTGATTTGCAGATGCGCCGACAAATATATTAAAACAAATAAAAAAGTAATCCCACATATAATTTCATATTTTGACGCCAAGTGATGCTAGCGCCCCTGGCGGAATTTTCGTAGCCCCCATTGATATACTTGTCATTGATTACTATTTCTAGTCTGATTAGTATGTTTTAAATAATTTATATGATAATTAGCGAAACGCTTCACTCACATATATGATATTGTTGTTTTTTTTTCTATGTTATTTGCTTAGTTTTAGACAATTTACCAGGTTACCAATTTAATTAGGTAATAAGCTTAATTCTCGAGTCATCACGTCATCATGACAAATCAACAATAATTGTGATATCAACAATATCACAATTATTGTTGATTTGTCATGTTGATTATATTATATACCTATCTCAAAAACTATTTATAGGTAGTTTGTTTTATTTTTAAACTCAAGTCGTTTAGTCATTTATAGTATGTTAAATACCTATATTGAATTTATTGAAACGTTTTTGTAGCTGACTATACATAAATACGTCAGATATATTGATCGAGCGAGTTGGCGATAAAAATAAAAGTAAAATCGGAGGGTGTCGCCTCGCGCGCACTCGCGAGTTTTATGCTCGCCAGTTGACGAAAAAGTCGATAAAAGATTCTCAAACAATCTTATGATAGTCTTCTTTCATCTACGGTAATGTTTGTTTTGATTGAGAAGCATAATATTGTACTGAATAATATGGTAAAGATGATATGCACCAGTCGGGCTTATTTACAAAATATGGTATACGTATCAGTAGCAGCATCTAGTTTCGATGCTGTTGTAAGCGGCCAAAAAAAGTTGTGGTAGCAAATATTACGGGTACAGCAAAGAATCTATAGTTACCTAGCGTAAAATTGCCATGCTGGTTATTACCAGCATGGCATAGTAGGCCAGTTATTTATTAATTATAATCAGTATTAGATACCGATAACAGCTGACCGACTTATTAATATCTGAACACAATTGGTCAAACAATAATAAGTTTTAAATTAATGATTTGTTCCGGGCAATCAATTATCAATTAAGGATCTGGTAGAAGAATCCAAAGTTGTGTTGGCGATATCGAAAAATACCGCCGGTATACGTAGGTTTAACACAATGCATTGGGCTTTGTAAGAAGGGGGGGGGGGGGACCGTTGATGATAACGTATAATATTAAGTGTTTATATTTATATGTATTTCTGCGCTATAGGTTGTGGGTTCTATTTTCACGCAGGACCAAAAGTGACGAACATAGACGTTTGTTTCTGGCTCTGGATGTTGATAATATATATTATGAGTACTGTGGAGCGTCGATTATCCGAACATCGATCAACCGTACGACCGCTTATCCGAACTAGTATGCCCGCTCGACTCGCGCATAGTGTTCGCGCAATTGTCTCGACTTATTAGTTGTTGTTGTTAGTTTTAGTTGTATTCGTATTTCACTTCAAAGTAGACTTAGTCGATAAAATTTTTGCCACGTGAAAAATCTCTCGACTAAAATGCCTCAACGTAAACGTGTTGTCCTTTCCGTGAAAGAATAAATAATAAATAATACGAGATTAATTAACGGTTAGAGGAAGGCGAGTTATCAAATGCAGATGATATTGGGCTCAGTTGGAAAGCTTTGCCACGAAAAGCTCTTGCTTCTCGGCGTGAGTTAGCAGCACCTGCCGTGCGATTCGCTAAGGAACGTTTCACCGATGTAAGCAAAGACGAGCTCACGGATGCGACATCCTAAATATCGCCCTAGCTCACATTGATGTCACTCATTGGTATTCTCTAAGTAAAATTATCTCGTCGACGATCTCGTGGTTGAGCGAACGCAACGATGTTTCGTGGATGTAACAGCGATAGAGATGAGCCCTTGATTTCTTAGTCGGTGTTTCTCGACTAGCTTATAACTTAAATATTTGTATGTATTTGACTCAAAAACTTCACTACTTATCATTATAGAAAGGTAAACTACCTAATTAATTCATGTAAGCCAAAAAATAAAATATAATAATAATTATCTGGTTGAATAATACGAAGTTTTGCCTTCTATTTGAAGGAAGAAGCGCTGTCATATGTAATTAATGTCAATGTCTTTAATGAACTATCTTTGGTTTGTTTACTTTCCGTCCTTTTAAAATTATTTTAGATCTTATCCTTTTCGTCCTTTTAAAATTATTTTAGATCTTATCCTTTCCGTCCTTTTAAAATTATTTTAGATCTTATCCATATCTGAATTTTATGAGATAAATCTTCATATGCTTTGAAATTTACATTATCTCTAATTATCACTTGTATATCGTACAGAAAAAAATTATAATCAAGCATAACCAAGTAGAAATGAAAGAACAACCAAATTGGAAGTGGATGGTGATTTGTACAAACCTGCTGCGGAACTAATCGAGAAACCTTCTCAAAAGCCGAGTACTCAAGATAAATATTCCCTGAAAACTACTTATGCCCACATTCTTCCCTCTTGCACAATAAAAAACTATAAGTGTCCAATTGATATTTTGTTATTGATAACGAATGACGTGTTAGCGAATTTGCTGAACTACAATGCTGCATAGATCATTTACCATAAAAATTGCCTGCTATATCATGCTATGTACACAGTAACATTTCTACCAAGTAGGTAATATTTGATATGAACCATTGGCCACTAATGACAGTATAATATATACAAAATCTGAAAGTAAATTTACATACATAATGACTCCCTGCACTGCACCGTAACCGCCAGCCAGCTTCTCTGGAACAGTATACTGAATTCTTAAATGTCCTTGTTATAAAATATTGTATGCTTTAAAAATTAGTGTAATTGTATATTTATAAGCAATAAAATGTTAATATTAATAAACAGAAAATATATGTAGCATCTAACAGACTTTTAGTAATATCACTTAACTTCAGTACATGACACACACCTATACACTTTAGTAATACTTAACAATAATTGTTAATCTCTACTTTTAATGTAACTAACTTCGAATAACTGGCCATAGCTCAGTTGGTAGGTAGTAACTCTGCCTTCTGAGCTGTAGGTCATGGGTTGGATTCCCACTGTTTAAGTGTTCAAATATATTTTCTATATATTTAAATGTTTGTATTTACAAAACAAATATATATATATTTTAATTGCGGACTAAGAAATAAAATAAACTAAAATCTAAATCATAGATGGCACGTGAAAATATTCTCACTGACTAGCTACCCAATAAAAAAAGCGTTGGAGATGCAGTGTTGAAGTAAGAAAGCAACGATCTAACCGGTATATGCTATTATGAGCAAGAAGTCAACTGAAGCTTACACTGCACTCTTTTCTGTCGTGAAATCACAGATTCCGGAATGGGAACCACATAGTTTCCAATCGGATTTTGAAGCCGCGGCTATGGGTGCTTTTAAAACAGTTTTTCAATCAGCATCAATCAAGGGATGCTATTTCCACTTCAGCCAAGCGATTTGGAAAAAGGGTGGTGAGTTAGGGTTAAATAAATCAAAATTTTTGCGAAAACAAGTAGCACTTAGTGCAGTATTACCATTGTTACCGGAAGATAAGATAGCTGAAGGTTGGTTTTATATAGCTGCAATGAGTCCAGATCAGGAACAAAGCAAGACATTTAGAAAATATATACTGCAATATTGGCTTAAAGACGATTTTCCTAAAGTGTGGTGTATATTCGGGGCAAAACATGGAGGATTGGATTTTTACACGAAGCACCAAGATGTAGAGGCTAGGTAGGGTTAAAATATGCAGTATCTGAAAATGATCCCTACAAGATATCCATTGCGGAATGCGGACTTTAGTAAGTATTGCTCTTTTCTGTATTACGAATGCCCTTTTCATATTATAGTCGTAGCTATTACCCTAGAACCTAACATTGTGTACTATGCTCTGGTAGAGTCGAAACTCGGGTGAGTTTCGACTCTACCAGAGCATAGTACACAATTTTGAGTTGGGACAAGGTCACCTCTTCCCTCATCTCGGAGTCTTCTCAGAGCATTAACACAGAAATAAGTAGACCGTCTACACCGACTAATATGTAGTTATACTGCAAACATTACAGAATAGTTTTATTTTAATACTAGTATATAGTGGCGCGCGCGGCAGTGATTTTCCAGTTTGGGTACCCCTTAAACCTCTAAATTATGAATTTGAGCCGAATCGAAGCAAATATTATTTTTTTAGAATTTAAAGTGTCTAAAAATAGGTCTATTTTTGGACACTTTAAGGTACCTAATACTCCAAAATTTTCAAATATTTACAGAATAGATTCCTGTCTTTATGCCGAACGTCAGAGATCTAATTAATATAAAGTTTAAGTAAATCAAGTTCATATTGAGTGGCCTCATAGCTCAGTTGGTTAGTAACCCTACCTTCTGCGCTGTAGGTCGTGGGTTCCATACCCCCAGGACAAACATTTATGTGACACTTGTAACATTGATGTTTGTTCTTTGTCTGGGTGTTAATATGTATTATATGTATTTACAAAAGAAAAGTATATAAGTATTATATCAGTTGTCTGGTTCCCATGATACAAGCTATGCTTAGCTTACTTTGGGGCTAGATGGCGCTGTGTGAAATGTCCACCGTTATTTATTTATTTATATATCGTAGTTATTCATACACGGGTTAGAACCAAATTATCATTCGTAATGTCTCGTTCCTTCCAAAAGAAAAATCGATTTATTTTTTTGTTTTATTTACGTTTTTGGAAGAAACCCAGAGTGACGAACTTTGTATAATAAATAAGTTTTCTTCGTAAAATCTATTTTAAAACTGGGTAAAAGTCATGGAAGGTTGATATCTTTATTAATTAAAAACTAAATGCGCTAGTAGCAAAATCCAGGGATCAAATTGGGGATTACGTTTGTATGGATGAATCGCCGCGCCGCCCGCCTTCTGCTTATTACCTAATTTCGAACTAGTGATTGAACGAACGATTGGCTCTGTGGAAAACAAGCGCAGCGCAGGAGAAAACGATAAGCTCGATCTCTCGAGTTGTAACTAGCAATACGAGATATCATTCAGATCTGTGAATTTATTATTCTGTAGCAAAACTACCAATTTATTTTCACACATGGTGATAACATCCTCTGCATTTTAAATTGTCAATATTCTTCCTGTGATTGTTTGTTTTTAGTGTTGTAATTGTTTTCTCTTATCGGTTTCTTCTGACGCACTCGATTGCGTTGCGCAACTAGCAACCCTCGCAAGTCACCCCTTGTCCTTCACCGCTAACATACACGTTTTCCATTCGGAATTTTTGTTCACCATCCATTGCTGCGTTCTGTATGGAGTATTGATATTAAGCGGTCGATTTTCTCCAAGCAATGTATACCCAACATGGCCGTCCATTCGTTCCGCTTACTGCGAGGTACTAGGCACATCAGGGAACGCCCCAAAACGAGGAAGGTGTACTTTTGTCTCTTTCCCTCTTCTATCCTTCAGTAATGCTTTGCGGGGCGATCCGATATTAGACGATTTTCCGGTTTAGAATCATGTTTTTTACAGTGAATATCTCTTGAATCAATCAAAGAAGTGAATAAAGTTTAAACTTATTATGGTAATTCAGTTGCAAAAGGTGAAGTTATCACGGTGCCAATAAGTTGACTCTAGTGCGACGTACGACACTGTAGCATGGAGCGCGCGGTTTCCTTATCGATTTTCTCTATGCTGCATTAAATTACTACAGAAACAGTGAATTCGGTCCGCAAATATTTTAACAACATGCATGGTTTTCGCGTGATTTGATATGAAACCTCATATTCGTCCAAGTGATTTATATAGTGAAGTACTGACGTGATTTTTTAAATCTTTTATTGTAATAATCAGACGCGAGGCTGGATTGTGTTCACTAGATGGATGCCCAGAGGGGCACGTATTGATTACAATAGAGATGGTCAATTGAATGTCGGACCCTATGCCGATGATAGTGCCTCCTTTGTTTTGGGAATGGTTCAACGTTTGGCTCACCGAATTTTTGAAAGATTTGTATCATGAAATTAAAATGGTGGGGCTAAGAGGAGGGAACAATGCAAACAGTCCTTACTTGCACACTTGTACCAATCATGCAAATCAATCACAACCGACTGGAATCGACTTAACTTTGAATATACCAACATCGTTGACTATGTCGCAACCGGCCGTGGCTCCGCATTTAAACCCAAATACAATAAATTTACAATCTCTGAGCACAGTATCGCTGCAGTTCGTACCTTCGGTGTCGCTGGCCAACCCTGGCTCTCACAACCATCACAGCCACAGTCGTAGCCACAACCATGGCCATAGTCACATCAACCATAGCTTGAATCCAAGCCTGAACCATAGCCACAGCCATAATAACACTCTTGGACTGGGAGGCGGCCACTGCCATATCACCAATGTCGGATTAAGCAGTGGTCACAGCCATTCCAACAACCATGGAATTGGCGTTAATCATAACCATAATAATATTGCTGGTCTGGGCGTCAGTCACGGACACAACAAAAGCATGGGCCTCAATTCCAGCCATAGCAACAGCCTGGGCATAAGTGGAAATCATTGTCATGCCAGCAGCATCGGCCTAGGTGGCAGTCACAGCCATACCAACAGTCTGGGCTTAAGTGCCAATCTCAGCCACACCAACTTAGGCCTAAGTGCCAATCACAGCCATAATAGCCTTGGTATGAGTGGTAGTCATACCAGCAGCTTTGGTTTAAGCGGAAATCATAGCCACAGTGGTAATCTTGGCTTAAGTACAAGTCATACTCATAGCAGCAACCTGACCCTAAGCGGCAGTCTTAATCACAGCAGTAGCCTTGGCCTAGGCGGTCTCACCCTTGCGGGCAAACTTGGCTTGGGCAGCAGTCACAACCATAGTACCAACCTTGGCCTAGGAGGCAATCACAGCCATAGCACCAGCACGGGATTAGGTGGGAGTCACAGTCATAACCCCAGCCATGGTCTAGGCGGCAGTCAGAGCCACAGCAGCAACCTTGGGCTCGGCGGCCACAGTCTTATCAGCAGTACCAATCCCATCAGCAGCATTAACGCTAATAAGAGTCAAACTCTGGGCAGCAGCCACAGCCTCTGTGGTAGCCAGAACTTGAACAGTGGCCAAAATATTAGCAGTAGCCAAAAATTGAACAATGGCCAAAACCTGATCATTGGCCAAAACCAGAGCAGCAGTCAAAACCAGAGCAGCAGTCAAAACCTCAACAGTGGTCAAACTCTGAGCGGCACCCAGCGTAGTCAGAGCAATAGTCACAATAATTGTCACGCTCATCAGCCTCATAAAAATGAGTCTTCTCGGTATTCCTACACCAACTGCGGGCTGTCGTCTCAAACTCAACAGTATCGCCTATTGAAGCAAGCCTGCAGTAAGTGAACTTTTCTATCCATGTTTTCAATGGTGTTTTATGTTTACAGCTTTACATGTGCGTACAAACTCTATTATTCAAATAGCAATAAGGCGTCCTATATAAAATTAATCTTCAGTAACTTGTAGCTTATAGCGAAATTAGCGAAGCGCAAAAACATAAAAAATTGCGCGAATTAAACAAATGTAACTTACGTTTACACATTGATCATTCACATTACTATCCACTTCATACACAGTCTTCTTACGATTATTTATTTATGACTCATGTATTTATATATATATATAATATACACATATATATATCTTTTTAAATGTATATATATCACAATTATTATTATCATGTATTTTATGACTGTTATTATAAAGGCAGATGCTGAAGTAATTCTTTTTTTGAGTCATATTTATATACATTTTTTTTTTTGCCCTTGTAAAGCCTTAGCCATATTCAGTTATGTTCGGGCTTCCACACCACATAGTGAGTACTATATTCCATCGAACACACACACACAACACAATATTGACAATCTGAATTGTCCAACCGACAGATACCTTGGTATGTATCTCTCTTTAAATACGGGTACTACATTGAAATTGGCTTTAGTTACCGCAAACGCTTAGTTAACAAAATGTAACAATAAAATTGAAAAAAATATTGGCTACGCGAAGTCTCATCATGAACTTAAATTTTCAGTCGGGTATTAGAGTAAAGTTATGAACTAACAGACGCGACAAATGGTGATATCATCGACGCCTTTAGATATAGCTTTATTCCACCAAAGTTACTTTTGTTGTTTCTGTTTTGTTGACGTTTTTTTTAGACTTGCTTAGATGTAAGTGAAGCTTCAATATCTGCAGCAAACATTGTATAGAATTGCAAAAATTCTCTAGTTGGTGGATGATCAATATGCCTGCTTTATTGAGCTCATTTCTTCGTTTTCTATTATGTTATTAATTTCATCTTCTGTTCTGTGTGAGTACAGTTTGAGTTCCCTACAGAAACATGCATCCTTTAGCCTTCCTCTCCACGAAGCATTAATGTTACGTGCCTGTGGTGCTGCGTTTGCATGCATTTGTAGGAATTCACTGTGATAAATCTGTCCATGGTTGATTGGAAAAGCTTGTTAAAATGCACTTGAATGGTAATAAATGTTCTTGATTTTTATTTTATTTGATGTTTTATTTAAATATTACTGCACTTGCTTCAATACGGCAATTCATACCTTATCACCTAATTATTTTCCATACAATTATATGCTTCGCTTGATTTTAATGCAGCTATGATCCGTATAATTGTCTGGCCTGTCTTTATAGAATCTCATGCATTGTAAAACAAATGAGGTAAGTGATACACATAAGGCCTACCTAATTTGTATTGAAAACGGTTTGTTTACATAACTAAGTACTTAGTTGTAATTTGACAAGCGTAAGCGTGATATTTTATTACGCATACGCCGCCTTTAAATACAATAAACAAATCACATTTTCATTAACGAAGTCCATTGTGAACGAATCGGTGGTACCTACTTAACTTGTTGTCTATAAATTACCGTAGTTTACACAACATTCTCAAATTATAGTCCAAATAAATACATTAATTGAACAGGCACTCAATTACATGTGCGGTAGAACTGCATAGGTAGTGGTACTGCGTAGGTACATTGCATTGGTTAGAGAAGTAGCTTTCCACCAACTGGCTAAGAGATTTACCAGGTGGAATGTTAGAAAGAGTGTATTGTTTAGGGCCGGTGGAATGTTACCACCCAAGCGGAGCCACGAGTGCCACGTACATGCCAAGTACCACCGGGGGGGCACAGTCTTCGTCTCAGACGTCGCTACGGGTGCAGCCGACTCCGCCGCAGCCATCAGCGCCGCCCGCGCCACAACAGGATTTGTCCAAAACGACGATGGTACGTCAACACTTATCTTAGTTGAAAAGGATGTATTTGGAAACCTATATTTTTTTCTCATGTAATATAAGTAACGGAACTAACTGCCACCTGATGTTAAGTGGTAACCTCCGTCCATAGACAACAACAATACGACTCCAATCCTCCACACCAAAGAGATGACTCTAGTCGCAGTAGTGAATCACTGCTTGGCGGCAGATTACACAGAAGGCACAAGTTCTACTGCTACTTTGGGTTGTTCGTTTCGCACCACCCGGGGGACACGTGTAGGGTGTACAGAGGGTAATCACCTAAATGTATAATAAGATCGATTTCATTTGCTTCCAGGCTGGCCACAACTTCGTGTCGCAACCTCAGACACCACAGCGACCGCCTTACAACTTCCAATACAGAGCGGCACAGCACGGATCGAGGCCTAATTCCCACCCAAGGTATGTGTACCAAATTATGTAAAATGGCAGTTTTCGTACAAACGGGTAGGCACAGTCCCAACTGGCATTTTAACTATATGTTCAGTATAATCGACTCGCCTATATCCTACTAATATTATAAATGTGAAAGTTTGTATGTATGGATGTTTATCACTCTTTCACACTCAAACGGCTGAATGCTTATATCCTGGTTTAACACATAGGCTACTTTGATCCCGGAAAAGTGCAGTGTTCCCGTGGGTTGACTTACCGCGGGGAATGCCGCGGGGCGCAACTAGTATTATATAATGGATGTTGTGTACAGTTTGCGAGAATAAACATTCTCCTTTTCTATACTTAATTGGATATTAGTAAGTAATGTTGTTATATTAACATTACAGACAACAACAACAACAACAACAACAGCAACAACAACAGCAGCAACAACAACAATCATATATTCCTGGTGGGGCGTCGTCAACAGGAGCGGTCATGTACCCAACGGCGTTGGTTTTCCAGCCAACACACATGGGCATGCAGACTTACCCGCAACCGAGATCAGGATCTACTGGGTGAGTACTGTTTGATGTGATAATGTTACGGTACGAACATATGGTACACAGTGGTAATCTGTGCCCATAAGTAGCGATACGACTTGGACTTGAATTATTTTCCCCTTTTGGAAAACAATTAGTAACAAGTCGTGTTAGGATCGATTTTAGTTGGGTGAAGTTTTAAACGATCTTGTTGCCTTTATTTTAGATAGTTATAATATTTGTTAGTTTAAATCGTTCAGAGAAATCACAAGTAATAAGACGTCGGGCGGGACACTTAAACTCACTGACACAAAATTTGCTTAGATACATAGATGACACTTTATTGCTCTCCAAATCAAAATAACAACAATCAGTAACAATATACAAAAAAGTGAAACAATGGGCGGTCTTATCGCTATAAAGCGATCTCTTACAGACAACCTTAGTGCTTAGTGCCACGAATAGAACATTATTCTTTCTTTCACGATATGTTCTGCTGACGGATTCACGCATTACATATTTAAATTGTTGATGAATGTGAAGTTGATAGATACAAACAGTGATGCCAACTTAGGGGGTTTCCCCCCCTCCCCAATTTAGGGGGAATCAAGATGATCAGGGGGTTTTTAGGGGGTAGAATATTCAAGTTTTTTTTTTCATCATGTCATCGAAATGATAGCTCAACGATCAGCGTCCTTGAACAGTACGTAGGAGGACCTTCGGCGAAATATTAAATACTTATCCCGATGATATATAATAACATTGTGTCCAAGGGAAAAAAAGGAGAATAGGAGCAATTCGTTTATAATTTTAATTGTTTCTCATTTAACTATAACGGAACAGATAACAAAGGAAAATTACAAAAAACTCAAAAAAAAATATATAAAAAGAAAATAAGGAAAAAGCAAAAAGGTTATGCCAAGAAAAACTAAATTTAAAGAAAGAAAAGTTAAGAAATAAAAAAATCGACACTAATTGGGCCTAGTTATGCAGAAAGTAGCCACGTGGCATTTTTTCCAAAAATGAGTTATAAACACGGCCATACTAATTTCAACATGACGGATTTTTGCAAAGACAGCCATGTCTATTTTTTACGGAGATATGAGCCAATACAATATATGAATCAATACATAAGTAACCATCGACAGAAAAATGCTTATAGCTCCGTTTGTACTTTTCCCCACATGGCTGTTTTCTACATAACACGGTCCAATTAATGTATGTAATTAAATATGTAAAATGCACCTGCACCGCTGTTGTACCTACTTATGTACAACACCTATTTCACACTACTTGAATGTATTTTTTCTTGCTCCCCTAGCCGAAAGTACGCACTTTCCGGCCGCATTTCAGGCCGGGAAGAGCACGGGATCAAGAAAAATAGTATACGACCCACCGCCCGAATGCTGGATGCCCTGGCGTGTGTGATACAAAGGTTATCACATTATCACACCCGGCCAGGAAATCCAACTTTCGGGCCTAGGATCGTAATATACTATTAATTTATATTTGAAATTACCTCTCAAACCGAGTGTACAACATAAAACTTTGCTGTTAATGACTGTCACAAGTCTGAATGTGACTTATTAAATTGATACAGAAGCTGTTTTCAACAAACTATTTTCTTTCCAGGTTTTACCAGTACCACATGGGACATTACATAGGTTATAATACCCCATCGAGCCATACGCCGCCGTGTAAGTTATATATTTATAATATATCCATTAATATATAGTAAACATTATTTGCCCAATAGTAATAATAAGCAGTAGACCTCTCGCCAAGTTCGTCCGGGGAAGTACTGCCACCATGCCCATTTCTGCCGCCAAGCAGTAACGCGTTCGCGTTACTGTGTTCCGGTTTGAAAGGTGTGGTTGCCGGTGAAATTACAGGCACATGAGACATTCCACCTACACGTCTCACAGTTACGGGCGCATACGATGCGACTTGGGTCTTGTCGTACCTAGTAAGGGAGGACCCAAGTCGCATCGGTTGTTATGGGCCGAGGTTACCACTTAACACCAGGTGGGCCGTCGGCTCGTTCCGTAACTGCATCACATAAAAAAAAAAAAAAAAAAAAAAAAAATATTGCATTTTGAACAGTCAAATAAAGTCAAAAACTTTATTTCCATAGAATTCATAAAGGCTGGAAAACGGCTTGGAAACGTCAATAATATTCAAAACATAAGGTCTCGCGTACTTATCTCTAAGTTTGACTCCTGTTCAAACCCTATCCGACCCTCCATGGGGGAGAACAGCCAAGAAACCCCTAATGGAGTGCTTCCTTTTTTTTCGCGACGAATTAACATACAAACCTAAATACTGACTTCAGCTTATTGACTATTAAAAATAAACAAACACATACGTCACATATGTTGACAAAAAAAAACAACAGCAGCATCAAAGTTTTACTTCAGCTTATTCAATACGGGCCTCACAGTTCATTTGGTAGTAACCGGGGCTTCTGCGCTGTAGATCGTGAGTTCGATTTCCGCCGAGGCCAATCATGTTTGACTTACGCGGAGGTTTTTTCTGTCTGGGTGTTAATATTTATTGACAAAAGAAAACTACATAAGTATTGTTGGATTTCTGTTGGATTTCTTGACTTCCTTATTTAGTTTACGTTTCTCGATCGATGATTAATCGATGACTTAAAATACAAAGTACTTAGTACACAAAACTTTTGATACTTAAGGACACGATAATTTTTAAAATTCCTGTACGTGGTTGCGCTGATTCAACCTATAAATAATAAATAAATATTGGTGGACATTTCACACAGCGCCATCTGGCCCCAAAGTATGCTAAGCATATGTATCATGGTAGCCAGACAACTGATATACATACTTATATACTTTTTGTTGTAATTACATATTGACACACCAAGAAAGAATAAACATCTATGTTCATCATACAAATTTTTGTCCTGGTGGGCATCGAACCCACGTCCTACAGCGCACAAGGCTACTACAAACTGAGTTGTTAGGCCTGTATATTCCTTATACGGTCCCCATTTCACTTCTTGCACATAGCTCTAGCCGCTTTGTTTTAATGTGACGAGAGTACGTGTAACCACGGACAAAATATACAATTTGTGTATACGGACGTCACTGTTGTTAAATGATTGCCGATAAAATATAATAAAATAAAAAAGATTTATTCACAAAAAAAGCTTACAAAGATTACAACATAGATCGAAAACTACTTTAGGTTGCTCATTTCGCACCATCCGGGGGACACGTGTAGGGATTCAAAGGGTTATCATCTACGGACGCGAGCAACGTGGCACCCCAATAAATGTGCTTGATGTGATTACAGATTATGGGTACGCGACCAACAGTCCGCAGCTGCCGACGCCGAATATCCAGTCGAACGCATCAGGCGGTAGGAGCAACTCCACCACCCTGGTGGGACCTCAAGGCACCCCCGCGACCGCTACCGCTGCGGCCGTCTCGCTACCGCACCCCCAACCACCGACACACCTGCACCAATCTATGCCTGGTAACTATCACTTATCAAACCGGAACACAGTAACGCGAAAGTTACTGCGTGGTGGCAGAAATGGGTATGGTGGCAGTACTTCCCCGGACGAACTTGGCGTGAGTTCTACTGCTCTTGCGATTAGCACCTTGTCACACAGATTTTCCGATCGACATTTGGACATTATAAGTGACCAAGTATTCTAGAACTCTCAAGTTACTCCAGCTGTATCCAGCATGGAAAAAAGTGATTTTTCTCTTGCTATAACAGCCCGTTCCCACAAACGGAATTCACAATAGGTACTTGTCACAAAATCCGAGTATCCGTTTTAAAAATATATGTTAAGCCGAAGTAAATATCCGGTAATATAATAACATATCCAATATAAAACGGTGGTATGCTGATCAGCAAGTGTTACCAGATACAATTTAAAGATGAAGAATAAGAAATACTTATTATACATTTTATTACAATACGAACAGTATACCTTTACTTCTAGTTTACTGGATAATGTGTGTTGTGTTAACAGGCTGTTACTATTACACCCGACCGCATACCTAATGCAGACGATATTGATTGACTATCAGCTACAATGAAACAGCCTTCCGTGCTAGCCGACCTGCACTTTTGCATGGTTTTCTACCATTCGTTTCTACCATACCTTACCATTAAAATGAAATCTCAAAGATTTCCCTATCTGTTAAACATTTACAAAGTTGGCTGATTAATGTACTTGATCGCCATTGGAGTGGTGGATATACCTCTATTATATGTCATTTCCCTACAGGTATACGCTCAACTCCAGTCCAAAAGCGTAGTCACAGACTTCCAATTATAGATCCGAGTACAAGTAAGTACATGATACCTAGTTCATTATCTATACAAATAAATAAAATTGGAGTGTCTGTAATATTAAAATAACCGCTTTTTACTAAGTGCATAACGATTTATACACGGTAAATATACCAAAACAACATTGTTTAACAATTTTTGTCTGTCTGTATTTCTGTTAGTTCCGGCTAATCTCTGAAATGGCTGGACCTATTTTGACGGGACTTTCACTGGCAGATAGCAGATGTAACAAGTAGTATAACTTAGGCTACTTTTCCGAGGGGTAAAATAGGGGTGCGTGATAAAACCGAATTACACGCGGATGAAGTCGCGGGCAACACCTAGTAAATAATAAATTAAAGAACTTTTTTAAAAACAAGCTTTTTAGAATTCCGCCATATGGGATTAGAGTGACGTCACCTTATTTTTCGAGTTATTCTCAGCAAGCCCTTTCATTTGATACCCATATTGTAGGAGTGCATTGAAAATAACTAGTCCGCCATCTTAGGTATTCCGCCATGTTGGATTTAGAATAACGTCACACAGCTAACCACGCATTGTCATCCAAATTAAACGTGTATACAAAATTTCAGCTCAATTGGTTGAAGATATCTGATCAAAATTGAGTTGCAAGATTCCACCAGAACAAACATAGTTACGTACATTGCAAGTTAAATAAAAGCTTGTAATAAATAGGTATTGGTGGACATTTCACACAGCGCCTTCTAGCCCCGAAGTAACCTAAGCATAGCTTGTATCATGGTAACCCTGACAACTGAAATAATACTTATATACTTTTTTGTTGTAAATACATACATATTGACACTCAGACACAACAAACATCTATATTCGTCATACACATATTTGTCCTGGGTGAGAATTGAACCCACGACCTAAAGTGCATAAAGCAGTGTTACTACCAACTGAGCTGTAAGGCCAGTCAAAATATAATAATACCTTATATATCGAAGATGGTTAGTTGTAAAATACGTGAACTACAAATAGCCCTAATTTTCCACTTTCAGATCAAGATATATTATCTGATTTGTTTCCTGCAAATAATGAATATGTTTTAAGTGGGGAACAGCACGACAGACAAACGCCTCAGCCCGTAAGTACCTACTGTAGCGGAACCATGTAATTATTAATATATGTGCTGTGCTGTGGTGTGTTGTGTGACTGATTTGTTAATGTTTGTGTGTTGTGTACACGCAGGAACCGCCGACGCACAGTATCGCTGAAGAGTTCACAAGGATGGTCAACGAAGCGGTCAATCAGACCAGCCCCGAAAATACAATCAAGACAAATTTCGTACCTAAGAATGTTGAAATTCCTATATCTTCCATGACTACCCTTCAACCTCAGAATGCAATATGCTCTATGAGCTCTATTAATAATAATATTATAAAGTCTGACTTATTAAATTTAAATGATAATAGAAATATGGTAGACGAAGACGTCGCAGCGCCTTGCGAACCGCCAGTCGTCTCGGCGATATCGGACAGTCCCGTCATAGTGCCTAAAATGACGTTAAATGTCAAACCGATCCAGAGGATTGTAATGACTGTGCAGTCATACGTAGATGAATGTAAGACAACGCAGATACATAAAAACAGTGCGCTCCCTACGGAGAGAGAAGAGAGATGCGAATCGTCGATCGAGAGCGTGGTGCCCGTTACGGCAGCGAGCGCGGCCGCAACGGCAACGGCAACGGCAACGGCAACGGCAACGACGACGACAACGACGGCTACGAGCTCGCCTCTCGTTACGACGGCGGCCATGCCCGCGCACACGCCGTCTAGTGATACGCTACCGCCGCAGCCGATCACGACCGCCGCGCCTCAACCGCAGAGAGTGCCTCAACCCCGAGACAGGGTGCATAAATCAGAAGAAAAGGTCACACAAATACATATCGAAAAGGAAGCGCCCGTCACACCCACCATACCCATGCACAACGGCCCGACATCACAACGTAAGTGTTTTAATATTTTGTATGTTGAAAAATATTTGTGATGTTATATATCCATGAGATGGGTCAGTAAGTGTCCTGCCTTAACCATTGTACGTACCTTTTTACGATAGGAAAATGCTTTAAGCATCCCCCTGCTCGGGAAGAACAGAGGGTATGTCGGAATCTCCGGTAAATGTAGTTGTAAGGAGGTAACTATAGTACCAACTAAAAACCCATCGACTTTCCTTCACGTTACCTCAGAGCTCATCAGCATTAGATAGAGTCACGGGGTCTCTCGAATTCGACCGCGAGAACCTGCCTTAACCATTGCTGCATACGTATCAACTTAAATATCGCCGCAAGTTTGCTGTAAGACTATGAGGGGGGAGACACACACACACACACACACACACACACACACAGTTCGGGAACACACAAAAGTTAAATCATTATTAAACTGAAATACCTAGCCGGTTGAAATATTTGTTTTGATTCTGGACGTTTGTTACTTACCGCCTCACGCATGCTCGCTTCGATTGTTCTTGAATAATTAGCTGCCTCAGTCTTGGTTGCAGGATTTGCATTTATATATATTATAGGTTTAATATATAATTAATATCGTAGTATAAGTAAGTCGAGAAAAGATTGGAACGAAAAAAAAAAAAAATGTAGGCGAACGAAAAAAAATCAAGCCATAAGTCGTATTTATACTGGATAATTCTACCGGTACAATTAAAAAATTATTAATTTTTCAGAATTATTCGACATGTAAGAGTACAAGATGTGATGACATGAAGTACAAGATGCGGTTTTTAATTTATATATAAAAAAGACCTAAAAGCTTTTCCTAAATGAAGCACAATTGTTTCAACCTAAATTGACTTTTAGCTCGAAAGCATCCGTGACTAGAATTTCATAACTTCTCCAATTAGATATCAGTTTCATATTGTCTGGCGGTGAAAATATCTTGACCTCGTGATGATCTCAACGTATTGAATTCATTTTAAAAACAGCCTCAAGATAAATCTATGATAACCTTTATATTGGGTATCAGATGCGTATTTTTAAATCCAGTGACACTTATGTAATATATTTAATAAATTCTACTTCGTTACTGTAATTATTTGCTTTGGTATCAAGTTCTATTCCACAGAACTTAAATAAATAATATAAATATGGGTGGATGTGTGTGAAATATCCACCAACATTTATATAATTTTGTCACGACAATAATATGGATTTCTCATGTTAGCACAGCACTTACATAACTGTAAAAATGTACCACTACAAATGATACAACAAGGTATGTTCAAGGCTCGTATGAATTATTTATGATAAAGAATGCATTGAAAATCGGAATATAAAAACAGGAAACGCTGTTGAACAGCGATCTTGAATATAATATTTTAGTCGTCCAGTCAAAGTACACAAGAAGAGACCCTGTCCAGTATTTTGCGGTAGGTACTTTTATATTTCATATACATCTGAATTTAACTTTGGAATATTTTCACCGTTCAAGTTTATTGTGAAAACTTTGAAGATAATAATCGGCCGTTTAAAATCAATTTTAATTACATTTCGGGGGTTTTTATCTCTCTGGTCATATGAAGCCACTTAATACTTCATAAAACGATATGTCACATTTCTACGCACTTCTTCTTCTTCTTGTTAAAAACGATAAAGCTACGAATAATGTTTATTTAAACTCTGGTATGTACATATACATAACATTTTTTTTATTCCTCATTTCATATATAACCTTATTCTCAACTATTTCCAAATAGCTTATTGCCACGTGTTTCACTACTTTTTTCCATAGCATTGTCATTCACACAGTCCTCTTTCCTTCCATTCCCATTAACCGCTGTTCTTTATTTATGCATCTAACATTTTATCCTCATTACATACATACCCAACCAATCTAAACCACTCCCATTCCCTCACCAGTATCATATCCCCGTTTTAAATCGTTTAAAAAACGTGTGAGTAGGCTCTTAAATATCCGAATGGCTAGGAAAACCCTATCCGACCCTCATTACGAAGAACAGACAAGAACCATATAATCATAATAAAAATAATAGAAATCATTTAAGAATAGATTTCCTACTGCAAAATCTAGAAAATGTAACAGTATGCGTAAAACGGAACGTATATTCATAAAAAATTTAAAACGTAACATAAATCGAACGTTTATTGATAATGTTGTCGTTTTTTAAGGTTGACAGCTGCGGTGCGGGCGGTCGGTCTTAATAATTTTATTTTATTTTATAATATAAAAATAATAAATAATAATATATAGTGACGTTTGAGTATTTCAGTTAAATTTAATTATTTAATCAATTTATGTAACCACTAGCTGAGTTATTTTGAATATCCTGAGTTATCAAATTTGATAGTGTCAAAGGAAAAACGATTTCACAAAGATTGACCACGTCACTTTTACTTGATACCTTACCACATTCACAGGAATTCACAGGTTGCGTGAAAAATATAATTTACACGTAATATGTAGACCCATCATTAAAATAAATAGCGGGATCCGAAATCCTGGCCCTACACAAAATTCCAAAATTATATTATCTTCGTATTTAGTTCACCGTTTAAGACCTTATTACACTATTCAATGTTTAGGACGTGATATTCAGTCTGCTCTGAAAATATTGTAATATTGCCATCTAACCGTAATAACTTTTTACAATATTATATAACATTTTTCATTCTTTCAGAGTAGTATAAAAAGATTTTTACACTACTCTTGACTATAATAGGTACAATACAGTATTTCAATTATAACCATCATCGAAACCATTCACGTAACCTCGACACACCGAGACCTAGACGATCTTATCGATCGAGTTGGTATGCGCATGATACAGTGAACGGAATTGCGCACATCACTAGCTCCGCTGAACGGCTCTAGAAAGATCCAACATGGCGGCTTTTAATTCACAGTCGCTTAAGCTTAGTTCGGACTACTTTAGTAATTTAGTATAGTGACGAGTAATTTAGTAGCTAAACTACTCGCTACTGCCTAAAAATCGTTCGCATTACGGTCGAGTACAGTACACAAGTGAGTGGTGTTTTGCAAGATGAACAGCCTGCATGCAACGCATGAATAAACTAACTAAGCCAATCGCCAATCGCGTGAAATGGATTGACTCGACTCAACTACTTACTAACCTACTCGACTAAATTGTTGGTGTTCAAACACGTTTAGCTACTAAATTACTCGCTACAGACTAAAATACAAGCCTAGTCTGAACTAGGCTTTATACCCATGGCTACATTTTAGTAAATCTAAATACATTGAATTTTTCACATGGCAATTTTTTTTTTTTTAGAAATTCTAATTTATTAGTTTATAAATAAGTGAAGGTAAGACTTCATTACTCCAAGTTTAAAAATTATATTATTTTAACTTCGTATTTAATACACCGTTTAAGACCTTATTACACTATTCAATGTTTAGCACGTGATATTCAGTCTGCTCTGAAAATATTGTAATATTGCTATCTAGCCGTAATAACTTTTTACAATATTATATAACATTTTTCATTCTTTCAGAGTAGTATAAAAAGATTTTTACACTACTCTTGACTATAATAGGTACAATACAGTATTTCAATTATAACCATCATCGAAACCATTCACGTAACCTCGACACACCGAGACCTAGACGATCTTATCGATCGAGTTGGTATGCGCATGATACAGTGAACGGAATTGCGCACATCACTAGCCCCGCTG
The DNA here is from genome assembly GCA_947359385.1 of Chesias legatella. NCBI lineage: Eukaryota > Metazoa > Arthropoda > Insecta > Lepidoptera > Geometridae > Chesias > Chesias legatella. Next base: position 7,540,084 of record OX375762.1, on the reverse strand, counting down.
AACCACCGCCCGCCCGCCCGCCCGCCTGTTCGCATGGAAAGATCCAAAATGGCGGCTTTTAGTTCTCAGTCGCTAAGGCCCGTGGCTACATTTTAAATCAATCTTTTAAATCAATGAATTTTTAATGAAATAATCATTTTATTTTAATTTTTAATGATACAATTTTAATTATTTATTAAGAAGTGAGTGTGTAAAGTCATGAAAGTCAGATATTGTAGATCCTTGAGTGACCTTTCGGATAGACTTTCTTTATCCATATTGCTACGTTTACGTGTCTCTAATCGAGATTTGTGAATTTATGGTTATGATTTTAGGTCTTTGAAACTGTGATATAATACACTATCAGTGCCACATAGCAAAAGTCTGATAATCAGGTACTGTACGAGAACACCCACGTGGGAAATACCTCACGTCTCTATTTTTAGATTCCGAACTTGGATCACAAGAATTGCTTTTCGAGACTACAGTCAACTAAAATATCAATTACATACTCCGTACATTTCACCTTTGATTTTCTTGGTTATATACTTCACGGAGACTTGTCCTTATTTCTCTCATTAGGTAGTACTTCGTGTCTATGACTTGTAGATTATATATGTATGTATCTATGTAACGTAGCAATTTATATCGGCAGTTGTTTGCTGATATAGTAATATTTATAAGAACAAAGTGTGTGAAGTTGAAGCATTGTACATGTTACACATACATTTGGCCTGGGCATATCATTTTATAAATAAGTCTAGAATGTTAGAGAATTTGTTAAAGTTTGGAGTTATATTCAATCAAAATATGATAAACTTTCTTCAACAAATTGCTTGTTTAATGCAAGCCATTTAAAATGGAACACTAAATACATGAATAATTTTTGTATGTGGGGTTAATTTTACACGCCTGTTTAATGCTGATCAACATTGAACAAGGTTATCAACATTCAAAGCCTAATTGCTCAATGATGGATATTTTATATTGATGTTTTCTGGCACTCAACCTTATTCTAGAAATATATACTTATTGATAATTATTGGTACTTGTTACATTGTAATAATACATTTTTTATATCACTATTCATTGAATCCTTTATTCATTTAATATTTTAATTTATTTTTATTCAATAGGTATTTCAGTTTATGTATGTATCTTTCATTTAATTTATAAAATGGGTTTCACATAATCACTAAGTTAAAAGAAGTTTAATGGTTATTTTAATTGCAAGATAATTATTATCTGAGTAATATAAAATTTGAATATATTATATACCATACAAGTTTTGCAATTACATATAAATCACTAGACTCCATATTACATGGACTTTTGAGCTAGTCTGATGATAGAGCAGCACCAAAAATCTGGGTGTGTTAGTTTAGACTGGATTCATTTCATTTGTCCTGATCAAGTTCTCAGTTACTAGTGCAGTAGGACTTGTACTGAGCAAAATTTAATAACCTGTGTAATATTTTGTCCTTTGAGTATAATAGTTTCAATGTTACATTTATTCTTTGCAGTGATCAGTTCAGATGATAGTTTTCAACAAGCTATCAGCGCACCAACTAGTCAAAAAATTCTCAACTTATGTGCTACAGGATCAAAAAAAGCTTTATCAAAAACAGTAATACCTCCAGAGTTTGTGACTCCTCCGGCCACAGAACAAACATTAACTGCAACTGAGCTTTTATCTGCGAGTATTGAGAAAGTAGCCAGGGAGCAACAAGACACTCCCCAAGTACAAGTTCCTGAAAAGAAGTCTAGTGCATTTGAAGCACAAGCTAAGCTAACACAAAGCATATCAAGTGTATGCCGTGTACATCAACCTGAAACTAAAATGAAAGATGTCAATATTAATAGTAATAAGACTACAGGTTTGTATTATTTCATTCTATTTATTGTATGATTATCATGTGACTAAGTGTTGGTTACAATGCATTTCCCCTTTCCAGATCCAGACACTGCCAATGGAAATGCGACTGAGGTGAAAGTTGACATTAAGGAAGACATTAATAAGAATGAAAAAACTGTAAAGAATACTAAGAATAATAATAAGAAAGCTGCAAAGATGGCTACTAATGAAGCAGTTGTAATGGAGCCTGAATCATGTGAGAATGGCAAAAATGAGACTGATATTGGAGTCCACAAAGAGCAAGAGGATGATCCTGTACAGGAGAAAGCTGAAGAACCTGCATCTGAAGAGAAACCATTGGAGGAGGCAGAGGAGACTCTACCAAAGTCACCAGCTGTGTATGTGCCCAAGTACAAGTACTCTGAAGGTGAGTCATGTTTTCAATTAGTGATGATGACTTTTGTTTTAACTTTTGTTTTAATTCAGATGTCTTATGATTCAATCATGATTCACCTATGAATTATGTTAATGATCCCTAAAAATTTCTTATCAGAGCAATGGTCACCACTTAACACATCTGGCAAGAAATGCTATGACGTTGGATTGCTCAAGCAAATAAAAGAAGACCCTTCTTGTAAGGACAAGCCCACTGTACCTTTAGATGGCCTAGAAGCATGCAATATTATAAGGGTGAGTAAGACAAACAATGTGCATCACATGGGGTATATATATATGTGCACTGTGGAGGAGTAACTATTTGTTTTGTTTGTAGACTTCCCCTATGCAGGAGCCAATGCCATTCACTCCCATTTCAAGACCAGTCAATGATTCCCTCTTTCCTCTATTCTTGAAAGGTGGTCTGGGAGGGTCTAGGAATACTACTAATAGGGACCTAAAGAAAGATGGAAGGAATTTGACACCAACTGGTATGTTTTATACGTATTGTTTACTGTTTACAAAGTTAATAATATGTATAAAATATATAAATATATATACATTTTTTTATTAGTTATTATATATATATATATAATAACAACATTATAATATTTTTTAGGCAAAGGTAGCATAAAGCTTAGTCCTTCGCAAAGTAGCAACAGCTCACATAAACCAGTTATTCATGTATCATTATCTCTGCGGGAGGATGTAAAACTTAATGAAGTAGATTCAGCCTGGAAGCCGACAAGATTCAGGAAGGAGGCTCTTCCTGAGGACGACTTGAAAACACAGGTATGTGAAAATAACATCACAATTTAGGAATTATATTACTATAATTTTTTCATTTCCAGCTAATAGAGTTTTTTTTTTAGGAACTTTACAAGAAGTTCAGAGGTATCCTGAACAAGTTAACACCACAAAAGTTCGACACTTTACTGGAGAAAGTAAAGAGCCTCGAAATAAATAACCAGAAAAGAATGGAAGGTGTAATTGACCTCTTGTTTGAGAAAGCCATAGAAGAACCTAACTTTTCTAAGGCTTATGCTACAATGTGTGTTAAACTATCAAATCTCAAGGTATTCAATATTTAATTTCTGTATGTTGTGCAGTCTTATAATTAAATATTTAACAATTTTTTTTTTTTTAAAACAAGTTTTTGTTTAAAACAAAACAGTTTTTTTTACTTTTATACAAAACAGTAATATTCATTGCAGGTGCCTTCTGATTCTAATCCAGATCAGTGTGTCAACTTTAGGGGGCTTATTATTAGTAAATGTCAAAATCAATTTGAAACTGTCAAATCGGATGAACAAGTGATGCAAATGGAGAAGGAATTAGCAGAGAGCACTGATCCTGTAAGTGAACCAAAAAATATCTGTTGCATAACATTTTTTATATTTTGCCATTATTTTGTACCAACTATATTTTGTTTTATTCTCTACAGGCCAAGAAGAAGGAACTTCAAATGATGATTAATGAGGAAAACAGAAGAGTGAGATTGAGATCTGTGGCTAATGTTAGGTTTATTGGTTAGTAATTCATAATAAAAAATACCTCTCTGGAAACAATGTTCTTTTAATGTGCTTCAGTTAACAGGACTCAGAACTGAAGCTCTTAGCGAATTATTATTTTGGCCAATCATTAATGAACCATCAAACAAAATAACATGCATATGATTAACTTATGACAGTCCCAAAACTTTAAGTTGTGGGAATTGTGTTGTATTTGGTATATCCTATGTGTCTGATATGTATGGTAAATATCAGATAACTCTGCAGAAGCATCTTTTTCACAAACTGTATATAGTTTGTTAACACAAGCTATATACGATTTGTGAGAAAGATGCTGCCTGGAGTTTTCACAACACTAAAAATTTTGTGTGAGACATGCTGCATAGAGTTCCCAGTTCCTGAGCAAAGCAGAGCTGTGATGCCTACTTGTTACTTTGCTTTGCGAATGAGTCATTATTTGCCGTTAGCAGCATATACATAATAGCGAATGTTCTGTTGTCTGTCAACTTTAAAATCCTTTCTTTTTTTACCAAAATTGCACAGGGTACTTTGATAAAAGGAATCATGCATGTTAAGGTCAGAAGAGCCATAAATTGTGTGTTACTGTTTTCGTTTATTGTTTACGCCTTAATGAAGTTGTGTGAGAATTGAAACAAACCAATCAATAAGCTAAACCATAATCGAAAACGAACTTTTATTAATAGTGTTGCCATATTTTAAAGTTGAGAGAAGCTTAGCTGATAACAGCTCAGATAATATTGAGTGATGTTTGAGTAATTAAATAAAGTCTAATGGTTTCATCTATTTAAGTAACCTTTAGCTCAGTTGGAATCATTTAGAATGCCTGTGAAATTGATTAGAATAATGGAAGTTCTTGCAAGCGTTTCACCTTCCCGTGTTTTATTGTCTCACTAGCGATTGGATTACGCCTTGCTTTTGTTTTAATAGTATGTATGTTATATTATTTTGATTATATCTTTCAAATAACACTATATATTTATTTTATTCAGGTGAGCTTTACAAGCTGAAGATGCTGACCTTTAAAATTATGGAGTATTGTATGAAAAATCTGATTGATAAGCTAGAAGAAGAAAAGCTTGAATGCTTGTGCAAGCTTCTCACCACCATAGGGGAACAAATCGAGAACGAAGGAAGTAGCCAACTTGACGTCATATTCAAGAAAATGCAAGATATTGTCGATCGCAAATCTAATAAGATCAGTAGTCGTGTCAAATTCATGATCCAAGATGTAATTGATCTCAAACGGAGACGATGGGTCCTAAAGAGTGTTGTTGACTCTCAACCCAAGATGATGGATCAAATTCAGAAAGAAGCTGAGCAACAGGCGCGTCATATAGAGGCTAGTATTTATTGATATAGTACATTTACTTGATTCATGTCTAGCACTGTTGTTCTTATGACATTGTTAAATCAATTGTGCAGCATGGCAGTGTGCATGATATACGTAATGTTGTATAACAACTAGCATGCATATCTTATTTGCAATCGTATTTGTGAGAACCTAAAATTAAGGTTTAGAAACACAAAATAAAGATCTTCAGATGCTAAAAAGAATTAAGACTAAAATCTTCTGTGTGAGTCTGTAATTAACGGATTGGTATAAAATGGAAAATCATGAGTGAGCCAATCTCTTATTTACGAGCTTTTCTCTTCTTTTTATTAAGCCGGGTTAAGTGCCGCAATTCCGATGGGATAATACTTTATTGTACCACGACTAGAGGATTTTCTAGACGACAAATCCTAGGGCGTCAGGAGTCGAAATTCATAATCATGGCGCGGGGAGGAGGGGCGTCGGACCATAGTTTGTGAAAGTGCCGTTGGCCCCAAACTAAACAAATAACTGCAATATTTTCAGCAGTCCTAATATTCACTTGCTTAAATTCACATGACAAAAAAATGATGAAGGTGATTGAATGAAAAAAATCTATAATTGCCTTGCACTTTACTAACTTTGTTGATTATGGATTCATATGAAGCTTTTGGTCCTTTGGAGGTTAAATGGGTATTTGGTTTTCAGCTGATGAATGCCAGTGGCATGAGTGGTGGCGGCAGCGGCAGCGGCAGCGGAGGAGGTGGCTCTTTCCGGCGAGAGGATGGCGGTCGCGGCAAGCGTGGTGGCGATAACCGAAGACAGATGCAGTTCATGGACAATAACTTCCCTAGAACTAGAACTACCAATTTCCCTGTCGACACTATGAAACTTAAGTCTGCTGCTGTGACCCAAAAGGTATCAAATAGGTTGTAGACTTCATTCATTACCTAGAAACTTAATTTTATGACTACAAATTTCCTTGTAAATACGAAATCTAAGACTCTGGTACACTTTAAAGCCTATAGAAACTGCCATAAAAGTCGGCCAACAATTTGTAGACTTAGCTATGGGACCAATAGCTAAAGTGGTGATCTGTAGTTAGCCACTTGGCAGACCACCAGCCCGATGGTCGGACGACATCGTTCAAATTGCTGGCAAATAAGGGATCGTGAAGCATGGCGTTCGAAAGAGGAGGGTATACTGAGCAGTGGGCGCCAACAGGCTGATATAACGATGATTATATACTTTTTTTTTTAGAATCTAAACAATATTAAACTGGCACCAACACACTGGGTCCACGGAGCTGCCGGCGCCAAGTTGACGCAAGCCCAACCGACCAGTAGTCCACAGATAAGTCACAAGAACATGTACAGTGAGCTTGGACTACAGGAACCGGATATGTCGAGCGCCAACGGTAACAATTATTCCTCAAGGGACATGTAGAAATGCAACATTGAATTTGTATAATTTTTACAACAGGGCCTATAGAACTTATGTTTCAACTAGAGATACGCAAACTGTATCACAAAAAAAGAAGATAGATACCTATATTAGTTCATTAGAGAAAATATACATCAAATAATATAATTATATAAAATATCACAAATCTCCTTTAATACTTGATCAGGCTTAGGACTGACAATTTACATTACTTCTGTCTAGGTTGCTAACTCATGAAAGTTGTGGACAGAAACCAAATACACTGAAGTTTGTAAATTCAAATCAAATCTAATTTTTCAATTGCAACATGTGAGTGACCGTAACAGTTTGTGTAATTTCTTTAAAGCTAACCGCGATGCGACTTCCAACTATTCAAAGGGTGCTTCAATCGAGAGATCGACGTTCATCTCAAGAGATTTTGGTGAGTTGTATGCTGGACTCTGATACTGACTCTGGACTGTCAAAGTAAAAAACTTTATTTCCATAGAATTCATAAAGAAATGGCTTGGCAACGTCAATATTCAAAACATAAGGTCACTGATTCAGTATAATTTCAGTTTTGTGCAATTCTGATGTGCTTTGTTTTTTCAGCAAGCGGCGGCGGTAGGTCTGGCTCAGTAGGCGTAGCGCGTTCTAACTCGGGCACGAGAAGTCAGAGCAGTGTGCCAGTAACGGCTGAAACGCCTGCGCCTGCGCCCGCTGTCGCGACCACGCTTGCCCAAGTCCCACTGGCCGACGAGAAGATGCACAACTCCGTCAGGTTCATTATAGACCTCTGCATCCTAAACCGTGATGAAAATGAACTGGTGGCTGACGTGAAACATATCTTTGCGCCCCAATACCATGCCGCTCTGATTGCTGAAATATTCAATATAGCCGTAGAGAAGTAAGTAAAAGCAAACAAATCGGCAACTCGGCTGCTCCATTACGTTGTACTTATGTGCACGTGGTTTTAGATTTATCGAGCACATTATATAATACATTTCATTTCTTTTAGGACTTCAAAGGAGGCTGCCATGATCTCCAAGTCTTTACTCCACTTGGTGTCAACAAATACTATTTCGCCACAAAATTTCCTGGCAGGCCTTAAGAATACGTTTGAGTGTGGACCTGATCTTTTCATTGATATCCCTATGTTGTATGACTACTTGGGGAAGACTTTAGTGCCCTTCATTGAAAAGAAGGTATGAGAAAATATTATTATTTTGTTTTAGGTGACAATGATATTATGCATTGACACCCTGTTTTGGTAAAATTTACTAGGATGTTACTTTGCTTGCAGCATATCACAATTGCAATGGTATTTGAACTTAGCGAAAACATTATCTCTGCAAAACAAGGGCATATCCTTCTGAAAGCAATCATCACTCATTTCATTGATAGTATGGGACCTACTTATGTGAAAAGCAAATGGCAAGAATCTGAGCTGCAGCTAAAGCAATGGATGCCTGAGGCGCAGGTAACATATTTACATTTCCAATTATATAAAAAGTACATGTGAATAATTGATCTGGGTACATAACACTCAATTGATACATACATTCTGTTGACCCAATGTTATTTCCTATAACAGGGTCATCCATCATCATCGTTGATGGTCTAAACCACACTAAGATTGACCCAATATGTTTTGTTCCATTCTCACTATCAGCAGTAATCGCAGTAGGCACGCCTTTTCTACTCATGTTATCTGTTATAGCCAATGTTGCTCAATAAGCCGCCAAATTAAAGTGAGACTGGGTTGGACAGGTAAGCCATTATGTTGGATGCCATGTGGGTTAAGATTGCCACTGTCTGGGTTTCCTTACAGCATCTACATGGCCCAGCAAGTTATATTGGGATGAGTTGGATCCCTATTCAAAGAATCCACCATTTTAAATCCTTCCATCAATTGACTACATCTGTTGTGCAGGAACTGCTTTTTTCTTCATTAAATAGAAAGCCTTGATTGACCCTACATTTCTTAGCCGTATTGTTGGCCTTAGAGCAGGGTTAAGCATGGGAAGTATCAAATGCTTGTCTCTCTCAATGCTCTTACACAATTATTTTAAAATTCAGGTGCCTAAGTGGATAGAGGATAACAAATTTGAATTCCTCATGGGAAATTCCACGTCAGTTCATGACTCTGCCAAGATACTGACACCTGCTGAGACGCAAAGTCGATTGATCCAACTTATGAATTCAGATGAAAACTGTGAATGTATCAAAGGATGGGTGCAGGTGAGAAGTTTATCTCTTTCACAGTTTTACTCGTGTTGTGAAATTATATTTAATAGGCTTTACTATCATTACACTTTGAAATGTCATTTTATACATATGTGCAAATCTCTTTAATGAAGATATAACAAAGCCTAACATTAAGTTGATTGGCCTCACATCTCAGTTGGTAGGAAATCTACCTTCTAAGAATCATGACATATTAACCCATTCATTGCCGGCCATACATAGTGATACTTTACTGCCTTACTGCCCTACCTGTATATATTTACCTCGGCAGACACCACCACGGCATCTCTGAAAGTAGGACGCACATCGCGTCCTCGGCACTAGACCTAGACCGTAAGATTAATACAATTTTTTTTTGTAGATTTGAGACACATTTTATTTTGTGATTTGTGTAAGCAGGGAATTAAAAAAAAAACGTAATATCACTAATATTACTAAATATTTTTTTAAGTAGTAGTAACTTAGTAGTAACACAGCAACTCCATGTCCAATAAGATAGGGAATTTAAATTATAATAAAATAAAAACTAGTTTGGTTTCCATAACCCTACTACTTATGCGAGTGACGACGAAAGTATTGAACAAAGCCATATATATGATTGTAAAAATCAATAATAATACGACCAGCACCGCCTCGTGGTTCGGTCGCGTTGTTAACCAGTGAACAACGCGCGGTCGACTAGTGTACCACGCGCGGTCTACGAATTGTTGAGTAATGTGTGCGTGGGTAAAGACGCGCGCGGTCTACTCGGAACCTGCGCGATGCCAACCCGTGGCCAGTTTTGACTTGGCAAACCTTGGTCAGTTTTGACTTGGCATACCTTGGTCAGTTTTGACTTGGCAAACCTTGGTCAGTTTTGACTTGGCAAACCTTGGTCAGTTTTGACTTGGCAAACCGTGGTCAGTTTTGACACCGAGCGGTTCACTCGCCGTCCGCGCGTTGACAGCTTGCGAGCGAGGCGATCCGGTGATGCTACGGAGATGATATATATAATATAGAGATCCATATAAAGAGGCGAGGTGGTGCTGTTCGAGTGGCGGGTAGCTCTAATGATTTATGACCTTAAACACTCATGTGCGTCCTTGGCATATCATCATTTCGTCATAATTAACGTAGTTTTCAGAACTCTTTATCATCAAGCATAACCACGTGTAATCAGTAGAGTATAAATAGGAAGAACGTCCCAATACATCAACAGATTTGATACGTATCTCACTACACAACTACAGAAAACAGTACTTCCTGTTTTATTAACTCCTAATAAACATATTGACAAATCTCATGACTGTTGGTGAATCGGGACAAGACTCTACAAGTTACACATTGTTCGTTCACATAATATACTACAAGTTAAGTTTATTTTGCATGGAGTTTTAACCTGGACTAACTTTTACAATGGTTTCAAAAGGTTCTGATGATACATTTGTACGACATGCTCAAACACGTATCTGTTATTCAATAGTTGAGAACCTCTAAATTCATACAGATTACTCTCACGTGCGTTCTCGGTATGTAAAAGAATCCACAGACCATTAAGGCTATTAAGTTGTGTTAGCAAAGGGAAATATTGGGCCAAACCTTAATAGACCAGGGTCGATAATTTTTAAAACCAAAAAAAATAATAGTAGGATGAAACCCATTAGAAAAGGAGGGGAATATTATAAAAATGAAAGGAAAAATAATTTACGGGATGGGGGTGAGTTTTTAAGGGTAAAAAACGATTTTTCTCGATTTCTGGCAAAACTAAAAGTCCTATCGAAAAAAGTCAAATGGCAAAGTTGTAGGTAATAAAAAGATCTAAAACTTTTGTATTTACACTTTTTTCACATAACTTCAAAATTTATGTGAAAAATTCAAAAAACCAAGTTTTTGGTTTGTTATTTTTATCTTTTATAAAATTATTTTTTTACGAAATTTGGTGAAAACTTTCCTTTTTATGTCCCAAATACGCTGTAATTTATTTGATTAAAAATATTTAGTTTTTCACCTTATTTTGAATTAATATCGAAAAAACACCCTAATTTGAAAAAATATATATATGTTACTATAATAAATCTTCTCAGAAAATGCAGAAACTCGAATTCGTTTTTTTTTTTTAATTATTATGTTTATAAAAATACACGTGCACGCTGAGTTTCTTAAAGATAATTGTGACAAGTTTACTTAAAAAAAATAAAACTTTTCGAATCTGCATAGGAAGGTAAATACTAACTCTATTTTTATCTGTATCAATCAACTCAAACATAAAAATCATAATATTTTCTTTAAAAAAAAGTATGCTTAACGTAACATAACCTAAAGATTGAAATTTCAAATTGAATTTTCTGAGAAGATTTAGAGAAGAAAGAAGAACATATATTTTTTTTTCACCATCGGAAAGTAGAGATTTCAACGAACAGAAAACATACCAACTTTTTGAAAAAAGCTGATATTTTGACGGGTGAGTTTTCGATTGAAAATTAGGGTGATTTTTCGATATTAATTCAAAATAAGGTGAAAAACTAAATATTTTTAATCTAATAAATTACAGCGTATTTGGGACATAAAAAGGTAAGTTTTCACCAAATTTCGTTAAAAAAAAAATTTAAAAAAATAAAAAAACAATAACTTGGTTTTTTGAATTTTTCACATAAATTTTGAAGTTATGTGAAAAAAGTGTAAATACAAAAGTTTTAGATCTTTTTATTACCTACAACTTTGCCATTTGACTTTTTTCGATAGGACTTTTAGTTTTGCCGGAAATCGAGAAAAACCGTTTTTTACCCTTACAAAATTCACCCCCATCCCCTTCCCGACCTCAAATCGCCCGTAAATTATTTTTCCTTTCATTTTTATAATATTCCCCTCCTTTTCTAATGGGTTTCATCCTACTATTTTTTTTTTTCACTTTTTATTATTTTTAAAGGCTTCTACCCTGGTCTATAAGATCTTCCTGTCAAAATGACGCCGATGAACGTCATCGGCCTGCGAGTAATTTGACGCACATGTGCGTCGACCGGCACTGAATGGGACACAATATGTAGTTATATTTATTTGTTGCTAGCTGCGCCCCACGGTGTTATCCGCAATGAATAAGTCATCCCACGGGAACACTGCACTTTTCCGATATCAAAGTAGCCTATGTGTTAATGCAGGATATAAGCTATCTTATTTCCAAATTTCATCCAAATCCGTTCAGTCGTTTGAGCGTGAAAGAGTAACAAACATCCATACAAACTTCACGTTTATAATATTAGTAGGATTACAAAAGTACACTTATTCCCATAGCAAGCGAGAAACGGTAAGCGTGGGGTTAGGTGTCGCGACTGAAATGTTCTCCAATATTTATGTAAGTAAACCAAATATGAGTTATAGGACAAGCTGGGCAAAGCATCCAATGAGAATTGGTTTATGCGTGCGCTCATCCAAGCCATTTGCGAGCACGCACTTTACGGAAACGAAGGCCGAGAGGTGCTGCATTTCAACCAGGACCGCATGAGCAAATACGCGAATCTTATTCACGAGTTCGGTAAAAATAAGCAATCCAGAGAAGCAAACTGCTTATTTGGAATTCAACACTTGATACACAGGCTGGAACACCCACAAGGTAAATAAAAATATTTGTACCATACCTGACTTATTCATTTCCCGCTTAATGTATTCCCCCTTTGGCAATGTTTCATTGCTTGTGAGGACTGTGCGCAGATCATCATCATCATCATCATATCAGCCGGTAAAAGTCCACTGCTGAACATAAGCCTCCTCCAAAGATTTCCATAGTGCACGGTCTTAGCCACCTCCATCCACCGATTTCCTGCGATCTTGACGATGGCATCAGTCCATCGGGTAGGTGGCCACCCTACACTGCATCTGCCGGTTCGTGGTCGCCATTCGAGAACCTTTATTCCCCAACGGTTGTTTCAGTTTGCTTATTCTGAGAGCTATGTCAATAACCTTGGTTCATCTACGGATTTCCTCATTTCTGATTCTATCGCGTAGTGAAAGTCCGAGCATAGCTCTCTCCATAGCTCTCTGAGCGACTTTGAGCTTCTGTATGAGGCCAATAGTCAGGGACCATGTCTCTATGCCATAGATCATCACTGGCAACACGCACTGGTTAAAGACTTTCGTCTTTAGGCATTGCGGTATTGTCGACGAGAAAATGTGACGTAATTTCCCGAACGCTGCCCATCCGAGTTGGATTCTTCGGCTGACCTCTTTATCGAAGTTGGACCTGCCTAGTTGGATCGTTTGACCCAAATAGACGTAATCGTTAACTACTTCAATTGTTTCGTTCCCAACTTGCACTGGTATGGGTGCCACATGGACATTTGACATGATTTTTGTCTTGTCCATGTTCATTTTAAGACCCACTTGTTCAGAAACGAAATAGAGGTCTCTGAGCATAGTTCTTAAGTTCTCAAGCGATTCTGCCACGATGACTATATCATCGGCAAATCGAAGGTGACGTATTCGCCATTGATATTCAATCCGTATCCAGTCCAGTTCAGGAGCTTGAAGATATCTTCCAATGCCGAGGTGAACAGTTTCGGGGATATAACGTCTCTCTGTCTCACCCCTTTCTGTAATGGAATAGGCTTCGTGGTCTGGTCCTGAACTCGAACGGACATAGTGGCGTTGTGGTACACACACTTCAATACTTCGACGTACCGGTAGTCGATTTGGCACCGCTGTAAGGATTTCAGCACTGCCCAGGTCTCGATAGAATCGAAGGCTTTCTCGTAGTCCACAAACACTAAACATAGCGGCCGATTATACTCGGCCTTCTGGTCGGTCTTCTGTATAATCTGCCGGATGTGGTCTACGGTACTAAAGCCTTTTCGGAACCCGGCTCGTTCAGGAGGTTGGAAGTCGTCAAACCTGCGTGCGAGCCGATTAGTGACTACCCTCGAAAACAGCTTATAGATGTGGCTCAGGAGCGAGATGGGTCTGTAATTCATTAAAAGGGTTTTATCACCTTTTTTGAAAAACAAGACCACAACGTTTCTGCTCCACGCCTCTGGCCGTCGATGATAACGGAATTGAAAAGCTTCTGAAGGACCTTAAGTACCGGTGTTCCTCCCGCTTTCAGAAGCTCTGTCGTTATTCCGTCCTCGCCTGGTGCCTTGTTGTTTTTAAGCTGTTTTAGGGCTGTTCGGATCTCGGACAAACTGACGTCCGGGATGTCTTCGGTATAGTGTCGGGTCAAACGGGCTCTTGCATTATTGCTCCTACGAGGGGTAGGTGCTAGTGATGAGGTATATAACTGGCCATAGAACGTCTCGACCTCTCTTAAAATCTCAGACTTAGACGAGATGATGTTGTTACTATTGGTCTTCAATTTCGTCAATTGGCTTTGCCCAATAGACAGATCTTTTGCAAACACTTTAGAGCCTTTGTTGGACTCAATTGCTATTTTAATACTAATAGTATTAAAATTGCGCAAGTCGTGTCGCACGGCTTTGGAGATCTGTTTATTGAGCTGGCTGTACTGTGACATGTCAACTGAAGACTGCAGTTTCATTTCGTTTGGGTCTGAAATAAGTTGAAGAGTCCGAGCGCATAATTTTTTTATTCGTTTAATGCGTTGAGGCTTATAGTACTTTAACCCCTCTGCATGAACAGTTTCTACCAGCCCGTTGTTCAGCTCGTCAACAGACACACCCCGCCAGGCACTCAAAGCGGCTTTTAAGTGTATGGTTGCATGTTTACACCATACAATATTAAGAAGGAGAAATCAAAAATAAATCGAGCGATCGGTGCGCGTACGATTGACATGCGCTTCGCGTCGAGTGGTCAGGTCGTAACTGTGGAATGCGGCGAGCGAGCGGCGCGGCTCGGAAACCAGTTTGGCACAGAATACCAGTAGTAGTGTATACTCTTATTCAACGATTCTATAACACGGGCGCTCGTATTTATTACAGTGTTTATGTGTAGTATAATAAGTGAAATAAAATGTGTGTGTAGATAACAAATAACTTAAATAAAATATATAATAAAATGAAGCTAAAAAATAAATTAATAAATATCAAATATGAATCGCCACAAGTGCTAACTGAAAGCTCTCTGAATTCTGAACCTGGACACGATTTGGACGAAGAGTAGATTTCATAAGACGATTCCTTTCAAGCTTGACATTGATATTCGTTGAGCCTCTTACCATATGGTGATCGCTGCAGGTTTTCACCTTGATGATCACAGAGACATCATTGAATATATGCTTCTTAGTCGTCATAATGAAATCTATCTCGTTTTTAGTTGAACCGTCGCACAGTATACGATTTGACTAATCTAGGAGGACAAAACTAAGAAACCCAAATACTAAGATTATTAATTACTATTATTGTGTTTTTGAAGATGTTGCAGTAAATAAAAGGCAAAAATAGATGTTAACAATCATTTTTTAATCTTTTAGTAATATTCTTATATCTATGTCACGTTTAGACATTTGTTTTCGAGGAAGTTTTCGTAATAATGTTATATAAGGGTCTGAAGATGTTAACAAATGTTTAATTAAATCATAATTAGTTCCATATCTTGATGTCTTCAATGTATGCCCCAATCTAGCCTTCCTGATTTCTTTATTTTTGGCCTCGGAAGCCTCCTCAGACATTTGCCCTATCGGTATTACCGAACTTCTTATTATGTCTCCTCCATGAACAAAAACTTTATGCATTGTAACTGGCATATTATACCATGAGTATAAACTTAAATATAATTCCCTGGTCTCTGTACAGTAGTTGTGAAATTTTTCGTTATCGATTTCATAGCCTCAAGCTATCTGCTAGGCTGCAAAAATTGTCCCAAAACGATTAATAAGATTTACGTTGAGACCAGTAATGCGCGCAGTTGTAGCATAATTGTAAAAAATGCTCGTGCGGTATTTCCATCGTTGCTCGTACCAAGTCCTGGTTTACCTTTGTCGATGATGAGACCGATTTCCTTGAACATTTTCTGTATTTCTTCTTTAGATTTTTTGAATATTTCTTTGTTTTTGCTTCCTCTGACTTGCCACTCACAAATGTTCATGCGATAACTAATATTTAAAAGGCATTCCATTGTACGAATGTACGCAAGTAAACTAGACATTCCAAATTGGAACATTTTGTCGTGAGGCTCTCGAACCATTGAGACTGAATTCATCTCCTTTGATGTTGCCTTGCAGATAAAACATCTTTGAGTCGATTTATTTTCAACTAAAACGCTACAAATTTTACCGTCAATCATTGATAGAATCATCTGGTGCGGGATCGAGATGGTTACGCCTTTGACTTCGACGAGAGTTGGCACTTACTCCCGTATTTGGTTTTCAATGCCTTTGCACTCTTCTTTGATTAATGCTTCGCATTCTTTCTTAAACATGAATTTTATAATTCTACAGAATCTTGTGATGATGGCCGAGGATTTTCCCACATGATCTTCTGTGCACTGTTGTTGCGATCCCATTTCAAACGAATTTTCTCGCATTCTATTTTCAAAAATGCTTTTAATTGCTCGTACTGATCTTTGGTAACAAGCAGATCACTGATGGTCGTTTTTACAAAGTTGATTACTTCATTTAATCGACCTTTGGGCGCAATAGAACGCCAAAAATCAAATATTGATTTTAGCTGCATTTGGACATCTATAAAGAAAAACATAAATATTTTTGTAATCGCAAAAAATGATTATCATAAAAGTACATTAAACAGAGAATCTTTTATGACTACTATCACAGCATGACGACATTTGACTACATGGTAGAACTCTAGCTCAAAATAAATTATGAGGACAAAACAACTTGTAATAGAGTATTTTTGAAGTGACTGTTACTATTTCATAGACATACAATTTTATTTATTTTATTAGCTAAATATACAGCTAATTACCTCTGTTTGATGAATCCACCACAAAAACCACTTAAAATCACTCAAAACACCGAAAAACATGTACTCACGTTAGCGTTAACGGTCACACTGAGCGGTCCTACGACAAAGCTGAACTAGAACAACTAACTTCGCACATCGTTATAACAAGTTTCGCGTGACTAGAGATTATTTACTTTATGTTATCAGTTAAAAGATGTATCTGAAAGTGTATCAAATATAGAAATACATACTTTTAAGCCTATCATTTAAATACCTATTGTCCACCTAGATTAGTCAAATCGTACACTGTGCGTCGGGGCTAAACCACGTCCATTTCCTGGACGGTCGCTTCTCAAAGGAGTTCATCATAAAGAGTCCCTCCTTCTCCACAAAGTCAACCAACCGTTGGCCCCTCGGGTTCCGCTGGCAAAATCCAAATTTTCCCACTCTCTGTTTGGTTTCGGTTTGCCATAATCACCACGCTCGGCGGGCGGATTGGTGAT
This sequence comes from Chesias legatella, assembly GCA_947359385.1. Classification (NCBI taxonomy): domain Eukaryota; kingdom Metazoa; phylum Arthropoda; class Insecta; order Lepidoptera; family Geometridae; genus Chesias; species Chesias legatella. The sequence goes on along the minus strand of OX375762.1, from coordinate 7,522,976 downwards.
CGCAGTTTGGGTTTAAATATTTAGGAAATGCTGCTGCCCATCCTCTGGTTTATATCCCTTAGTCGCCTCTTACGATCATCCACGGGAAGAGTCGGAGTGGTGCTATTCTTGAGCCGGCACCACACGGCACAGATATAAAAATGTTATTTTATTGTTCCAGGGCTGACATTAGAAATATTCCAGTATCTACATGACCAATACTTAATTTCCATAGACGGGTTCATTACATGGGAGGAATCAGAGAAGGAACCGGAAGGAAAAGGTAAGATCGATTATATATGTGTAAGATTCTCTCGTTAGTCAAATATTGACAGGTAACGAAACCTACATCGTACTTGCGCACTCAATAACTAACGCATGCGCAATTGTGCAAGCATAACACTCAGACACGGACCCGTTTTCCCACATGAAACATTCCTCTTTTTTTGTAAATTAATAGTTAATTTATATATTTTGATTCTATGACAGCCACTTTAATGTTGCCAAAATAGTGTTAGCATACATTTTATATTTCGTTTGTGTCGCTTGGAACAAATAAATGTTCTTTCTTTCTTTATGCAGCTCAGATAAGTTATGACTTGTATTTGTTCTTAGCTAATCTAGCTAATTAGTTTCAAGAAAATCTGCTCAAACGTTTGAAGATCATAACCTCTTCTAGTTGATAAAGAGATAAAAACAACTGACATTTCTGATAGATTCGAAATTTGGTGCTCGCGAGCACGAGCACGGGATCTCTTGACGGGGGTTTCGTTACATTTTTAATTTGTTATTTCAGGTGTAATGTTAAAGGCGCTGACATCATTCTTCACAAACATTAAGGAAGCGGATAACGAGGACTCTGGCAGCGACGCAACCTGACGCGGGTTCTGGGCCGCGGGGCCGGGGGCGGCGGGGGCGGGGGCGGGGTGGCCGGCGCCGCGTCCGCACCCCGGCCGCACCACTCACACGCCGCGCCACCCAGATAATACATACCAATTATTGTATATCATTGTTGTAAACTTCGCATGAAACATTTTTATTTTACAACAGTAATTCTAATTCTACTATTCTTCAATACGCATATTTTTATATATATAGAAATCAATAATTTTAATCATAACTCTAACTGTCGGCCCAATGACAACAAGTAAAAAGTTTCCGTTTATTAATTAGTTCTGACTTATTTTTATGGTGCTGCAATATGAATCAATCCACTTCGGAAAAAATTATATTATATTTTGGTTGTTGACAATTATTCTAAATCATTCTTCCATTTTGATATTTTTAGTTGGTAATGACCTAAACAATGGCTACTATATTTTTATGGTGCTGCCATAATTAAATTACAATGATATACAATTTTTTACTTATTGATAAATTAAAAAATGATGGAATCTAATAATTTAAAGTTGACATTTTATTGTTAGTAAATCATGGCCCAACTGTTAATGTAAGCATCTTAAGATAGTTTTCATATAAATGTTATGATGGGATTTGCACGGGTGTAACGTCGCCGCAGAACATCGAATATATAAACTTTATTGTACACTCATTCGAGTCGCTTAATGACTAAAAGTCCTCGCAGTAGTGCTGGTAATTTCTAGGAAGGTAATGTACCAGGCGATGATAGCGTGATGCTCCGCTGAGTAATTTAACCCTCGTAAATCCCAACGCAACTGATATATGTTTAATGGGCGATATAGTTTGAAATACACATAAATTGAATTAATACAATGAATTATTCATATTTTTTTTTTATTACTCTAACTACATCGATAGAATGCGCAACTTGTATTTTATAGTTTTGTCTAAAATATTATATCAATATAATTATTGTTATAAAATAAGTAGACAAAACGGAACCAAAGTCGGGTGCGGCAAAGTGTCAAAAGTGACTTTCAACTACTCTATCAACCTCAAGTGCACCCACTCGGGTACAGTATCGTTGAAAGTGCTACTCGCTACTCGCATACATTATTCTATCTGCAGTTTTTGTTTCACGCTTCATTGGGCCTACCCGAAACTGACGCTTGCTATCACGATATTGCGAAACTGATAATGACTCAAGTAAACTGCAACTAACTGAATGCGTAAACGTTCTCTGAGAATTCATTTTATTGATTTCAAAGCTATCTGTTATGTAAATTTCAAAATATGTTAAATCTGAATTCACGCGGATTTTTTAGATAAGCTTGCACTTGATTTTACCGTAATCAAATTACCTACAAAAGTTGTATTTTAACCATAACATCATTATATCCAATCTTTATTATTATATTATACTTTAATCACTGAATTGTGGGATTATTTTAAAAAGGGCTGGGATCAAAGGTACGACCTGAGTTCCTCGCGCTGCTGCTTTTTATTTTTAATATTATACATCTAAATATTTTAGTTATGTCGTGAATTGTAAATAAAGATGTTTTTTTTTTTGCTAAAATGAAGTAAATCGATAAATTTCATTTTGTTTTTTTTTTAATATAAATTATAATGTTAACAGTCATAATTATGTAATTTTGTTTAAAATATTGTGACAATATGAATAACCAAAATTTTAAAAATGTAATAAATTAGCTCTGGTAAATAATGTAATTTACCAGAGTTTTAATTTAATTATAAAAATAATTTTATTTATTTGTATCATCAATTATGATTTTAACTTTCATAATTATGTAATATTATTTTAAATATTATTGTGACACTATTTTAATAAACTAAATTACGAATCAATTAAGCATTTGCATTAATGCAAGTCGATAAATAACATTTTATTTCTTAACATAAATTATAATTTTAACAATCATAATTATGTTATATTATTGTGACAATATTTTAATAAACTAAATTACGAATCAATTAAGCATTTGCATTAATGCAAGTCGATAAATAACATTTTATTTCTTAACAAAAATTATAATTTTAACAATCATAATTATGTTATATTATTTTCTTGTTACTATTTTAATAAACTAAATTTGAAATGAAATAAATTAGCTCAACATCCTAAATTTTGTTTTACATTTGACTACTATGATTAAATGAATAACAGATTTTTAATAATTATTCCATTAAAATACGTATTCATTTACTTATTTTACTTGCATACTACTCATTTATAATTAAATTTTTATAAAAATGAAGTCTCGTTCTGAGATATTTGTAAATTGTTGTTTTAATTAATGAATGTCCCCCGCTCACTACACTACATTACCGTTACAAGTCAGTCCCTAATCAACTGTCTCACAGCGAGGTAGTCACGAGGAGTAATCGTACTCTACCTACTATTATAAATGTGAAAAAGTTTGGATGGATGTGTTTGTTATTCAATCACACCAGAACGGCTGAACGGACCTAAATTAAATTTGGTACAGAGATAGATTTTAGTCTGGAATAGCACATATGCTACTATTTCCTTTCCTTTTATCCCGGAAAAGTACAGTTTCAGTCGAGCATAAATGTGATTTTTGTAATATTAGTGATGGAACGAGCTGATTTTAAGTGGTAACCGCCGCCCATAAACAGCAATACGAATATAAGTCCTCCATCAAAGTACGAGACTCAAGTCGCATCGCGTTGCGACAATCACCCCGAGAGGAGGATGTTACGACTCATGCACCAATTTCGCCGAAACAGCAACACGAGTGCATCACTGCTTGGCGGCAGATTACCAGGTGTGGTGGCAGTCCTTCTCCGGGCGAACTTGGCACAAGTTCTGCTGCTACTAAAATCTCATACCTAAGCACCTGTCCCACCCTAGACTAAGAGTGAAAAACTGGTACAACCAGGGGCTCTTTTTTTAGACTAGAATGTAAAGAAAATATCGGCTAATATTCAAATAAATGGAGACGTGCTTAATCTTGTTGGTTCCACTGTGTTCCTGGGTTTAACTATAGATGCAAAGCTACATGGGGTGAACAAATCGCAGCACTTGCCTCCAGACTTAGTTCAGCCGCATTCGCGGTACATAGAATAAGACAGCTAACGTACCCAATTGCTACAAGGATTGCGCTCGCGAAAATAAAGGAATCCCTCCATTAGGGGTTTCTTGGCTGTTCTTCCCTATGGAGGGTCGGATAGGGTTTGAACAGGCGTCAAACTTATTGAAAAGTACGCGTGATCTTATGTTTTGAATATTATTGACGTTTCCAAGCCATTTCTTTATGAATTCTATGGAAATAAAGTTTTTGACTTTGACTGGTGCAGATACGGCTGCTTTATTTTAAATATGAAAGTTGTTGTATTAATTATTAGGTAACTAATGAAAATAATATTAAAACAAATTTCTCGTCACCTGACATGTATTCTATAAGAAGTTAAAATAGGTAATATGATGTTCTCATTTCTAATTTAGTTGGTTTATACCACGAACGTTTCAAAAACTCCACATAATTCATTAATTTAACACAAATTATAATACCACAGGTTCTATGCAATACGCAATTTATTCAGCTAAGAAACAATCGAAACAGCCGATAATATGGCAATAGATGGAGAAAATTTCGATAAATTTAAATAGAATCAAAACAAAAGTGCACATATGTATTTAAAATTAAAAATTAGCCTAATGTTTTAACTGGCTCTGTAGCAACTCACCCGGACGAAGATCGAACGTATCACAACCACTTATTTGTACCTCTTCCACGTAGCTTAACTAAGTTATAGAACTCAGTTACACAATAAGAAATACGAACAATTTTCAAACTTATTAAAAACTATGAAGAAATGTTCGAATTTATCACTAGAGTGCGCTCAAGATAACTGCGCGCGGCCGAAATCAGAACTAATTACGAGCCGCCATCTTGTCGTTAATGTCAGGTGTCAAGTGATTGTTTTTATTCGTTTTTCATGTATATAATCACCACCATTATGCCGAAAGTGATTAAAAAAAGTGCTGGCCGGGATATTATCTTGAAATTCAAGCGTGCTTGTGAAGAAGAACGAGATAATAGCGGGCCAACAGTGCCGTTTTCCAAAGTTAGAGCCAGCTTTGCATATTTGACAGGTAATTTTTAGGGCTTCCGTAAAAATAATATTCCCCTAGTTTTGTGGATTATTAATATCATGTAAATACTAATTATTTAGGTATGATAAAGCATTTTTGTTATAGGTGTTTCCGAACGCACTGTCATCCAAATAACTCAAGAGGGCAATATGCAGCAGTTTTATCTTCAAAAATTGTAATCCCGGAAAAACAAGGAAACGGTAGAAAAAACTGATGATTTAGACTATTTTGGTAGGTGCGCTATAAAGCATAAAATTCAATCGTTTTACGTTGTGAAGAAAGAGATTCCAACCATAAATAAACTTTGGATGGAATTGAAAGCTGATATCGATTTCAAATATGGCAAAACATCTTTGAGGAGTGTTTTAAAGACTATGGGATATAAATACCAAAAGTGGCAATCTAAGCGAAAAATATTGATAGAACGCAGCGATATAGCAGCTTGGAGAGGAAGTTATATTCTGAGGCTGCGCAAGAATCGCCGGGAAGAAAATCGACCTGTCATTTATCTTGACGAAACGTACATACATGCTTCATACCATTTCCAAAAAAAAAAAACAAAAATCGGAGGATCAACCTGGTATTCTAGCTTCTGATAGCGTTGGTGCAAGATGGATTATAGCCCATGCTGGAGGTAAAACTGGGTTTATTGAAAACTGACTGCTGCTGTTCAAGTCTAAATCCAAATCGAGTGATTACCATGACGACATGAATTCTACGAATTTCATACGGTGGATGAAAGAAAAGATTATGCCGAATCTACCGTCGAATTGCATTGTAGTGATGGATAATGCGTCATAGGTAGGTGCGCACACAGGTAAACAAGGCACCCACAGTGGGAAATATAAAAGCAGAGCTCCAAGAGTGGCTTACGAAAAATTGAATTGAATTCGATGAGTGTTGGACTAAACCGCAATTATTTGAATTAATCAAAAGACAAAGGAAATCCACAGTACCATATAGAACAAATGTTACATGAATATGGACATGAGGTTTCGCGTTTACCGCCTTAACATTGCGATTTAAATCCCATTGAAAAAATTTGGGCAATTGAAAAGAGGCGCATTGCAGCGAAAAATTTCGCTCAAGCTCCTAGTGATATAGAAGTAATTACTGAGGCGGCTTTCAGCACAGTAACAACTAAAGAATGGCTCAATGTATGCCTACGTGTAGAAAATATAGAGGACGAATATTTCGAATCGGATAGATTAATGGATACAGAAAGAGACAAATTTTTAATTAATGTTACATGTGACACATCCTACTCTTCTGATGAAGACTCAAGCATATGTTCTGATGAAGATGTTCAATTAGAAGGCATTAACCCATTACAAGACCATTCTTACACCAAATTCACAAAAAGTACTAGATATTCAATAAAAGACTTACAAAGCTATTGTAGACTTTTAATTTTCTTCTTCAAATTCCAACCTAGCTACGATACCGAAATCCTGTTTAAAATTTAAATTTCTCGACATTGGTGAAAGGTGACACTTACTACCTTCAGTTGGCAACACTAAGTACGCCACCCGTCGCGCGCACTTATAGCTTAGGAATGGGCGATGTTAAAAAGAAATCGATTATTTGAAAAAACATCGAACAACCAATCGATTATTAAAAAAATCACAAAAATATACGTATGTGAGTTGACAATAGAAATATCGTAAGTTATTGCAACAAACTAGATATTTTAATAAAAGAAGCATGGAATATCACATATCAATGTTAAAACTAATGTAGAAAAAAGTTCGATATGGAAAATTCAAATTCAGTACTACTAAAATATACTAAAAAAAATCTAAGGACAACAGCATATTTGCGATAGACAATCGATTTATCGAATAGCCAAATAATCGAAACGGCGGAACATCGTCGAAACAATCGATTATTTCTGGAAAAAACATCGGACTCCGATTAATCGAGTTAACATCGCCCATCGCTACCTTCCATCCGTAGTAAAATATTTTAGATCTTCCCAATATCAAAATTAAGAGATAAATCTTGATATGCTTTGAGATTTATCATTATCTCGAATTATCACTTGTATATCTTGTAATCAAGCATAACCAAGTAGAACTAAAGAAAGAACAACCAAGTTGAAGTGCATATAGCAGCGTTAGAAATAAGGAACAGGTTGGATTTTTTTGAAGCAGCTAAAACATCTAGTACTCCGCTGAGTACATTTGTATACATGCCAAGCTCACAGATGACCAGAGCCCTTAAGACTACGGAGAGGCGTAGTATTCTCCGTGTATGCTCTATGTCTGTACAATGGGGAGTGTTCTGATGAACTGTTTAGTCTGGAACTATGTAGGCTAACTTTCACAACCACACTGCACACTGCAATACTAGATTTCATCTGCACCACCTGAATGGCTGGTAGTCCACGACCACTCGCTTCTCGCGATCATGCCTGTCACACCCCTATCAGCTATGGAATGATCTGCCTTCAGCGGTTTTCCCTTGGAGCTTCGACTTGGGGTCCTTCAAGCGACGGGTTAATGCCCATCTTAATGGCCGGCAGCGCACTGGCAATGCTTCTGGTGTTGCAGATGTCCATGTATGATGGTGACCACTTTCCTTCCATGGGCCGTAAGCTAGTTATATGCTAGTTTTTAATATAAATTAACAAAAATGCTTTAGTTAGATCACATTTGTTTATTATTATTACCTATTTAATAAATTTATCAGCAGCCAAGACAAATGAAAACCAAAAACTCAATAGTCACACAATTTTGACGTTGACTCCAAACATTCAGGGAAATCAAGAATGCTCCTAAAAAGAATCCTTAAAGGTCAGAAAGAGTCTATTTTAATCTGAGATTAACGAAGAACCTTTTGAGACCTAGATGCAAGATGAAAATGATGACTGTGCATTTATTGCAGTGATCCCTTTTTGCACTCTAAACCTGGATAAGATTGGCTTTGCATTAATTGTTTTCTTTGGGCTCATGCTGAATATGGAGATTTTCACAAAAGAACAAAAAAGTTTGTGTCCTATAGGCACCCTAGTAGGCATTAAACAGTAAACACGACTTTTGTAAATCTCTTTATTTCAAAACCTAATAAATAGCACAAAAGTAGACATCTTATTGTTGTAAGTAAGTATCTGTGCGGTTATCTTTGCAATATAAACTACAACACAAAGTTTTTCACTGAACCGAACATAATGTCTCAAAATGGATGCTGCTGCTGCACTGCAAAATTATTTGGCACAATTGGGGGCTATGTTTCAAGAAACGATGGAAGAATTTGAAGGGAGCTTCAGAGGGGTAAGTCCCCAATCACAGATTTATCAGACTTGGCAAATGAGTTTCCCATTTTCAAATCATACATAGTCAAATCTCTCCGAATACTTTAAGCTCAAGTTACCATGCTTGGGAATGAGTTGAGAACGAGTAAAACTGGAGATGCTGCTCGTCGCAAAATCTTGCTCCTGCATGAATATATATATAAACCACACACACACATATATATATATGTGTGGTATATACCTATATAATCCATGAATATTTTCACCATTCTTTTTCTAATTGTCAGGTGAGTCCATGCCATCGAATGGGACGAGCAACAACTTCGACCGATCCTGTGTAAACTTGTGGTCATGCAAGACTCCCTCTCAAGCGTTATATTTTCCATGTTGAATTATGTTTACGTTTGTACCGTAATTTGAAACTGTCATTTGTCAAAACAAAAAGTCGCTCTCAGTTTGATGTGACAGATTTTGCTGTAGTAATCTAAGTAGTTACTTAAATAGAGAAAGAGAGAGAAAGAAAGAGAATATTTTATTTGTAACTCAATTGATATACACAGACATGGTTTAAAATTACAATTAAAAGTTTCAGTCAATTTGAGTCACAAAACGGTGTCTGTCTCAGCATGAGCTATTTGTAAACACGTTACAACTAACGCTGGTCTTCCAACAGAGCCGTTTGGTGAAGTCACGGAAGATAACACGGAAGACACAAAACAATCAAAAATGTAACAATAAATAAACATAATCTATGGCAATGGTTGACAAATACAAGATGCAGACAATAAAAAGAAAAAAGACACCATAATCTACTATAATGTAATCATACATATACATATATACACACACATAATACATATAAATATACAGTACCTGGATGGCCGAGCTTTGCCCGGTATTTTTTTATTTTTTTTGATAAATTGTGTTTTTTAGAAATTATATTTAAGTACGAATTACATACTGATAAAATGACGAAATATGAATAATATTTTTCGATCTTACCGACAGAATAAGCGCTTAGTAAACGTTATTTTCTTTCAATAAAAATAAAATAAGTTTATGTTTAAGTTGATTTTCGGAAAATGAATCCTAGCTAGATCGATTTATCGCCCCCGAAATCCCCTGTATACTAAATTTTATGAAAATCGTTAGAGCCGTTTCCGAGATTCAGATTATATATATATACAAGAATTGCTCGTTTAAATATAGTAAGATACATATATATATATATATATATATATATATATATATATATATATATATATATATATACATGCGTATACATATCTATACACACATACACAGCATATATATACAGGGTGTCCGGTAATGAATGGATAACCTTGAAATGGGTCTTAGTAGAACTATACGGCATTCGGAAAAAAAAAACAAATAAAAAAAAAACCAAGTAGTATCAAAGAAAAAAAAAACAATTTAAATAATATCGATGTTTCGATTTTTTTTTTTTTTTTTTTTTTTTTTATTGCGATAGTCTAGCATTTGACCACAATCTCACCTGATGTTAAGTGACGATGTGGTCTACGATGGAACATGCTTGCCTAGAAGGAACCTATTCACTCTCCTCTTGAAGACTTCCATATACTTATACTTGGTTGTTTTTTATTTGATATTTTTTTCCGAATGCCCAATAGTTCTACTAAGACCTATTTCAAGGTTATCCATTCATTACCGGACAACCTGTAAATACACACACACACACACACACACACATATGCATACATACATACATATACATATACACATAAATATATCATCATATGATACTTGCATCGTTTTTATGGTAGTAAATAGTGGTAGTGCAACCAGATAATGTACAGCCAAAAACTTTAGTACCTATAAAGTAGTAGGTACGTAATGTATACATTCTTATTGTTGTGTCTTTGTAATGAACGATGTTGTGCATATTACTTATTGCTTTTCTATGATTTAAGTTGTTTTTCCTGTAAGTTTTGCTAATTTTATTTTTTGTTTTACTTTTCTTAATGTTTCGAGGCAGTTGGTGGGTTGTTTAGCCACCAATAGTAAGTATTAATTGGCACCTAACTGTATATATTATATTAAATTAATTTAAAATTTATTATTATTTTAGTGATGATGATAATGATGACTTTTTTCATGCTTATCTTCAATTGAACAGAGCTCTCTGTCTCTGATATAAGTTATAGCAGCTGTTCAGTGTAGGGAACAAACTTTTAATGAAAATAGATTTAGATTTAGACTGGGTTTAATTAGGTAGAAATTACAATAATGTTCGGTAGAACTGTTTGAACACTCTTATGCACGTCTGTATGGTAGTCGGTTTGGTTAGGTCACTGCCCAGTGGCGTAGCATAGGTCACTAGATGGTCACTGGATTCCAAATTTGCCGCCCTCTTATTTTTGTAATCCATTATAAAAAATTTGGGCATGGTAAAAAGAGTACTTTTATTAGTTTTATTGAATGATTTATTGAATTCAAAAGTGAAATTAACATTTTTTGACATAGGTAGAATATCACAGAAAAATTACAGAGAAAACGTAATAGAATAATGGAGAAATCGCCTACTTCACGAACGCTCTTTTGCGCACGAGTATCATTCTAAGCTCAACTCCTCAACTGAAAGATTAAAATTTAACTTTTCTAGTCTTCTTCTAGTTCTAGTCAAAGTTTTTGATCACACTTTCAATATCGATTTTTTTTTAACTGCCACCTCCGCAGCGCCGCCCCCGGCAAAGTGCCGCCCGGTGCGGACCGCACCCTCAAAAACTCATAGGTGCACGTCGGGATTTGAACCGGCGACCTCCGGAACTTCACTTATGGTGTACAATAAAGATATATTCTATTCTATAATTATATACCATTACATACCATTTTGTCCATATACTATGGACATAATGGTTTTTCAATTGATCTCTATTCAAGTCTAATTATTAAATAATTATTACTTTTATCTGTTGATTTTGTATGTTTATTCTCTAGATAAATTAATTAAAATTTCTGTTCGTAGAATTATACGGTTCTGCTGAAAAAATCATAAACACTGAATAACAAAAATCATTTTATATTTTGTAAATGGTAATACAAAATGTTATATCGTACAATTCCATGATAGCAGCGTACTCGGATGTCAAAGAATCTACAACTTGTCGCCAATAGTCTCTTCTGGACTCATCATCTTGCAACTGAATGTTAACTTGCTTGAGTCCTGAATTAAAATAAGACGGTAAATAATCACTTATCTCAGAGGCACTATGTTTCTAGAACTTCCTCAACTCACAGACCGTAGGCGCTCATCAGCACCATATACCTAAGCAGCATAACTCAGGTTGTTTGTTAGGTATGGTTGCACAAACTGGAACACAGTAGGTATTGCGTATGTCTTTCTGCTTGGCGGCTGTGATGGGTGTATGAAAAGTAATATAAAAACTAGCTGCGCCCCGCGGTATTCCCCGCGGTGAGTAAGTCAACCCACAGGAACACTGCACTTTTCCGGGATCAAATTAGCCTATGTGTTAATCCAGGATATAAGCTATCTTGATATCAAATTTCATCCAAATCCATTTAGCCGTTTGAGCGTGAAAGATTAACAAACATCCATACTTTCACCTTTATAATATTAGTAGGATGTAGGTACTCGTACTACCAAGGTAAGCGATGTCTTACTGTCGCAAACGCCGCAAGATAAGATTAAGAACATCCTCCTGAGATCAACTTCATCCTCCACCCTGCCGATGTAGTGGAACCGTCTGAGTGTTGGCATCAGCTCAAACACACGGCGCAGAGGAAACACGGCAAACCGCCACTGGTGAATGCTTAGTGACACTACAATGTAAAAATATCCGATCAGGCACTTTCAATAAGTTATAGATACTTATTACAATGCGTAAACAAAGCAACAAAAACCTAAGCACAAGAATATGTGTAAGGTAGGTACTCTACTTGTGTAGGTAAAGTAAGGCCTTACACAAGTTGGCAAATAAATGTATTGTATTGTATTATAAGTAATATAAGCTATATGGTTAAAATGTATTTACTTCAGTTAATTAAGACCAAGGTATAGTACCTAATAAGAAAAATAACCAACACCGTTACTTTTCTTATCTTCTTCTTTTCTGATATATTCTGAACAAAAGGGTCATAGAGAAATTCTTCGAAGATACTCGTATCATTGGCTTAAATTTCAAAAAATAAGTTACATGTATGATAATGCAATCACTAGCGCAATACAATGACCTTTATCATTCCATGACTTATCAGGGCAACACCTACCAGTACCAGTTTTTTGTACAATATTTTTATCTATATAGAGAAGTTAGAAATAATCTAAGCAAAGAAATCATAATAGGTACTAGGAGGAAGATACTGCACGACATCAGGACTATCTGCCAGTTTCGTGACTATGGTCACATGACAAAACTATACATGAAGTACCCCTTACCTAGCGGGTAATGAGTTTAGGAATCTTTTTTATGTATGTTTAAGCAAAAAGGCTCACGGCCCACCAGATGGCACATACGTATATATGACGACATACCTCACTTTTTTTATGTTAAGTTTAAGCAAATAGGCTTACGAGCCGCCTGATGTTAGGCGGTCACCGCAGCCTATTGACGTCAGCAGCGTTACTAATGCGTTGCCTACCCTGGAGATTTATTTTTATATTTCTCTTGAAGCTGCCTATAATACCTTGCCGGGAAGACCTCAGAGGTAGCCCATTCCACAGCCTACAAGTGTGCAGTAGAAAAGTCCGCGTGAAACGAGTTGTAGAACGGCAATTAAATCGTTCAATGGAAGTCTAAATCGTAATAAATTATACGAACCTAGGGAATGCGCGTAGTGGTACGCAACGTGGCGAATGAAGCAGCTCAAATCTGAATCCTGCCTCTGCGCCATATTTAGATCTATGCCGAGCTGGATATGGACTTCGCGTAAGGGAAGGCTGGGTTCCAGAAACCGTCGTATGTTGTCGTAGTCCCGAATGCGAACTGTAAATTGATAATTGACGAATGGTGTACTCATAATTTGCTGTCATTACAAGTATCTCACGACTATTTATTTAATACACGGAAACCAAGCTGACGCTGAAGATGATCATTATTTGTGGATAAATACTGTGACAAAGACTAACGGACTGTTCGTTATGATAAGCAGTTTATTTACTAATTACGAGCTGTAAGTAATTATACGCATGCGGGTAGTTCAGCAGTATTTTATGACGCCTATTATCGTAAAACTAGCTGTTGCCTGCGACTTCGTCCGCGTGGAATTCGGATTTATCACGCACCCCTATTTTACCCCTCGGAAAAGTAGCTTAAGTTACTCGTTGTTACACCAGCTATCTGCCAGTGAAAGTCCCGTCAAAATCGGTCCAGCCATTTCAGAGATTAGCCGGAACAAATAAACAGACAAAAAAAAAAGCTTTTTTGTTATATGTACCGTGTATACATCCATATGCACTTAGTAAAAAGCGGTTAGTTTAATATTACAAACAGACACTTCAATTTTATTTATTTGTATATAGATAATACTGAACTACTCTCCAGAACCAAAAAGAAAAGAATTAGTCCTGCTAACCTGTAACTGCTGCTACTACCTGTGTCATTAGACTACCGATGAAATCATGTAACGTTACTATAATAATATCAATAGATAATGTAAGACAAAAATCAAACGGAATGCCATGTGCAAGTAAAGATCGGGGCAAGCGATGCTGACTCTTCTCCACGCCGAGTCGGGGATGTGGTACCCTCCCACCCCGAGAGCCGCGTCCGCGCGACCCGGGGACTGCTCTTCTCGACATATCAGCTGCAAGAGTAAAAGTAAAAGTATGACGAGGGTAGGCCATTATACGGCTTCCGCAGTCATTGCACTGCAGTGGGAAAAAAGGACCCAGCTCCTAGTAGTCCGGTCAATTTAGACATCCAAGGTTACAATAATTCCCACTTGGCTGAATATTGGTAGGATTGTTCAATACACTATTATAAAGGAAATGTGAAAAGTCCTCATCGACCCGGCACGTGCAAAAAGATTTACTCGGGTTCAAAGGTCACAAAAGAAAGAAAGAAAGAAAAATATATTTATTCACAGCAGATTACAATAACTTTGAGATTAGTGGTAAGTATAAAATACCGTGTATCTGCTAAAGGAGCTTAAAACTAACATTATGGTTAAATCTGTGGACTTCACACTAGGCCACGCCTGTATTGTGAAAGCCAGACTACGTTTTACCTTAAAGCGAAACTTTTACAATAAAAACTCGGACAACACTTATCTAAATTATGAGTTATTAAAAATCAAGCAAATATTACAAGAAAATAATAATAATAATAATATCCGAGATCTATATTAATATATTGAGGATATCCTCTGTAGTTGAATATGTTAAACTAGATAACCAGGAATTTATGATTCTCTTAGCTTCTGCGACGGTTTTGTTCTTAACGTTACAATATTTTACTACATTATTATAAACATGTGCGCTTACAAATTGGCCAAAACGTTTAGCAAATGAAGTATTAATAGTTGGAGTAGATATTTTATAAACCCTTTTTGAGGCAAGTATATTGTAATTTTCGGAAGATATGAAAAATCTGTTAACACAAAAACGCACAAAAACGGGTTTTTCGCGATTTTCAGCAAAATGGTAAGTTTTATCATAAAATTAGCTAAGACAAAAATTGTAGATAAGATAATTATCTATAAAAAATGTCTAAATACTTTTTTTCCTAAGAGCCACCGTTTTTGAGATATAACGATTCAAAAAGTTGAAAGAGTTGTAATCGTCATAATATGTATAAGTACACCACGTATATACATCACTGAAGCCGTAATACAAGCAAAAATATCGTTCTATCGGTCAGTGTGACTTACACATATAAAATATGAAAACATCTTTTTCGGGTTTATTACCAAGTTCAAGTGTTCACCCCTATTTTTTAGTCTAATTTGACCGGACTATAGCGGATATTTGTAGTTTCTTTTTTTTATGTGTATCCACACTCCACAAGGCTATTTAATATGATTATAAAAATGACGAAACATACTTACATACTTCATATTTATATATTTTTATCAGGACAATCGGTAAGTTCTTTTATGTGACAAAAAAAGTAAAAAAATAGGGATATATCACGATTTTCTTGAAAAATTTTGATGTTACACGTGTTTTTTTTATTGTAATCCAGTTATGGAACGAGCCGACGGCCCACCTGGTGTTAAGTGGTAACCTCGGCCCATAACAAGCGATGCGACTTGGGTCTTCCCCTACTAGGTATGACAAGACCCAAGTCGCATCGTATGCACCCGTAACTCTGAGGCGTGTAGGTGGAATGTCTCATATGCCTGTAATTTCACCGACAATAACTTGAATTTTTTTTGAAATGTTTTTGGTACCTATGTTTAGTTCATCCTACAACATTCATAGAACCGGTAAACAGGTACAAATTGCTAAATCCTCTTTCAGTAAAGCGTCTTCAAACATGCAATTTACCGTGTCTGGGTACTCTTTTTTTATTTGTCTTTGTAATATAACAACGTGGTCATTCACGATCATTCTCCCATACCGCGGAGTCATCAGAATATTTGCTTAGTTAAATTCCATTTCGAACTGAAAATAACAATACCTGTAATCGAAAATGTGTCCGCTTCATAACTGGCATGAGGGATATGAGCGCACTTCCGATTCCGTCCGCGATGTAAGAGTATTCCAGAGCCAGAACCTTCAAGTTGTGCAACGCTCCGAGGCTTCGCAGGAAGCAGTGCCTGGTTTCTGGTCGCGGAATATATTGTCCGCTCCCTGTAAATGCTCTACTATTTACTACTAAAAAAAAGTATTTAAAAGTTAGTGGTTAGTTTAGTACTTTAAAGCTCTACCTTACCGGGAGTGTTTGGCAGCACACTCAAACATTTCATAATGACAATGAATGATTGCCAAGCCGCAGCAAATTGAGATGTTTTACCTCTATACTTATAGGATAGACCTGTGTTCAGCCTAATCGGTTAAGTAGTTGGTGATAGTAAATAGGTATTTAAGGGAAAGGTCAATAACACTCCACAATCCATCCCAAACAAACTGACGCAATAATAATATGTATCCTAGTCTTAGCCATGCAAATAAATGTCTTGTCTTCTGTCTTGACATGCTTAGTATGAATAGGTACGATAAAATAGACCCTATCTTTCAGAGACGAAAACAAATATGAGTATCTAAGTGTTTATTGAAAGAATAAACATGGTAAATCAAAATCCAAGTCACTATTCTGCCAAATTTAAAACGAGAGTTTTTGTGCCGCACCCATTACGGCGTTACTTGTGTAGGGTTCAGCTCGTGGGCCTGAGGTAAAATATCCGTTGCAGTAGTGTTATCAACTTTGCGGTACTGGAAATTAGTTAGGTTCTTCTTTGCCGCGTCTACAGTGTCTCGAAGTCGATCTCCAGAAACGGGAGGCGCCAATAACGTCTCCGCTGCACACGTCGTAACTAGCTCTTTCATTTCTTCGTCACCCATTGGAGTGATATAATGAGATGCTTTGTCTAGATGCTGTTTTAGTTCACTATCGATACGCATCAGCTTCTCTTTGTTAGAGTTGGTCCTCCACGGACGCTGAGGATCTGCAGACGTCGTGGTCGCGCTATCTGTGTTCACATTTTCTTTTTTAATACTGAAAAGATATTACCAACTAAGTATTTACACACTGCACGTCAAAATAATATTATAAATGTGAAATTTGGTTGTTTTGAGTATGATTGAAACTTCTGAACCGATATGAGACATTTTGAGAATAGGTGGAGGGTGATCTGGAATTAAACATAAGACTATTATTAAATTAGGTTAAATAAACAGTGCGTGCAGTGGAAACCAACCTCTTGCTTTCATTTAACAACTCCCTCAATTTTCTATTAATCTCTTCAATCACATTCTTGTCAACTTGATATGGGTTTTCATTCATTTCGTCCATGTTGCTCGAGTTCTTCGAATTTTCTTCTTCTTCGACCTCAAGATCAAATTTTCGGTGGAAATCTTTGATAAGATCCGCACATCGTTCCGGTAATTTTGCCTCGGGCACTTCTAGTCCTTGTAAAAGTTTCGCAATGCGAGATTTCTGTTCGTCCGTCGTCATGTTAACAGAACTTCGACAACTTGTTGATATTCGATGCAACGTAGTCATGACTACAGAATCTATGGTGACTGGGATATAATATAGGTACTTATCTACATCGATTAAACTTTTATGCCAAAAAAGGAACAATACCATGTGTTATCTGTTTTTATGTTCATAATGAAGTTGTATTAACAATTGAATTGAGTTTAGTGTATGCCATATTATTAGCAAATGTGAAGACCCCTCCGAGGTACACTCCCATCATGCTGAGAAGGGCGGCACAGGGCAACAGGAAACAAAACAACTTTACACAGGGGCAAAGAATTAACAGAGGAACACAGCTAAACATTTTTTGTTATAATAAAATTGCGATGGCGTTATTTTTATGAGATTTTGTATTTTACTGTTTTTCTGTTTATAAACAAAATGCTTGTTATAATGTAACTGATTTATGACATAATATAATGATCATCACCAATAAGGTTAGTAATGGTTATTAGTTCGTTAGTAGTAGTAGTAGTAGTAGTTTCGTAGTAGTTAGAACAAATAAGGTAAGGTGGAATGTTTCTATGAAATAAGGGCTTTTTCGGTCATGTTTCAAAACTGCATCAAATAGCGATTCTGTGTGGCAGTTTTAATGAAAATAAATTAATTGCCAATGTCATGTAATAACTATCAAATTGAAGTGTCTGTTTAAAAGATATAATAACAGCTTTTTTACTAAATTCATATGGGAGCATATACGGAAATAATAATAAAAACAATTTTTACTATTTTTGTTTGTACCAGCTAATCTCCGAAGCGCCTGGGCCGATTCTGAAGGGAACTTCATTGGCAGATAGCTGATATTAGGAGTAGTCTACATTTATTAAGATTACTTAAGAAATTGATAAAAATTAATATAATCGTTGAGGTTTTGTGTAAATTGGCTGAAATATGACAATGATTGTTCAGATTCGTAAAGTCATGCCGATTGAGAGCTTTATTGGCATGCGCGCGTGATCCAGTAGAGTTATATTTCCCTAAAAATTAAATTAGACCATAGTTTTGTTCTTTTTTTAAGCGTACATATATCCACTGCTACCCGTGCAAAGCCAGGGCGAGTAGCTAGATACGATTATAGATTACTAACCAGTAGTATACGAATAGTTGACCAACAGGGGATTCTCATTTGGTAAGACAAACCGCCACAGAAACAAATATTTGAGTGTATCCGCGTTGAAGCAAGCTAACTGCTGAATAAGTGCAGCCCCCTCCAGTCGCTTGCAGCATAGATTCTCGAACGATACTAGCTGCAGATTGTCCTGGAAACTGTAGTTTTATGTCAAGTTTGTCTGTCTTACCTAACACAGTAAGTAATAAATTACTGTCGGTATGAACAAAAGTAATAGTTAATATGTACCTACTACCATCTTATCGTACATACTGAAATGTAAACATAATTCAAAGTTTTTTTTTAATGTGATTCGGGTGGCGATACGAGCTGATGGAGCACCTGATGTTAATTGGTAACCGCTAGCCACAGACAATAACAATACGACTCAAGTCCTCTCCACCAAAGTATGAGATTACCTAAGTCGCATTGCGTTGCGTACCTAAGTTTTAGCTGTTTTGTAAAAATTATCAAAAATAAACTTTATTTATTTATATATATGAATCCATCTATTGAAAATATTGAAATACCAATCGGAACCCAAAAACATTTTTTCGCATATCCATCAGAAACCTAACATTTATTTGTAATTTTGTGTACCTACCTATTTACTTACAGATAATTTGTAATTTATCATCATTAGTCTAATAGTAAACACTCATAATTTTTGATGTGGTAGCCATGTAATCATAATGATAACTATTGAAATGTGGAAGACAATGTACCAAGCCAGCCAGTTGATCGTAGAAGACAAAAACTATATTTTGTGAAGGGAGCTACTTCCGGTACTAATCCGGTATCACTATACCCAGTTTCAGTGAGAACTTACCTTATGATGTTCATGAGAATACGAAAGAAACTTTTTCTTTTGAAATAATCAAGGCGATCGATTTTTATCAGTTGATCGGAAATTATAAGTCGATTCATTTGAGCCTGATTTGCTTCCATTTTCTGAAATGAACACCGATATTAATACGAACAGGAGGAATTTTAACGATTATCTATATTCAAAAGTTTGCCTGGAAGAAATCGCTATTAACGATAAGGCTGCCCATTGTATTAGCTTAGCTTAAATGTAAATCTTTACGAAATTTCCATGTATGGTGGTCAATAAAGTATTATCTATCTATCTATCTAGTCGTCGGTAGGTACAGTACATTGGTGGCGTTCAATGTTAGTAGTAATCTGTTAATTTTCTGCCATAAAACTGAGATATTTTAGATTTTTACTTTTCTGGTTTTTGCTAGGAAAAAGATAGAAGGGAATGGTTTAAAAAAATGAGAATTGGGAATTTAGATTTTAGATTGAGAATTTATTACCTTGAGAGTCATTTCTAAAGACCGATGAAACTCTTTCTGATATAGTGTCGGGGGGAGCTTGAGAGCAGCGTTTGCCCTCCACAAGTAGCTACCGAGACGGGAGGGCATCCTCAGGTTTGGGTATTGGAACGTGAATAATACTTGTTCGCAGTGCATATCTCCAAGAAAGTATCGTTGTACATCGTGAATTGACCAATATCGACTGTCCGTGCTCCTGTCCGGAATCATTATATAGGAATCATTAAAGAAGGTTAACAGGGTTAAGGGTAAAATAGGGGTGCGTGATAAAACCAAATTCCACGGGGACGAAATCGCGGGCAACAGCCAGTATACTATATGAGTCAACAGATATGTGAGTCACCACGGAAATGGATCAAAAAAGGAATAAAATGTTCAGTTTATGTGTGAACGGGCTGTAATGAAACTCACAGCAACACGCCGTCATCAGGCAAGAGTCCATCAGCGCTCTCAACGTAACGGAGCCAGATGTGCGGGTCAGCGGTCCAGTCGCCCAGGGCGAGGTACCCGGCGCTGGGCTTGTACGGACGGGGCCATAGCAGCCACCGGACGGCTTCGAGGTGACCACCGATTTTAATACATTTGCAGTCTTCTGTAAATTAACTGCTTCATTAAATATTGCTTAAACGTTTTACACGATCAGTAACATCAAAAGTAGAGCAGTTTAAGAGCAGTAGAACTCTCGCCAAGTTCGTCCGGTACTGCCTCCATGTCCATTTCTGCCGCCGAGCATTAACGCATTCGCGTTACTGTGTTCCGGTTCGAAAGGTGTGTTTGCCGGTGAAATTATGGGCACATGAGACATTCCACCTACACGTTACGGATGTATACGATGCGACTTGGGTCGTGTCGTACCTAGTAGAGGAGGACCCAAGTTGCATCGGTTGTTATGGGCCGAGGTACCACTTAACACCAGGTGGGCCGTCGGCTCGTTCCGTAACAGGATGTTAAAAAGTAGCCGATCACATCGGACAGCATAATATGATGAGCATCATAATCATGGATCAGCAAGTGTTATTGCGTAAAGTGCGAGTAAAGAAACTTTGTAAGTGTTCGTTGACTTGTCATTCATTCTCATTGCCCTCCTCTAAGATTTCGCAGGAGGCGACAAAACACAAACACCCGTGATCGCATTTAATGATAATAATAAATTTATTCAAATAAAACATGGTAATGCAACAAATCGTAAAAGGTAATGACTCAAAAGTTTTCCATCGGGGAATTGAACTCGAGAACGTTTCGAAGACAAACTCTGTCTTCTGCTTACAACTAACGCGTTCTTCGCTTTGTAGATTTACGACTTACCACAGGAATTCAGAGCTTTGATGATGGTGGGTGGCAGTGGCACAAAACGCTTTGAATTCGGACGTTGCTGGTTCAAATCTAGCGACTAATGAGTTTTAAGCATCGGAACATTCTCAAAACGATAAAGGAAAACATAGTGGGGAATCTGGCACAATTTGGATCCAATAAGGTATAGAGACGGATTATAATTCCGATCTTACCTTCAGTACTCATTTTATAACTTTCTTTTAATACACCTTGAAGGTAAATCCTTCTGAAATTTATAAAAAAAAGTATTTTCTGGTGGGTAATAAAATGCTTATAAAGGTGTCATGACATATGAAATTATTTGCTAATGTCATATCAAATCTACACGAAATAGGTAACTAGCCGTGGAGTACGATATTCCGAGACTCGTTATAACGACGCCATACATTACTTAGCATATGAAATATATATATATGTTAATTATATGTTTTTTTATGTCATGTTAGTGACAGAAAGAGCTGACGGCCCACCTGATGTTAAGTGGTAACCGCCGCCCATTGACAACAGCAATACTACTCAAGTCCTCTACACCAAAGTACGAGATGACTCAAGTCGCATTGCGTTGCGATCATTTCATTTTCATTGCGTTGCGTCCATCACCCCGAGACGGGGATGTTACGTCTCATGCGCCTGCAATTTCGCCGGCACCCACTCCCTTCCACCGGAACACAGCAACACGAGTGCATGACTGCTTGGCGGCAGATTACCAGGTGTGGTGGCAGTACTTCTCCGGGCAAACTTGGCACAAGTTCTACTGCTACTTTGGGTTGCTCCTTTCACACCACCCGGGGGACACGTGTAGGGGTTCAAAGGGTTATCATCTACGGACGCGAGCAACAAGGCCCCCCGAATTTGCGCCTACGTCATTGAAAACTATTAACGAATAATCGATATCTTAATTTGTTGTCGTTTTGATATCGATGCGTCGGTCACTGCGCCCGGCACGGACATCTCTTCGCGGTTATGTGCAACCGTTTCAACTATTTAATATGCGCCCAATCGACGTAGAAGTACCGACATGAATGTGAAACAAAGTTTCGAAATTAGTTTTTGAAGCAAATTATAATTATTACAATTGAAACCTAAATCAGGTTCTGAGGAGTGGCCCATTCCTATTTATTTAGATGGCCACAAGAAAAGATTGATGTTTGCCGTTGTTGTGTACAGTGTGTGAATAAATGTCTTCTTTCTTTCTTTAAAAGTTAACACATCGAAACTTTTATGGGAGATGCTACTGTGACAGTAAGTACGAAGCAGTGTATCAACGCGTTTTTTCCATAGGTAAATCAAATATCAAGTGAAAGTCCCGTCTCGGCATGGAACCAACTACTATATTGACAAATGCAGGTGACGTAGCTGAAATTGGTCCTCTATCCTCTGCATACGAGGAAGCGATGGGAGAACTAATTTTCGAATAACAAATAGTAGAAGAATACTTATAATTGATTTTGCTGCTGGCTGTCTTATACCATAGTTGTCTTCAAGATTGAAGAAAACACATTATTTATCTCGCAAAACCAGGTGACAAGAGATGAGCAAGAGAAAAGAAAGGATTATAAAAATCGGATTCGTTAATTTGTAATTACGAAATAATCTTTCCTTTTATCTATAACACCCTACAAAGGATATTACCTACCAAAATTAAAAAAAATTGTAGTAAGCAACAAAGTCAGTGGGTGCCGGTGAAATTACGGGCACATGAGTAATTTGACTTTGACTTTGACTTGCTTCGCAGATATGGATTAGTGGGACAGCGAAAGAAAAATTACATCAATGCATTTTTTATATTTGAAAAAATATACAAAGAATTAATATTATTTGTTCTATACCTACAATTTCAAAATAAACTAATAAATGCGTTATACAAAATGGTTAAATATAGGTATACTAGATATAAGTAGGATAGATACAAATACATCGAAAAGATTGTTTTGAGAAACGATAACCCGTATCTAGACTTAGACTTCACTTAATATTTTAGAGTTATTTATATACGGTATTGTTTACATGTCAGCGGATTATAGATTCTCCAAATTTGTATATAATAATGTCATCAAGTATTATTATGATTTACCTAGTATTTATAATTGTATGTTTAGTAAAGGAATACATCGTCTACAGCTAAAATCGGGTTTATAATTATAGCAATCGAGGAGACACTCATTCCTAATCAAATACCTGCCAATATAGGAAACAAAAAAATTAGTACAGAGAATAAGAAAAGTTGAATAATAAATACAAAAATCAAGACAAATTAATACCAGTTTATCAGCAAGTATGTTTTTTTTTATATACTAGCTTACAGAAATTTACAGATTTTATATGTTAACACCAAAGTTAAGAAAACTTCGAGCTGCCTTTGTGAGATTACATTAAAAGGTGTAATGTTACTATGAACGTACATGTCGCTTTGGACGTAATATTATTGTCAAAGTCTAATGTAAATTCTCAGTCTTTATGTCGGTGACTGGATGGAATTAAACAGGTACTGGACACCAGTTAAAACGGTAGTAGTAAACTCGGAATGAAGGAATTGAATATGATTGATCTTGGGAAGTATACATGTAGATATGGCAGGGATATATTGCAACACATCACTTACTTTTTACCATAACTTAACTACTGGTGATATAGTGAGTAGTGTAGATATTTAAACTTTATTCAGATATACAAATTTAAACTTACGTTGTAGGTTGCACAAGGCAGTCTTCGTTTGACAGGCTTTGGAAACTGGAGCCAAATATTTTAATAGTTTTTAATTATACTGAAGTTAAGCGACTAGCCCTTCGGAAAACATTGGACTGTTTTTCAATTGGGCATACTATCATATGAAAACATTGTACATTAAATAGGTTTTTGATCAAAGCAACATCCACCCGAAGCGACCGCGTGTTTCACCTACAGAGATGAGATAAATCTTATTCTCGAACACTAGTAACATAGTTTTATTATCTAGTTGGCAGTTATTTGTTTTACATGAACTACCGTTGGTTAGCGGTTATATTAAGATATTAAATCTAGTCAGGTATTTCAAGCTTAGCTATATTTACTAATTAGTTAATTAACTACTCTAGTGAAATAAGATAATAACGCGTCCATTCTACAATTAAATTTAAAAGTATATAGCATCACGTGCAATTTATGGGAGTGGTCATTTTGTAAAAAGAAGCCGCCTAGAGCCGGTCTCTGCTCCCGCAATATAAGTCTCTCCCTCTACAAGCACTAACAAGAGACACATTATAACGACAGGTCCAGAATGTCAACTCTCAGAGTGGACGGAATATTTACTTATTCCAATTGCAATATATGTAATACACGGCCGAAAGTACGACCAGTTACATTTCTTTGGTTGCAGCGTATAGTGCGTGCAGTTTATACGTATTATCTTGTATGACCACTACCCCTAGCCGATGTGACCGCCAGAAACATAACCCACGACAAAATCACAGCCCCAACATAATGATAACATGCTTACTGCGGTACTCTGAGATCAACACACATCGGAGTTCCGTACACTATCCATTCGTCCCTAATGCGCGATTAACGTACCTTATGCATATATTGTTGAATAACATGATGGCACTAACGAGGAAACTACGTTATAATATACATCTATTGCGTTTACTTGTGATGATATAGTCGGTGTAACGGCGATACTCCTAACCTAATGGAAATAATAATATATCTTGGTATACCTACATAATACAAAAATGTAATCTAAGTTATTGGAATAGATACATATTTAATATCACTCCTAAGAAAAGAAAATACAATTTCACTAAATATTCACTTAGAGTGGTTAATATTTCGGATCAGACTAACATCCCAACGTCGTTCTTTTAATCTAGTATACCTACTCGCTAAAGCTCCGCTTGCGAAGGTATGCCACCTTGGTACTATATAAGGTATATAATACATAATACCAATAATTCATGTACATACATTCCTTCCACTTGACATAGCTCAGCTTTAATGGCGTTCACATTATAAATATCGCAACACGTTTTTAAACAGGAACACAATAATAAAATTGACAAAAATCCAACCAACTTAATAAACACATTTTGCAAATCTACTCGCGTATTGTGTCTACTTTCGACTCTACGGGGTGAGCAGGCACCAAGGTACGCATCTCGACACCCTGACCGTCTCATGCCCGTCACAAGTTGATTTGCAAAAACCTTAACTGCATTCCGTGGTATACCTCTTCAAAATAGCACCGCCATTAAGATTAATGTTATATTTATTGTTACAAATATATCCATCGTAACGATAACAAGTTCAAAATTGGTCAATCACCACTAATGATTTCACACCATGGTCACCAATCGGGTCCTTATCTTCAAGTGCTTTCCAACACGAAGTCATCTAACCCAGAGAGCATTCCT
Organism: Chesias legatella; assembly: GCA_947359385.1. NCBI lineage: Eukaryota > Metazoa > Arthropoda > Insecta > Lepidoptera > Geometridae > Chesias > Chesias legatella. The sequence goes on along the minus strand of OX375762.1, from coordinate 7,497,431 downwards.
ATATTTACCACTCCAGCCAAAACCTCGGCAATACACAGTTTCATTTCAAACTTCAAACGTCTCTAAACGATACATAGATTAAAACGTATCTTTTAACTTTGCAACGACTTCGCGAAAGTGATTAAACATCAAAAACGGAACGGTTTAATCTCTTAGTCTTTCTGCAAGTGCTAAAATCACAGCACAACATTCTTGCCCAGGAATGATCAATATCGATCCGCGGCCCGTGGGGCCGGGCCTCCTCTCAGACGGTCGGCTGCGGCTGCGGGTGTGCGTGTGGGTGTGCGTGTGCGTGTGCGTGCGCGTGTGCGTGCGCGTGCAGCGGATGCGTGGACAGGTGCGTGGACTCGCTGCGTCGCGGAGGCGCGGGAGGCGGCCGCTTCTTAATCGGTTTGGGATGTTCGCGTCGCGGCGCACCCGGCAAGTCGCGGCCATACACGTTCTCGTAGAATGGGTCCTCGAGGGTGCCTCCGCTAGGAGCACCGTAGTGTTCCTGCACCCACATCGAGACGGAGGCCTCCTTGTAGTCCTCCGAGAGCGGGTACTCGCGGAAGCCGAGCACCTCGTGCGGCGTCGTCGCCGGCTCTAGCTTGCACTTCTGCGCGACCTGCCACTTCTTCCGCATCACCCTCTGCAGGTCCTTCAGGAACTCTTTGGGCGGGTTACTGTTCGAGTCGGCCAGTTTCTTCGGGGACGAGAGGCGGGTGCTCTCGTTGCGTTTGGGCGGGGGCGGCTTTTGCGGTGAAGCCGGAAGCGTTTCCGCTAGATTGAAGCTAATCTTCTTATTTTTCTTCTCGGTGGAGCATGTCGGAAGATCGTCGGCGAAATTGACCTTTTTCATCGAGCTGGTTCGCTCCTTTACATTATCGGGACAGATTTTTTTTACAACCGAAGGGCTGCCGTTGCTCAGTTTCTTCGTCTGCAGCTCGACGAGACAGGCGCCGTAGGCGACGTTCTGCTGACCGTACAGGCTCTTGTCCGAGTGGAGGGAGGAAGTCTTAGAGACCTCCGAGGTGACGCTGTCGAGGGAAGGTTGCCGCGGGAAACAATGGGCAGAGTCGGAGGTGCGCGCGGAGAGGCGGCCCTGTCCGGCGCGCGCCGCCTGCTCGATCTGGTGCGCGGTCAGCTGGTTGACGATGCCGAGCACGCGGCCCGAGTTCGCCTCTGTGGCGTGCTCGGGGGGTGGCGGAGGGAGGCTCAGCTGTGAGCCGGACAGCTCCTCGAGGGTGTCCAGAGGCGGAGGCGGCGGGGGGAGGGAGTCGAGGCTCAGGGTGGAACTGAACATGCCGTCGATTACATCCTCCGTCGGCGGAGGGGGTGGGGGTAGATCCTCTGCCTCTTTGACGCACGTGGGAGCCGAATGAACGCGCTGGATCGTGTCGTAAATAGTAGAGTAACCGTAGAGACCGCTGCCGCTGTCACTGCTGTTTCTGAACGACGAGTCCCGCGAGATTGATTCGTAATGTCCGTAAGAGGGTGATGGTGGGGCTAGCCTCACGGGACTTCCCACGGAGCTGAGGTGACTAGAGCTCGTACTCCCGTGCACTGAGGGTGTCGAAGAATCTGAAACGAATTTTTTACTTAAGTGAAGGAATATTTTATGAATGTCTGGCGGGCCACGTTGCTCGCGTCCGTATGTGATTACCCTATGAATCCCTACACGTGTCTCCCGGGTGGTGCTAAAGGAGCAACCCAAAGTAGCAGTAGAACTTGTGCTAAGTTCGCCCGGAGAAGTACTGCCACCACAGTGACACGCCTGGTAATGCCGCCAAGCAGTGCATGCTCAAGTATTGCTAGTGCTAGTGTTCCGGTGGAAGGGAGTGGGTGCCGTTCACCGGCACTTTGGCTTGCTCCTTTTGCACCACCCGGGGGATTGCAGGCGCATGAGACGTGACATCTCGGGGTGACGGACGCAACGCAATGCGACTTGAGTCATCTCGTCCTATGGAGAGGACTTCAGTGGTATTGCTGTTGTATATGGGCGGCGGTTATTACTTAACATTAGGTGGGAAGTCGCTCGTTCCGTCACTTCAATGATATAAAAGAAAAGTTATTCAAGTAATTAAAAACTTTGGTCGACACCTGTTTAGAAGTATTTTTACATAGCACCCACCTATAGTGTGGTGTCGCTTGAGGGTAGAGTCGTCTGAGCGCGTGGCTCGCGGTCTTCTCGTTAGCGTGCCGGAGTCGGCTCCGCCGCCCTCTTCATCAGCGCATTCTACGTCTTTTTCCACCATTTCTTTCAGCTGCCGCGTCATCCATGTCAGAGGTATATTTGGTTTCATTGATGGCTTACGTTTTATTGTACCTGTAATTTATTAAATGTTTTTAAGTGTTTTGAACGTGCAAGACGTAAGAGCTTGTGGTCTAGATTTTGTTTAAAACTTATCATATTAAGTTATACAACTATCATATATACTGTTATACATATATACCAATGATGGACCTATATGATCTATAAACAGACAACAACAAAAGTTTAAATTGTATTATATATATATATATATATATATATATATATATATATTTTATATATAAATATATACATTATATATAAATATACATATATCGCCATCCCCGGCGAATAAAATGTTAATCGCAAAAACTAAATTTTACAGGAGAAATTAAAAACTGTTTTGAGTGAATATCTCAGTAACCTCCTTACCTAACGGAATATTTCAAATACCAAAAGAAACGTGATTTTTCATGAAGCAAATGTATGCCATTTAAAATAATATAAATATATTAGATATTAAGTTATTAAAGAAATTAATTTTACCAAAAATTCAAGACATCAATTTAAACCGTAAAGCAACATTACGATAGTATTCGTGTAAAATCTCAAGCAAAACGTCACGGTAATAGTGCCTTACTATCTTATTGGTTGATAAATTTCACACAACACTTTCCCATATCGTAATGTGCTATTACCATTGTATTCGCTGTTAAATAAACAATTACAAATTACAGTAACAGCAACTTACTATAACTTATATTATCTTATAACTTACCTATTTTAATTTGTAATGAAATTCGTGGTTAAGAATTTAATGATAGAGTTTAAAGTTGTTTGTTCGTGGAATAAAATTGTAAATTGCATTACGCAAAACATTATAAACATTCTTCCCGCGAATAAAATGGTAATAGCATGTTACTAGAAAAGTACTGCATCGATAAGCTCGTAATAGCCATTAACACCTTTATTCGTTGAAAAATTACATTAAGTAGAAATACGAATAATATTGCTAAATACGTTACAATACACATGAAAATTCTGTAATTCCTTATATATTCATAGAATCAACCTGAAAAAAAAGGAATATTTATATATAAAATATTCCTTTAGGGGTTTCTTGGCTGTTCTTCATATGGAGGGTTGGATAGGGTTTGCTTTGAACACACGTCAAACTTAGCCATAAGTACGCGTGACCTTTATGTTTTGAATATTGTTGACGTTTCCAAGCCATTTCTTTATGAATTCTATGGAAATAACGTTTTTGACTATGACTTAAAGTTTCAAAGTTTTGTTTCAATTGTACTATAACTCTAAAATTATTATATCAAATATGTTACAATTACCCACCCATGGGGAATTCGCAGTCGAAAGCACTTTCAGATGCCGTGCCACCATCGGAGAGACATCCGCTGGAACTTGAAGAGGAGGCCCGAGAGTGTCTGTTCACAATTATCATTCACGATATAATTATATTGAAACAAAGGAGTTTGATACATATATAAATCGCCAAGTCGCTACAAGCCATTCACCAAATTACATACATTTTATATAATGAATCCTTCTCTATACAATAAGGCTATGTACCACAAATATTTGTTAAGTTACTACATAATACAGGCCGATAAATCTATATATATATGATATATCCCATTATTTGAAATTTTGTATGTCAATAATTTTGTGGAGTCAATGAAAACTATCTTATCTTCTTCTCTTATCTATCTTCTTCACTATAAGAGCCATGTCTGATACTGATGTTTGCAGAGTAAACTAGTTTCCTGAATGTATCCGTTGATCGCGGCGAAATGTTGGATAATATACGTGCATTCTCGCCACCTAGCGAATAAGTTAGTAGGTACGAATGCATAATTCTATAGTGAAACCCTCACATCGACTATTTGGTTGAAATATGGGAAACATCAGCAAAAATCAGCCTAGATAAACTATGCAAATAAAACAAAAATAAATTACTTAAAACTTTAACGTCTCATCTAAGTGAATTACTGTCTTGTTAATAAGTTATTGATGACTTTGAACCAGAATGCGTCTATGCTATAATTTAATATTTTTTTGGACAATTAGCGTGGTCCCTTTTCCATATATTTTCAGAAAACTTGGTTTCAAATCCCTAATATGTAATTTATACCTAAAGTAACATTCATTTAGAAACGTAATACAAATCAGTTGGCATCATCAGGGTATATACATACCGAAGTCTTATTCTTGGAACGTTTTAGAAGACTATTTATATTTATATATAAACAGACTTATATACTGATATATTTATATACATTGTGTACAGCACATAAAATCGCAGCAGCGAGCAGCTATCGCACATAAAACTACATAAATGAGGCGTGACGTTTAGTTGACACTGAATGTCTTATTATCGCTTGCAAAAGTAATTGTGAAACACGTTGCAGTGAATTCGATAAGACCCTGACAGTATTCAAGAGGCGTGCACTGCAAGCTCTTATCTGAAACAACTGACGTAAAATAATCACGCAAAGTTCGTCCGGGGAAGTACTGCCACCATGCCCATTTCTGCCGCCAAGCAGTAACACATTCGCGTTAGTGTTCCGGTGTGGTTGCCGGTGAAATTAAAGGCATATGAGACATTCCACCCACACGTGTCAGAGTTAGGGGTGCATATGATACGACTTGTGCGTTGTCGTACCTAGTAGGGGAGGACCCAAGTCGAATCGGTTGTTATAGGCAGAGGTTACCACTTAACACCAGGACGTCGGTTGGTCCGTTCAGTAAATGTGTTACATAAATGAAAAACACGTTGCACATGCAATTATATTTATAAGTGAGCGCAGAGACATACACAAAGGACTTGTTTACTTATGTAAACCCTTAACGTATTTATTTGTTCATTAATAATATTGGTGGGCAATCCACACAGCGCCATCTAGCCCCAAACTAAGTACTATGGGAACCAGACAACTGATAGAATACATTTTTGTTTTGAAAATACGTTCTTATAATACATATTGAGACCAAGACACAGAATAAACATCTATATTCGTCACACAAATGTTTATCCTAGGTGGGAATCGAACCCACTACAGCGCAGAAGGCAGGGTTAACAACTGAGCCGTGAGGCCAGTCAAACATACAGCATTCACAGCATTACCTAAAATACAAGTTCGTTTTTAGTTTAGGTCTCAGTGATCACAATGTGCATAACATAAATCTTGTTTTTGTTCTGTTTTTTGACAATAAACTATAATTATTATTCATCTATACAAGTAAATAAAATTGAGGTGTCTGTTTTAAATTTATAATTTTATTATTTTTGAATTATTTATAATTAAAATAACCGCTTTTTACTAAGTGAATATGGATGTATACACGGTACATATACCAAAACAACATTTTTTTAAATTTTTGTGTCTGTCGGTGTGTCTGTTTGTTCCGGCTAATCTCTGTTATGGCTGGACCGATTTTGACGGGACTTTCACTGGCAGATAGCTGATGTAACAAGGAATAACTTAGGCTATTTTTCCGAAGGGTATATATATAATTCCACACGAACGAAGTCGCGGGCAACAGCTAATATTAAATAAAATTTATATAATTTTGTATCATTCGCTGCAATTTAACGCATACAATTGAAAGTAAGTCATGCAAGTTTACAAAACTCGTGCGAACAATGGATACTAACCTGCCGCTACTTATGTCTGAGTTGCCAGCGCTACCGTTGCAAGACGTGGTCTGTACGGGCATTATGTTCACGCCCACCGTATTGATGATATTGCTTTTCATAGGGATCGATGTTATCTGCATTATAAAGTTATTAGAATATACGTTGAGAATGTGTTATTATGAGTTTTAATTATTACTATTAAAAACAGTAGAACTCACGCCAAGTTCGTCCGGGGAAATACTGCCACCATGCCCATTTCTGCCGCCAAGCAGTAACGCTTTCGCGTTATTGTGTTCCGGTTTCAAAGGTGTGGTTGCCGGTGAAATTACAGGCACATGAGACATTCCACCCAAACGATGCGATTTGGGTCTTGTCGTACCTAGAAGGAGAGGACCCAAGCCGCATCGGTTGTTATGGGCCGAGGTTACCACTTAACACTAGGTGGGCCGTCGGCTCGTTCCGTAACTGTATAACATAAAATATATATGAGAACATGACTATTGTATACGCACCGAACAAGACCTAGCATGAGCCAAATGGTCAAGATCTTCGTGAGTCAGTTCCTCTATTAGGGCGCGATGATTTTCCAGCAATTGTTTTCCGTGCTGTAATATAATGACATTTATTATAATTGCAAGAACTTGTCTCAAATGTTTGCTGCTAGATATCTTTACAAACCTTGGCTATCCGCATGGCGGTGAGCCATCTCTCAAGTGTGCGCTGGTCATCTGCGCACAGGAACTTAATAAATTTAACACTCTTTGGTTGTTGCAGCCTCGGGTGCTTTATTGCGAAGCAAAAGTCTGTAGGCGATTTGTACTTCTTCTTCCAATTCAATCCGATGTACACCTCGTTATTATCAAACGTCGCCAAGCATACCAACTCTTTCAACGTTTTCACTTTATCTTTTGGTGAGTAGTACAGTCCTATAGAGGAAAAAAATTAAACAGTTATAGTCTTAACACCGTATATTAAAATGGAATTGCGTGTCGTTAAGGTAAATGTGTTCGCAGAGGCATTTCGCAAGGCTACGTGTATTACAGAGTGTGGCTACACGGCGCCAGCTAAAGTACTAACCGGACGGTCTCAATACGCAGTAGATTTTTTTCCATCCCTTTTTGGAATCGTTCTTAAGATACAGCGGCCCCTCCATAGGTGGTACTGGATGCCCTGATACGGAAGGAGTAGCCGTGGCAATGCCGTTTTGGCCAAAAAATTCATCTATAATAACCTGCCTCGAATGTTCGTCATGTTCACTTGACCATCCTGAAAAGATAATATGAAAATAATTAGTATGGATAGAGATATCTTCCCATTTATGAAATAAGGTATAAACTCACCTCGATCGTCTTCAGTAAGGAGAAACTTTTCCGGTGTTTGGAATAAGGAAATTTTATCAGGTCTTTCGGCAAAAAGTATTTTGTTTTTAGATTCTCTCGTCCATAGCATTAAATTATCAACTAGCATTTCATGGTCCTCGTAAACACGCTCTGAAAACAAAAAAAAAAACTATATTTATTTGATTCTCGTAAATAAATTAATGACAATGCTGTAGATTAAATCCTTACCCATGTGGAGATCTGGCAAGTGTTCCACTACTCCCCACTTTGGCTCCATGGTAACGTGGTTTTTGTCAGCCAGCAGTCTAGCTACATATCCGCAAGTCATTTTTTCGTCCACTAACAGGCTTTTAGAAGAGCCGTCCATGGAAAACGCTTTGATAAAAAGCTTTTTCACATTGGCTTCACGCATACGTTCCAACGCTAACTTTATTTTGTCCGCTTTTTGTTGAAAACTCGGATCCTGCGTAAAACGAATTGTTGTTTGTATCAATAGACTTCACACAGATAAAAAGCTTAAATTTCAATGTAAGAATGAGAAAAGAGCTTTACCTTTTGCGCTGGATGTATGTTATGTTTGAGAGCTTTGCATTTAGAGCTAGTGCTGCTAGATGCGGAGGATTCGCTCGAAAGCATCGATACCTGACAATATAAGGAATATATTATGTACAATAAAATATCGATCTTAAAACTATGTAAAGTAAAAAACCAAAAATATGTTAATTAAAATAGCTTACAGTATCGCTAAAAGCGGAATCATTATCTGGGGAGTCCGTGCGTGCAATACTGGAAGCTGCGTCACCAGCGTCTTTCTCTTGACTATGAGATTCAGCAGATCCAACGCCTTCTGAAAAATATGCACATGGCTTATTTTAATCGAATTCTTCCTCGGTTATTTCACTGATATAGTGATATAGTCTGGAATAAAAAGCTTGTTTACAATTGCGGCAATTTGAGAAAAGTGTTTTCGTTTAGGTTGCGATGATTCCTGATTCAACAGAAATATTAAAGATGTATCACCAAATTCGTACTTACTCGCAGATACTCTTGATATTTCCTCGTCATATTCAGAGTCCAAAGCGCAAAGTTCTCCGAGGATTGCGTCTAAGTCGGCATCCTGCGTCTCTTCAAGGTTTGCCATGGAGAAGCGGTACGTATCAATGCGAGGGGCGACAATTTCCAAAGGCCTCATAGCCGAAGCTGCATCATTGCCAGTGTTTAGACCCTGAAAAGATAATATTTTGTTACACAGGCAACACTAGCATTTGTATGAGGAAAGGGAAACCCACAGACTACTTGGCCTTTTTAATTTTATATTAAGTAGCTCGCCGTGTCAATGTGGCCAGTATAAAAGCTCTTTTTTCTTCTTCTCTTTTGATGTGAAACATCTATAGCCGCACGTAAAACCGATTTCTGACGTGGCGACGCGTCGCCACGGCATGCGTTGCATATTACTTTTACAAAATAATGTCGATGTTTCACATCTGCCAGGATCCCGTGACGGCTCACATTTTTATTTTTCTAAAAGCTCTTCTTTACGTTGCAAATAGTCGCCTTAAAACAAGTTTTTTAAAATAATGTCATAAATGTTATATGTAAACCACTAGTTATTACCTACCTTTAGATATTATAAATTATGTTTAATTTTCATTGTTACTGGTACAAAGATATTGCTTAAGTGCTTATGTCGTGGGTCCACTGTATTTCTAAGTCACAGGTACATACACTTAGTTTAGAAATCAGGGGTTCATCTTACTATTATGCGATAGCCTATTTCTTACACCTCGATGTCGCCGTTTTCGATGTATTTTTAACTTTGTAAGCTTTTATGTGAATAAATCTCTTATTATTATTATAGTGAGTGCGCGTACAACTTCTGACACGTCAGATGGAATATCTCACGTGCCTGTTGTTTCGCCGGATATCCTGCCTCGATGCCATTATGAACACTTAAACGGAAGTTGTCTTTAAATTAACTGTCGTGATTGCTTTGCCGTGAAGATTTAGTTCCTACTATGAAAGAAGTTCCGGATCTACAGCGTTACATGTATTTGTACGTCTATTTCTTAATAAATGGCTCAAAGGTTCAATAAGGCATTTAGTTAATTGTAATCATTATCCTTCTGTACAAAATAAAATAGCTTAAATTGTCTTAGTGATAAGCATATGATTTCCATAGTACAAGCTCTGCTTAGTTTGGGGCTAAATGGCGCTGTATGAATTGTACACAAATATTACAGCTTTCTCAGTCATCATCGTTACGTCCATTGTACCACTTTTATGTCTACAGCAGTATATTTTTTTGTTTTTTACTTATGGTGTACAATAAAGATATATTCTATTCTAAGTCTGTTTGTTTGTGTTGAAAAACACAAACAAACAACGCTCTTATCACACTGTCACTCACTTTCTAAGTTACACCACACGTTCTTAGCAAAGCTCTCATTTCCACTATACTTGTCGTAGGAAAATAAATGCCTGTTCAATCCAAATCTTTCAAATCGGAGCACAGTAACGCTTACGTTACTGCTTGGCAGTACTTCCCCGGACGAACTTCACGCAACTTTTACTGCCTTTATAACATATACGTACTTATTACTAACTAGCTGTTGCCCGCGACTTCGTCCGCGTGTAATACGGTTTTATCACGCACCTCTATTTGACCCTCGGAAAAGTCGTTTAAGTTACTCCTTGTTACATCAGCTATCTGCCAGCGAAAGTCCCGTCAAAATCGGTCCAGCCATTTCAGAGATTAGCCGGAACAAACAGACAGACAAAAAATTTAAAATTTTTGTTTTGCTATATGTACTGTGTATACATCAATATGAACTTAGTAAAAAGCGGTTATTTTAATATTAAAAACAGACACTCCAATTTTGTTTATTTGTATAGATTGATATATATGTATTACATATTATACTTATGAATCAATGGCATCACAGGTACCAAAAATATGAATATGGATGGTGATTCCATAATCATGCCAATGTTATGAATATATTATCTATTCATGTCGAAGTCCACAAAACAATATTGGGTACGCATTGTCCTTTGAAACAATGAAGTTGTCTTTATGAGTTTGTAAGTTGGGTAGGTACTTGCATTTTGTGCCTTGTGTTTATTTTTAGGGATCGATGGTGGAATAATGGGTAACATATTTTGTGCTAAGAAACTTCAAAGGATTCCTAGAATTCATTTGGTTTAGTATTTTAAATTTTACACTTGTTGGTTGCCGGTGAAATAACGGGAGCATGAGGCATTCCACCCACGTCTTGTTACGGGTGCATAGGGAGCGACTTGGGCCCTCTCGTACCTACGTAGGGGGGTGGAGGGGGACCAAGTCGCATTGCTTGTTACGGGCGAAGAAGTTAGAAGTAGAAGGCGGTAGAAGTTACCACTTGTATTCAGAGGGGCCATCGGCTCGTTTCGTAACTGTATCAGAAAAAAACTAATTTTTGTTTTTATTAAATGTCGTTTTAGTTTTTACATTGAATATGGTGAAATCAAGAGACTTAACAAAAGTAAACAGTACATGTGTTGCAGATATGGTGCTGTTTATTACAATCATGTGTTTTATATACAAAATATTTATGTAAATATCGCGTCTGTAAATTCAAGAGTAATATTGTATGTCTGGGTGTTGATATGTATTATATGTATGTATTTACAAAAAAAAAGTAAGTATTCTATCAGTTGTCTGGTTCCCATGATACAAGCTATGCTTAGCTTATTTTGGGGCTAGATGGCGCTGTGTGAAATGTGTACCAATATTTATTTATTATTAATTTAAGTTTATTAATTTAATATATAAGTAGTTATTACAGTGTGCCCATATTCCGAGTGGATACATACCGTGGCTGAAATATCCAATGTTTGCGCCATAGTTTTATTATCAGTTGGGGAGTTATTAGCACTTTTGGACTTTCCTGTCAGTCGAAAGCTCCTGTTCAGAGAGGAGAGAAACCCTCCGCGTTGCCACTTGCCCGGCTCGCTCTGTACATCAGTCATCTCGTTTACATTGCTGTTACTGGCGCGCTGACTCACCGACTAGCGCCCGCTATTAGCAATGTGTGCCAAACACCGGCACACTCCTGCTACTTATCCATCATTCCCACGGACAATTGACGCGAACGGCGCGGCGCGGCGCGGCGTGCGATATCAGGAATTTAATCTAGTCTAGTGTACAAGACGAGAGTACGGTTCACTTTCACCGCCCTCGGAGTCTGCGCGGGACCGATAAACTAGGAGTGAGTGACCTCCGCTAGACACTTTTTCGCGCACAACTTTTGATAATATTGTATTAAAACATAACAAAGGACGTTATGTTTAGTGTACTGACGCGGTGGACGCGTTGAACGCCCGCAGTGTCGACCGCGACTCTGTCGGTGCGAGTGGAGCAAAGTGAAGTGAGTTGTGTTACAAAATGAGCCATGAACGCGAAGGCAGGCGATGGCCGCGGTGGCGGGCAGGCGTGCAGGGGGGCGCAGACGGGCCGCGCACAGCGTTGTCAGGCGTCCGGATAAAGCCGGACACTGTCAGGCTTTTTGGTTGCGTGTCCGGCCAATTACAGGCACATGAGATATTCCACCTGCACGTCTCAGAGTTACGGGCGCATACGATGCGGCTTGAGTCTTGTCGTACCTAGTAGGGGAGGACCCAAGTCAACCCAACCCGAGTTTCGTTAGAATTTAAGAAGATTTTATGGTTTACGATGAAAAGCATAATTATACTTTAAAAAAATAATTGTCATGTAATACTATGACAAAAAAAAGAAGCTAAGTTATCCGGCTTTTTGACACAAATGTCCGGCTAAACTAGCTGGTATGTCCGGCTTTTCGGTTGAAAGACCTGGCAACCTTAGCCGCGCACACACGCGAGTCCCGCTACGGTACGACGCGACGCCGACGCGACGCGACGCGACGCGACGCGACGTTGCCTCCAGTGGTGGTGTTGCGTTTGTGTGCGTGCGGTCCCCTCGTTTTGAAGGAACCCTCTCTATATCGCAATTTGACTCGTGGCGCACCCGTACCCTGAGCCGAACTGACGGCGCACCCACTTCTAATGCCGGAACGTGAAAAGACCTCTACGATTATACTTAATGTCATAAAAAAACCTGAAACTAATGCTTGATTTATTCATTTATTTATTTTATTACAAAGCATGGGCGTTTTTCATTATATTACATGAATTTCACGTCCCTGAAATCACATCTCGAATACAAAATGAAAGAACAAGAGCAAAATGAAAGCATAAAATTCGAATCCGTCAAAATTAAAGAATGTTTTTATCAGTTCCTGTGTCAGATATAATTATCATGATGAATTGTTCTATCTTGAAAATTTGTGAAAGAATTGTTTTTCCTTGACCAGATTAAGGATCAAATTTCACATAGCAAATCATAAGAGATATTCACTTATTTGCATGTAAGCTGCCTATAGATCTATTTTTTATTGTAAGATCTTCAATTTAGATGTTCTCTTCTCTATTTTTCTAATTGCAGTATCTTTGAATTTACTACGATTTGAAGATACACATTATTTGATTAAATGTTTATATGATAGAGTAATTGCAACTACCTATGTTTTATGAGGGTGAAACTAACATAAGAGGGACCCTTAATCACATTTTTATACATATTCATGTAGCTTATTCCTATTCAATAATTGACAAGTTAAAATGGACAAATCAGCAAAAGTACCTACTATAAAAACACCTAACATAAATACCATGATGGTTAAAACATGTCGGAGAATTTGTATAATTCGTGAGATTCGCATGAGACTTGTGATTGTACATTTTTGTACCCACGGCGTATGTAATAGGTATGACCTACATTTTTATTCATTTTGTCTTACTTTGCTACAACCACACCCACGCTCATTTTTGTTGTATACAAAATGTTTTGTTGTTATTTTTTTGATCGGACTGAACATATGTTAATAAACATCATATTCGTTCGCTGTTAAAATTTTCTTTTTTTGGCTTTTATACTTATCTGCTGCCCCCTGGGGATTGTAATTATCGTGAATTACCCAGCTGCACTCCCCCCACGTATAGTCAGGTGTTATATTTTTGGTTTCACGGCATCCTTTTTTTGTCGATGTCCTCAGTTGGGAGAACGATCCGATAACTTAATTTAATATTACTTTTGCACACCTGCTCTCAAAATTGACTCTAGATCAATGACAGACTGATTAGAGAGATAAAAAGCAGGTGTCCGAAAATTGGAGTGTTAAGCATCCATCCAGTATCTCTGTCCACTAATTGGCTTGAAGAGAAACGATCGAGAATGTTTTTCTTAGAGGTAATTAAGTACTGAACTCTTTCATCATTGTCTTCGCACTGCCAGTTTTTATATTTTAACTACTCCGTGATTTCAGTTTTTCCGTACGTCGCGTCGTAGAAAAGTAACTCAGAAATTGACCTGATCATAGGCAAAAATGGATGATCAATTGATAGAGCAATATAAATTTTAAGTGAATTATATTGTTCCCTACTCTTTAATAGAAAGAAAGAAAGAGTATTTATTTTGCAAAAACAACACACATATTAATAACTAAAAACAATATCGTTAGACACAACTCATAACGTAGGAGAAATGTGTTGAGTTGGCAAAAAGGGTCCCTGTCTCAGCATAGTGCTGCACACTAAAAGAGAGCGCAGCGCTGGTTTTCAGGCAGGGCCCACAGGTAAGGTCACGGACACGGTCCACAAACATACTGAATACTATAGAATGGAAACAAAGATATCTTTTACAAAACAGTAATTAATAAGAAATAATTAATAGCAAGTTCACTTACGCAAATACTCTACATGAACCATATTTTTTGCATTTCTTTTTTATTGCCCTTCTTATAAAACTAATAGATATGATGTTCAAAAGCTGCGGTGTTTATGAAGTCAGCAAAGATATTTTTATTCATATTTGTTTGGACTTCAATTTTTATATTTTATACTAGCTGCACCCCGCGGTATTTCCCGCGCCGAGTAAGTCAACCCACGGGCCCACTGCACTTTTCCGGAATCAAAGTAGCCTATGTGCTAATCCAGAATATAAGCTATCTTGATACCAAAATCATCCAAATCCATTCAGCCGTTTGAGCGTGAAAGAGTAACAAACATCCATACAAACTTTCACGTTTATAATATTAGAAGGATTCATTTGCGAAATATGTTACGACATCCCATATAACCACAAAAATCCTTGTACAAACCCATATTAAACTATATATATATATATACTATAACTATAGTTTTTAAATCGTTGCATGTGATTTAAAGCAACATCAATTATTATACATAGTACACGGTGCCTCAAAAGAGATGTACAAAAAAAAAGGGAAACAGGTGCTGAGAGAAACCACCTGCCTGAGTCGATCGACAGATGTGCGAGATGCTTTATTGATCCCAAACCATCCGCGTCGCGCCGGCGCCGCGCCGTGCCCCATAATCACTGTACCAACTGCTTCTGAATACATTCTAAAGATTATTCATTAGCGCAACAATTGCAGGACACGAGAGGTGGGCTGAGTAACGTTCATTACAAACGGTAAACAGCCAGTCCATTTACTATATGAACGTCTAGCCGGCGCGGCGCGGCGCGGCGCGGCGACTTCGTCCGCGTGGAATTCGGTTTTATCATGCACCCCTATTTTTACACCTCCGCGACTTCGTCTGCGTGGGATTCGGTTTTATCACCCCTATTTTACCCCCTCGGAAAAGTAGCCTAAGTTACTCCTTGTTACACCAGCTATCTGCCAGTGAAAGTCCTGTCGAAATAGGTCCATCCATTTCAGAGATTAGCCGGGACAGACAGACAAAATTGTATAAAAAAAATTGTTTTGGTATGTGTACCGTGTATACATGTATATGCACTATGTAAAAAGTGGTTATTTTAATATTACAAACAGACACTCCAATTTTATTTATTTGTATAGATTTCAGAGAATAATAACACCTGTTAGGTAAATATACGTCGATCCATTTGTAGCTTGTGCTGAGTTCGCCCGGAGAAGTACTGCCACCACACCTGGTAATCTGCCGCCAAACAGTGATGCACTCAGAAGGGAGTGGGTGCCGGTGTAATTGCAGGCGCATGAGACGTAAACATCCCCGTTTCGGGGGGATGGACGCAACGCAATGCGACTTGAGTCATCTCGTACTTCGGTGGAGAGGACTCGAGTCGTATTGGTGTTGTCAATGGGCAACGGTTACTTAACATCAGGTGGGCCGTCAACTCGTTCTCCATTACATAAAAAAAGCCCCTTCTATTAGAAAAACCAATAAGAATTAATTCACTGGCGTTAAAAGACTAGCCTTATACCTCAGTTGGTAATAACCCTGACTTCTGCCCTGTAGGTCGTGGGTTCGATTCTCACCCAGGACAAACATTTGTGTGACGAATATAGATGTTTGTTCTGTGTCTGGGTGTTTAATATGTATATGTATTTATTTACAAAAAAAGTATACAAGTATTATATCAGTTGTCTGGTTCCCAAGGTACAAGCTATGCTTAGCTTAATTTGGGGCTAGATGGCGCTGTGTGAAATGTCTACCATTATTATTATTCACTCATTTCCTGGTAGTTAATTCCATTATTTATTGTCGTACAAATAATTTACCAATATTGAAACTGAAATTGCTTTTGTATGAAGTTCCATGATCAACGTTTTTAGAACTGGCAGTGAACGTAACATGGTAATTACTTACAAGTAAAATGAAAGGCTATTTAGATGCTTCGGTGGACACTAAGTATTGTATATATGTATACCCCATATACCATAGATGCGTGACTAGGCAACGAAACGGGATGCATTCATTTAACTACAGCTGCATCGAAAATGTGGGTTTCATACGTAAACAGGTGCAAAGCTTTTTTGGTGATTTTACACAACTTAAAAACCTGTATTTTATCATTAAATTTTTATATTTTTTTTATCAATTCCAAAAGAGACTTGCTTTTACATTTAAAAATATAATAAATGAATGTCGATGACGCATTTAGCGAGGTTAAAATGATTATGAAATCTTCAAATATCACAAATAATTATTACGGCGCTAACTTCCGACTATTTATCAAACTATTACAAAGCTTCATAATCTCAGAATAGTCAATTAGTGACCCGTTTTTGTATGTTTATGTCAAATTCAATCGGAACATATAAACATTATTTCAAGTGAAATGTTCTAGAAATTGGTTGGATCACGAATTAGTATATGCTGTTTTGTATAACAAAAGGTCGGTTGAAAATCCAGTTGCGTTCGTATCGGAGATAAATTGCTGCGGGCGCATGATTATGTCAAATCTTAAGAGCCATATGGTGGCGAGCACCTGCGCCCGCGCCGGCTGCCACCACACGTGATGGCCGCGCCGCCTCCGTTTTTTTTTATGAATTGACTATGTTGCTTTTGGCCGCAGATGGCCTTGACAGCGTAGTGCCAGCAGAATATCATTTTTGGGTACCTGTACTAACCCGACATTACTAAGCTGGTGTGCCTTTTTTGACGCGACAGAATGTTATAATTTGGATAGTCTGCGTAATACACAGATTAATAATTCCTGTTGTTTGTTTTTTATTGGGAAGTATTTCTTCTTTTTAATATTATGTTCACGAACATTTCTTTTCTATAAGCTTAACACTATTCAATGTGGTTTTTGCAGTGCGCACATAAATGTTCCAAGCCAGATCAAAACTGTATCCTAGATTAATATTTACATTGTTTGCCTGTAATATGTATTGTGTATCTAAATAAATAAACGAATTTATGTTTGTCTTGCTTGTTTGTAAACACTTCATCACCGTACGTGTCCAATATTGAAAATAATATGTCTCTAAAAATATACTGTTTCTTTCTTTCTTTATTGACATAAAATAGCATTATTTATTTATTTCAGGCTACTTAGTATTAAATACATTGGCCCATAAAAATAGATACCTTAGTGACTAACATACATATAATAACTTAAGCAAATGAAAGGGATTTTATTTCTTGGCCGCTTCCCTAAAGCGTATTTGTAACTGGGTGGCCTGGCCAGCTTGCAACGTCAGTCGATGTCTTATTATGTCCAGATGGGACTCCTTGGATAATATGTAGCGTGCTTGTGCTTACCGCAGTGAGTACTGTGAGTTCTCCCAGCCACTCGTTGAGCAGGGCTTCCGGGTCATCAGAGGAGGAGCCTGCACCCGTCTCCTCAACCAACGCCATCTGGATAAACAGACATATATGTTAATTTTAATATTACACAAGATTTTAAGCAAACTCACGCCACGTCCGGGGAAGTACTGCCACCATACCCATTTCTGCCGCCAAGCAGTGACGCATTCGCGCTACTGTGTTCCGGTTTGAAAGGTGTGGTTGCCGGTGAAATTACAGGCACATGAGACATTCCACCTATACATCTCAGGGTTACGGGCGCATACGATGCGACTTGGGCTTGTCGTACCTAGTAGGGGTGGACCCAAGTTGCATCGGTTGTTATGGGCAGATGTTACCACTTAACACCAGGTGGGCAGTCGGCGTCGGCTCGTTCCAAAACTATCCAACGTTAAAATAAGGTTTTGGTTGTATATTTGATCATTTAATACTTAATTTTAACGACAACTTCTAACTCCCACAGTCATATGCTTCAATGTTTCTAACTTCACATTTATTTGAACAAGTTAAGTGTCAAATTAAAACCGCCCAGAGATGTTAATATCTAATTAATTATTTTAATCACATTAGGTCATTTCATTGTTTTAATCTAAACTACATGCAGTTATACTATAGCTTACAAAGTATTAACCAGTTCCCCTGTTAGTTACACGATCACGAAGTTATTCAACGGTCGAAGCGGACGAAGTCGCGGGCAACAGTTAGTAGTAAATAAAAAAGTACCATTCCATATTGAGTCGTATGTAGTTATTTACGTGATTGGCAATCGCATTCATAATGGTGAGCAACAGCTGTTGAACGCAAATGAGTCTGACCACGTGCGCAGCTATAATCCACAATTTTAGGGTTCCTTGTGCCACCTAATGGAACGGAATGGGTCGAATTTAGACTCTACTTAACGGTGTAGAATTTTCTCGGAAATATTTCTAAGGCAAAGTCAAAAACTTTATTGCCATAGAATTCATAAAGAAATGGCTTGGAAACGTCAATATTATTCAAAACATAAGGTCACGCGTACTTGTCGCTAAGTTTGACGCCTGTTCAAACCCGATCCGATCCTCCATGGGGAAGAAAGAAAAGAAACCCCTAAAGGAGGGCTTTCTTCTTTTTTTTGCGAGCACGATCCTTGTACCTGTCTTGAAGTCTTCTTTGGAAAGTAATTTGGTAAATTTCCTCTGTATGTTTTTACCTAGCTGATGGGTGTAAATTGGGAATTATTTGTTGGAGGCAAGTGTTGGAGAGTTACTCGTGGAATAATTGGCAGAGACGAGCTTTTCACTAGACACGTCTACGTTCCCACTATAGGCGCCACAAGGTTACAAGTGTGCCTATTTAAGTTCTACGTTTCTATTTACGTATGTAATAATTATGTGTATGTATGTGTATTGTTTGAGAGATTTAGTCTCGAAATAAGGGTTATACATAGTATAAGATAGGTATTTCTGCTCAAAGAAAAGTGGGATAAAATAAAAACCAGGCTCAACTTCATGTCATGTTAAACATGTGAGCTTATTAGATTATTTTTGAATATTGATAAGTTTTGGAATGTAAATCTTACAAATATTTCGTTTTAGTTTTTGAAAACATTACTCAAAGAACATAAATCACTCAATCCACAATTTCTCTGAGAAGAATACTACCAGTAACTAAGCAAAGAAAATTAAAAAGTATTAGAATGATTTTCTTGTAGGGTTTCGCAAAAAGATACATTTTATGGATACATATTAGAGAAAGCCAGTCGGAACCCTAAGTTCCCGAGCCACACTTCGTCAGTTTTTGTGGGTGGTTTTTTTTATTCATCTTGCAGCTTGCACGCCCTCGTAATGCGGACATTTTAGTCTTTGTTTCAATAATAATAATTATAATATTGTTTCTAAGCTTTTACATCCAAGTAACAGATAGCTTACAGTTATTTTGTTCTCGGAAAGTCTAATAACTGAGTAGTATGATAACTATTGAGCGTATTTCGAAGTATTAAGATTAGCCTGTATTTACTTAGTCAGCCCTTACTTATAACATTATCTCAGATCTGCCTCACTTAATACAGATTAAGTGAGGCAGATAACAGAGATTCTGTTTGGTAGACCAGGGAAGAATACATAGGGAGAGTGCTATAAAAGCTTGGTTTTCAGAATATTTGATGAATTCTCGAAGTTGGGAAGTGTTTTGTGTGTGTCAGTGCGGGTGCGTGTGTAAATATGGATAGATACAATATTGGTAATAATTTAAATTTATCTCAATTTCAGTGTCAATTTAGTTCTTATATAAACAACCGACCATTGTTATATAAACGAGCTGATCTGTCACACTAGACGTTAAGTTATTATCTGATTAAAACTATTTTAACTGACCGCCCGCGCCGCCACAGAATAACGGACAGTGACTCACCGGTGCCGGTCATACCTAATGGCTATCTTGATTTTTTGCAATCGCTAAGTAAATAAAGAGCTAAGTGGGCCAACATGACACCATTTCTGTTTGATCGCTAAGTACCGATCAAGCTCTCGGCCGGTTTGCAGACAAAATTCAAGTTTCAATGAGTTTGAGCCTGATTTCAAGCTAAAATTAACAGACATGAAATTGTTCCTTGTCAAAGTATCAATTGTATGAGTGATTAGTATGATGATGATGATGAGAGAATGTATGGGTTTATATAAACATTTCAATAACTAACAACACAGTGGGTCACATGAATGTGGTGTGAACATCAATTCGATACAAAGTATGTATCGAGTAGTCTGTCATTCGCCGACATGGGAAATATAAAAAGGTAATAATATCCTTCGATTAGTGACGTCGGAAAAGTGGGCATATAGGTCAAGTCAACAGGAAGTGCCTACTTCAAGTGTAAAAGAGACCCACCCTGTTTCCGGAAGGCTTGAAATCGAATAATTAACTAACCAAACAAGAACTTTGAATCTCCAATATACTCACTCGAAAGATTTAATAAACATTAAAGGCGAATATACAGAATCACCTTTGGCGAATAAAAAAAAAAATTGTTTGGTACACGGTAGAATACAAAATCAAAACTAGTTTCTCAAAAAATAAACATTACCTAGGCACGCACAAAGTGCCTCTGGAAATGGGTATTTTAACTTTCTCAAAACGGTAAAGGGAAATATCGCTAGAAAGCCTAGTATATTGTAAAACAAAAAATACGGAAACATGTTTTTTTTTTGTTAGTTTTATCTACTTTGAGGCTCATGTTAATTCGTTCTCAATATGATAGGTAAGAAAAATAAAAAAATACGTTGAAAGTTTTAAGGCACGCACGAAGTGGATCAGGTAATAAGTTTAATTATAAAATAATAGTGAGTATGCTCCTCTCAGCCATCTTCTATGAATCTTCATGAATATATGAAGAATTCAAGATTCATTTTCAAATAAACAAATTTATATCATTCGGCGTGTCTGAGAAATATTACTATGATAAAGAAGAATTAACCCTGTACTACCTGATACCCTATTTAAGTTGATTTTACTTCCGGTATCGGTATCCTATACATCTGTTTTCGGATAGGATCTCAATCTCACCGAGTTAAAATCAGTCTCAGTTGGAGCTTAAAAGTAATTAAATCAAGTTAAATAATCACCAGAACTCTTGGCACTATTGTAATCTCATTCGTTTAGGTTGAATGTAACTGTTATGGTCTTCTATTGTGTTGTAATTCCCAAATCGGGTTTAAGAAATTAATCTTCCAAATTTAGCATAAAACAATCGCTGTACCAGTCACTGACCTCTCCTTACTACGAACGCTCCCGTCAATAGCTTTGTTTATGATTTGCGAACAAAATAGCTGGATATTTCTCAGAATGTACTACTTTAGCAGGAATCGTTATAATATCCATTATAGTCCTGACGTAGGCTTCTATCGTACATTCCGGTCATTCAAGGAGACGAAATTAGGTTAGGTTAGTTACAGGGGTTTTTTTTATTACTATAGGCTCACATTTGACCGCAATCTCACCTGATGTTAAGTGACGATGCGGTCTACGATGTAGCATGCTTGCCTAGAAAATACCTATTCACTCTCCTCTTGAAGACCTCCAGATTATAGTTCTCGGGAAATACAGACGCAGGCAAGGAGTTCTACTCTTGGGCTGTCCGCATTATGAAAGTGGAAGCAAAACGCTTCGTACGAATGTGAGGGAATTTGACCAAGAAAGGGTGACGCGATGCTGTACGTCTGGATGTAAAGTGGTAGAATGGAGATGGGGGAATTAGATCGTGCAATTCAGCCGCGCACTCCCCGTAATGTAACCTATAGAATACCGATAGACTGGCTACTTTGCGTCGGTGTTCGAGACTTTGGAGTCTAGCCTCAATCAGTGTATCGTCCCCAATAAGCCTTTTAGCTCGCCTTTCAAGAGAGTCCAAGGCAGCGAGATGACATTTGGCAGAGCCATCCCATAGGTGGGAGCAGTACTCCACACATGATCGGACCTGTGCTTGATACAAATTAAGGAGCTGCCCCGTTGTGAAGAACCGCCTCACCTTAGAAATAATGCCAAGTTTTTTCGCTGCAATTTTGGCCTTGGACTCTATGAACGAACCAAAATTAAGGGTGGACGTTAAGGTAACACCCAAAAGCTCCAAATGGTCGGACATAGGTAAGGACACACTACGGAAAGTGGGAATTAGTTCGAATTGACGTCTTTTCCCAGAAAACAGACAAGCTTGGGTTTTCGAAGCGTTGAACTTGACAAGGTTGGATCACCCTATTCGGAGACAGCCTCCAGTGCCAAGTTCATTCGATTAACCATGGCCTCTCTGCGCGACTGAATCTGCGCACCCATCTAGGACTACTCGGATCGATCGGTTCCTCAGAAAGTCTGATATCCAAACACACAAGTCGGCAGGTAGGCCATACGCAGGAAGCTTACTTATAAGGCTATCGTGCCAAACCCTGTCAAAGGCCTTCGAGATATCAAGAGAAACCGCAAGTGCCTCTCCGTGCTTCTCGATGGCTTCGCTACAGATGTGTGAGGCATACGCAAGAACATCCCCAGTGGACCGGTTTCGGCGAAATCCGTATTGCCTGTCACTAAGGAGATCATTCGCTTCAAGGTATGCCATGAGCCTGTTGTTCAATACACGTTCCATACACTTACAGAGTATGGATGTGATTGAGATTGGCCTGTAGTTAGAGGAGTCTGCTCGACTACCTTTTTTGGGTACAGGTTGCAAGCCTCCAGGACTTAGGCACTTGACCAGTCTACAGAGAGAGACGAAAGAGGCGAGTCAGGACGGGAGACAATTCCGGCGCACATCTTTTCAGTACTATGGCTGATATACCGTCGGGACCACTAGCTTTATTCACGTCCAGATTGCACAACGTCTTGCGAACCTCCATCTGGCGGATGTGAATTTTCGACATGGTCGGCTCACAACTACTTAAAAGAGATGGAGGAGAAGTGCTACCAGCGTCTAGACACGAAGACTCCGCAAAAAGGGAGGCAAACACGTTTGCCTTTTCTTCCGCGGTGTGAGCAAGTGATCCGTCAGATTTCAGCAGTGGTGGCAGCGAAGGGCGGCAAAAGTTCGATTCCACCAATTTGGCCAGGGACCAAAACGCTTTACTACCCGCAGGGTATGAAACCAGTTTGTTCCCTATTCGGCCAATATGGTCGAATCGAGCCAGAGAATACGTGTATAAAATATTCCATCGCCTGACGTAGCACGTCTGTAACGGCCTCCGCACAAGTCGAAGGATCACCTGAGGAGAAGCAAATTGGCTGCCAAGGGTAAGATGCGAAGAAATGCCGCATCTCATCCCAATCTGCTGACCCGTATCGCCACACTCGCCGGTTGCCTTTACAACTAGGATCAGGTGGGGAGTATGTCGACACAGATTTCATCAGACAGTGGTCGGAGCTACCTAAGCGTGAAGATACTGACACCGAGTAGCGGTCTGGATCCCGCTACCCTCCGCGACTAGTCACCTGATGTCTCAGTATCCCTGCATGTTAAGATTGGTCTTCACCAGCGACGCCACTGTTTCGACCCGCCCTTCCGAACGGCGTCACAAGACATCGCGCCGTAACACGAAGAATCGCTTGGCGGCGCGGTGTTGTCCAGTGGGTGGTCACTAGCCCCGGCGAATGCCTACCACCAGTGTGTCATCCGATTGACACCACCCAGGGGCCACGTTTAGGGTTTCGAAAAAAAAAGTAGGGTTCTCACCTACGGACGTGGATGACTCAGCCCCCAAAATGTGTAACTAACCAAAGTAACTATCCGCTTTAATAGGTGTTTTTACAGGAACTAATAAAATAAAATAATAATAATGTTCATGTTATCGATACAAATAAATAAAATTGGAGTGTCTGTTTGTAATATTAAAATAACCGCTTTTTACTAAGTGCATAATATGGATGTATAAACATAAACCAAAAAAAAAAAAAAAACATTTTTTGTCTGTCTGTCTGTTTGCTCCGGCTAATCTCTGAAATGGCTGGATCGATTTTGCGGGACTTTAACTGGCAGATAGCTGATGTTACAAGGAGTAACTTAAGCTACTTTTCCGAGTTGTAAAGTATGGGTGCGTGATAAAACCGAATTCCACGCGGACGAACTCGCGGGCAACAGCTAGTCTAGAATATGATTGAGCTCATAGTAAATCGAGTTTCTTTACTACAACTAAGTTCAAAGCTGTTCTGTAAATAAGAATTCAATTGATGGTTTTTTAAATACGGTCGCTGAGGCAAATCGGGCCCTTTCGAATTTATGTTTTTGCTATCATAACTCCTATAACCGGGAAGGAAAGTTGGATTGATGTTTACGTAATAAAACTTACCTTGTACAGCAATATCACACACAAAAGATCGCGTCGTGACTGCCCAAATCCAGATTAACAATAGAAAATTTGTCTCTTGGAAAGGCACTCCATAACATTTTTAATAAACCGTGTCTCTCCAAAATGTGTCTTAGTAGGTAGAGCAGTTTTCTAAAAGAAGCTGATTCATTTTAGATTTATTGTGGGAATATTAAATGTTAATTGAGCGTCATTGTGAAAGTTCCAAGCTGTTCATGGTCATATTCTTAACAAAGATAGGAGAAATTCTAGCCATTTCTAGACAAAACCAATCATACAGGCAATATTGTGCCAAGATTTCAATTTTCTCCTTCGAAGCTAAATACATATCATGTCATCTATACATATCATGTAGGTAGAGTACGAAGGTTTTATGTACCAATGCGCTGTAATTTTTTCAATTCTCATTTGCTATCTGATCTTATACCAAAGGATATTTCATAACAGCACCAAATTCACACCAGACGAACATACCTTGGAAAGTAAATCTTACGTATGTTTCTCTTTAGTTTTTAAAACATTACTCATAAAAGCACTAAATTTACAATTTCTCTGAGAAGAATACTATCGTAACTTATTACAGGCAACAACTATTAATAAGCAAGGAAGCATTAAAAAACATTCGAATGATTTTCTTGTAGTTTCGCAGAAAAGGTACATTATATATGATAACATATGTTATATAGTCAAAACAAAAACTTTATTTCCATAGAATTCCTAAAGAAAGCTTTCTCCTAAAATAAATATCGTCCTATCAAGTTAGGGGAAAGTGTTGCGTACAGTTGTGGAGATAAATTAACTGCCTCCATTTGACGAGAGCGCCCATCAATACTCGGCATGCGGGTCGACTCGACACACGAGTGCATAATACGAGTGGTATTTAAACGCACCGGACTGTCATGTCGCTCGGCTAGCAGCCTGTTTGAACTCTTGGATCATTACCGCTTTCATTCTTGACTGGCCTCACAGCTCTGCCTTCTGCGCTGTAGGTCGTGGGTTCGATTCTCATCCAGGACAAACATTTGTGTGACGTATATAGATATTTGGTCTGTGTCTGGGTCTTCATATGTATTACCTATAAGTATTAAAAAAAAATGTATGTATATGTATTCTATCGGTTGTCTGGTTCCCATAGTACAAGCTATGCTTAGTTTGGGGATAGATAGCGCTGTGTGAATTGTTCACCAATATTATTATTATTCTCTTAAACTACAGCGCCTATCCCATGAAATCTTATGAGACAATTGCCCGAACGGCTGAATGTAATTACGTCATACACTCAAGCCGTTTGTTAATTTTATAGCTTGTACTAAACAGGAGGTAAGCTCATAAGCCTGGGACTTCGGTAACAACATTGAACAGCAAATAAGTATTCAACCTCTCTAAAATTTAAGGCTAATGAAATGGCAAGACACATAACATAACCTTTTCTGGGGTTACTCTACAACAAGATTCGACTTAAGAAACCAACGTTTAATTTGCAACTCGCTACAGTCAGCTATCATTTTAGATCAATTATCGCTTGTAATCATGGTACAGCTAGAAGCGGACATTATCTAGCCGTACCCGTCGTTATTTAGTTAGTTAGATATCGAATTAGAAAGTCGTTTGCACGGAATACATTTAACCAAGTGTATATTACTATCTATCCATTCTGTGATGTTATCACAATCGTAATAACTCACAACGGACTACACACATCAATGTGCATTTCCTTCTGTGTTGCAACATTTAGTGACATTTCCAAAATATTTTATATGTAGTACTAGCTGTTGCCCGCGACTTCGTCACGTACACCTATAATACCCTATGGAAAAGTAGCCTAAGTTACTCCTTGTTACATCAGCTATCTGCCTGTAAAAGTCCCGTCAAAATCGGTCGAGCCATTTCAGAGATTAGCCGGAACAAACAGACAGACAATTTATTCTTTATGAATTCTATGGAAACAATGATTTTGACTTTGACTTTGACCTATGAGTCAATTAAGATGAACGTTACGTAAATGCTAATCATTAACGATTAAGCTATTGATTCATAAATTGATAATATATTATAGTGATATCATGATGGGCTTTCTTGTTTTTTTTTGTAACAAATAAAAATCATTTATAATAAAAAAAAGTTATCACACGGATGAGTGTTCTTCCGCTGTCAGACTGGTTTCTGATTAGCAGAATCACTGTTTGCAGACTGCCCGCGGTTATCATAGTGTAAACATGGAACTGTAAGTCATTCGTGTAGATAAGCTATTATTATGTCACCTTTGCGAATATTACTATTTATGAGTACAAGGATAAAGTGAAGATATTTCCGTCAGTAAAGTCCATAATACACCAGGAGTTCATTAACTCAACTTTAATACGAGTATGTCTAGTCCAGTTCAGCATGTTCATGTTCATGGATAATTAAGTAACAATAATGATATAAAGCCTTACTTCACCGACCAGTATAAGTAAATTTTTTAACTATGTAGTTAGTTATTAGAAATCTACATCAAAGTAAATAAAAATAACTAAAAAGACTTCTTCATCAGCTAGTTTGTATAGATAATTCAATAGCGATATCTATATCTTAATTGGCTGCTCTATGGTATTAAAATCACCTTGTTTTTTATATAAATTAAACTAATTTGTCTGCCTAACAGCAGTTTTTGTACACAAACTTGGACAACGCGTACAATGTATGTGATCTCAAGTGGAACTACAATATTCTTTGTTTCTCTTAAGTGTTTATAGAGTGTCGAAAATACGAACAGACGCCAGCACAGCACATTCATCTGCATTCATTAGAATTTGTGTCAGACTCGGTGTAAGTACAAATCAGACGAACTTAACTCACTCAGAGACGTAGAAATGATTGTCGAGAAAAAATTAAATCTAAACTATTTATGAACCTAAATAATTTATTCGACTGGCGTCACAGCTCAGTTGGTAGTAGCCCTGCCTTCTGCGTTGTAGGTCGTAGGTTCGATTTCCACCCAGGGAAAACAAATGTGTAACGAATATAGATGTTTGTTCTGTATCTGGGTGTGAATAAATATCTTAAGTATGTATTTACAAAAAAAAGTACTATATGTATTCTATCAGTTGTCTGGTTCCCATAATACAAGCTATGCTTACTTTGGGGCTAGATGGATTATCCACAAATATTATTATTATTAATTGCAGTTTTGGTATTAAAAATATCCAAACAGAATGTCAGTAAAAATGGCCCTGGTCTCGCCCGTAAACTGTATAGTATACCTATGTAAACAAACGCTTGCACACGTAACACAGTATGTTATTTTGGTATTTCAAATAGTTTTATAGCTTATATCATGGGAACCAGACGACTGATATAATACTTATATACTTTTCGTTTGTAAATACATACATATCATACAAATTAACACCCAAACACAGAAAAAACATCAATGTTACAAATGTCACATAAATGTTTGCCCTGGGTGGGAATCGAAACCACGACCTACAGCTCAGAAGGGCTATTGCCAACTGAGCTATGAGGCCAGTCAGTTTAGGTAGGTAAGTACTTACGTGGGTGTAACAAACATAAACGCAGTGAGAATGGATGAACAATCGACTGTGATTATTGCGAATGCAGTTCAACTCCAAGGCTATAGCTGCCAATTCGATTGTTCTCTCAAACACGAACACGCGAAAATACAGAATAAGTTGCTCTGTTTATTAAGTATTAAATAACCAGTCGACCAGCATCGTGACTTCGACCGCATGGACTGAGTTACATGGCCAGGGAGTCTCCTCACCCTGTCTTCTCAAGAGTTGGTTTAATATATTTTTCATCATCAGCCAAAAAAAAGCTAAAGACGGATTTGCATTGAGGTTACCTGTTCAACGACACTTCACTCAAATTTCCTTATTGGAGTTCCCTTACTTTGATAATGGATTGATATGAAGGGTTTAACCGAAAAAAAGTTTAATCCTAATTATAACAATTTGTGATTTTATTTTGTATCCCTTTTTGGAAAGATACTCTTGGCTTTTCTGGTATTGGGTCCAATTTAGACATCCGTATTTATTAAATATTTTAAGATCTTTTTACATCAGCTTTAGTCCTGTATGTATCCTCTTCCGGAGTTGCACTTTGTCCCTGGAAACTATAATAACATCAGTGAATAAAATACTAATATAATTGAAAATATTTTCCAATTGTCAATGTTGTCATCCTTGTTGACAGAGATTGGGATCTTGAGACGTCTTGAGTTCGCTTTAATATATCCGGGTATCATTAATTTAATGGTTAATATTTTTTAGTTTTAAATATATCTTTAACTTCCAAAACAAAGATCATAACCATGGTAGTTTCAAAAGGGTATAATTATATTTAGCAATGGTACATGTCTGTGTTTAGCGACGTAACACGCGTGAAGTCGCATATTTTATAGACGCAAGTGTGGTATGTCGCCACCCTTAGTTAACAGACTAGCTGTTGCTCGCGACTTCGTCCGCGTGGAATTCGGTTTTATCACGCACTTCTATTTTGGCCCTCGGAAAAGTAGCCTAATTTACTCCTTATTACATCAGCTATCTGCCAGTGAAAGTCCCATCAAAATCGGTCCAGCCATTTCAGAGATTAGCCGAAACAAACAGACAGACAACAAAATTTTTTAAAAAAATGTTTTTGTGTTTGTACCTTGTATACATCCATATTCACTTAGTAAAAATAGGTTATTTTAATATTACAAACAGACACTCCAATTTTATATTTGTATAGATTATACACCTGCACGGAGACACAGCGTTGTTGCGAAAACAAGGCTGAGTGAAGTAAGCAACACTGTTTTTGTGTAACACTCATGTTTTACAAGAATATAAGTTGCGAGTTGGTAACACTTTGTGCCACGTTTCTCTCACTCGTGTGTTACTAGTTAAAATGAGTAATGTCTCACATGCATGGTTTATGTGAAATACACTATTTTATTACAGTTACCTATTGCTGTGGAGATAACTTTGTCATTCTTTAAAAATAAAATTATTGAAACTAAATTGTCAATGAATAGCACCATTTTGTTACAACTCCAAGCACATATTTATAAATGTTATTTTTTTTTCTTATATGTTCAAGTGCTTATATCACCAGTAGTGCATTGAAACAATGCCATTGTAAAAAGCAATCGAATAATATTTTGTAACCAAATCTATCGAGTAAACATTTCCTTCCAAGTAACAAAGCAAATTACCGTTCGGTTACGATACGAACAAAAATTCGATTCGCCCAAAATTGACTACAATTTGCAATGCAATGCTTCCAAGGTCGGTTATTTTGAAAATGGTGACCTACCAGTTTTTGAGGCATTTTGCAATCGGTTATGGAAATGTTTGGTATTTCAATTGTCCTGTTGTGTTCTATCAAGCCACAGTAGTAAACAGGCATTGAACCTGCGTGGTTCAGATTGCATTACTTTACATGCATATATACATGCGATATGGTAATAGTTGTCGTCTGATAACGTGGTTTGAACAGCTTATTAGTGAAGTAAGTTCTTAATTGATGCTCCTCTAGAGAAGTGAGGTGCGTCTAGAGTCAGTTTAAGCTATTCATTAAGAGTGTTAAACAATTCGTTGACGCACGCGCTAGCCATGCAACAATATTATTGATCGTTAGGAAGCCGTTAATTAGTAGTTGCAAATGAATGATGCGTTGAACACAATTGTCATATATTTCATTTGAAAATTAAACGTTTAGTTATTTTCTGTGCATTCCTGCATTACGATGTTAAATAATTAGACGCCAGAGGTAATCTACCACCGTGATCATCTGCTTTCAAATTTATTATTTGCTTTTGACACTTAACTGTCGCTGTGAAATGTAAGCTTAGTAAAATATCGGTCCTCTGTTTTATTATGAATGCACAATGTTGCTGTTTTCCGCAGGTGGCCTTGACAGAGTTTGCGCGGTCTTTTGGTGAGAGCGCGGAGAGCTCTCAACCGGTAAAAATGTCATTTCAACACAACACCAAGGTTACCACTGAGGTACGGTTCTCGGCTTAGGTCGTTGCGAATCGGGAGGAATGGGAGATGTGACCGGAGCGGGAGGAAGTAGAGTTACTACAAACCCATCGGTCGAAGGTGCGGTGCAGTGCCTTGTGAGGGCTTAACGATACGAACAACTCAGAGCAGGCGGCTGTCATTTTGTCATGTGGGTCACTAAGTACGTGTCTTGGTCAATTGAGATCGCCTTTCCGATATATCTACCGGTTTTGGGAATCGAACAGACCAGGTAATTCGTATGAGACATAGGCTAGCACTAATAATAATAATTATTATTATTATGATAATGATAATAATAATGAATATTAGTGTACATTTTACACAGCGCCATCTGGCTTCAAACTAAGCTAAGCAGAGCTTGTACTATGTTGTTTTTCAATACCTGTCAATTAAATTCTGTTACAAATAAACCAACCTTCAACTTAATAACCTCACTGGTATTAGAATGTGGCGGTTAGCAGCTTTAACTTCCTCTTTTAAGGGTTTCTTGTCTGTTCTTCCCATGGAGGGACGCATTTAACACACTATATTTGGCTGTTAAGTTCCAGGGTTACATTATTCACCTGAAAATTGAATGCAATCTTATCATCGTCACCCACGAGTACGGTTAAGGGTTCACCTGTTATCGGTAGTCAAATGTTTGCAAAAGTGTTGTTCTCAATACCAACTCGTTTGCGAGTTTTTTTTTTATGTAATACAGTTACGGAACGAGCCGACGGCCCACCTGGTGTTAAGTAGTAACCTCTGCCCATAACAACCTCAGCGACTTGGGTCCTCCCATACGACAAGGCCCAAGTCGCATCGTATGCGCCCGTAACTCTGAGACGTGTAGGTGGAATGTCTCATGTGCCTATAATTTCACCGGCAACCACACCTTTCAAACCGGAACACATTCGCGTTACTGCTTGGCGGCAGAAATGGGCATGGTGGCAGTACTTCCCCGGACGAACTACAATCAGGTTTACAAAGCATCATTAAATTTTCGACGTTGTATACTCATCGCCGAGGTCAAATTTTAGCACCATTGATGGATCTTGATGCGTCTCTGTGGAATGCCCTGTCTGACTTCAAGACAAAGCCAGTGCAAGGAACAAATACGGTGCAGTGTGCTGATAAGCCCATATACCATTGTGTACGCGAGATTCAGACTTGGAAGCCGAGCTTTGTTGTGGCCTGTACGGTGACTTGGAATTGAATTGAGTAGTATTTAAAGATTATCTAAATATAAAGGCATATTTTTAACACTATTGGCCAAGTACGAAACATTAGGTACCGAAATGCTACATGTATTCAAAATCCATGTATTTACTTTGTTTTTATTTGATGTAAGTGACGGACCGAGCTGACTGCCTACCTGATGTGAAGTGGTAACCGCCGCCCATACGCAAGAGCAATTATTTTATTACTATTCACAATTATTATTTTACATTGACTCAATTTTTTCAAGAATTTTAAAAGTAATAAGACCGCATGTTAGAAACCTCGTAGTTACACGAAAAAAAAGTCGCGTACAGATCGCCGATTTTAACGCAACGAATATCGTGTGTGTTTCCCCTTAAGTAAACACACACGTTACTCGCCGACCGGCGCGCGGCGCTGCGTTAGCTGGCTTTATTTAATTACTACGCAGTGTGTGTACTCTGCCGCACTGCAACTTGAGCCAGTTTTATTTCGATGCAAAACTGCACCCATTTTTCAGTTAGTAAACTTTTGTGAAGTTTATCGGGTAAGCATTACCATACACCAACTTGGAGCGTAAGTTCAGTCTGAAGAATATTCTAATTGGTGAACTCTTTTCAGTTAGATGAAATTAATATTATTGTTTCATTCAGACATTATTTCAGCAGAGGAAGGCAGCAGGTTCAGTACATTATGATGTAGTTAACTGATTTTCATATACAGATTGCAGCAACGGTTTAAGTACCTATGTATGGAAGCCGTCTCGGTGTCAATATTTATTCTTTTTTGGAGTTAACTCCTTCAAAATAGATTTCGTTTAAGGCCCCCGGTACTAAAATGTTAAGGTTAGTAAAATCAAGCGATAACGCGAAATGTTGTCGCACTTAAGTTTTTTCATAACTGAGCTTAAACAACAGAAACTTTTGAAAGCTGCCGCCGTACAGAGGAACATAGAAACTTAACTTTACCTACACGCTGGGTGTGAACGAAAGTTTTAAAAAAAAGCTCGTGCTTTGGCCTCTTGAGACACCCGTCCGTTGTGATGGGGGCGCGACCTGTACAATGCCGATGAAATCAATTCAACTCTTGGTTATGTGGCGTTTAGTCGATAATTACGAAATAATTCGCTGGTAACTTCGACTGCTCTCATCTCTCTCATCTCATCAGGGTAGCAGCACAAGTCGATGGTTTAGCTGAATTCCCGCAACTTAGCCGAAACAACTCATGTAGTAAAATTTGATAGCTTAACAAATGTATTATCATTTATCATTAAACGAAATAACGAAACTAACCTACATTAAAAGCTATACCGCACTAGCTGAAACATTTAATATACAAAAAAGAATAATAGGGAACCGTAAACAAATTGAAAGGATGCTAAAAAGCTCTGTTAAGTTCTGGAGATATTTAATGTTCGTTACTATTATATAATTATTATTAACATATTTATAAGCTATCACTAACGTTTTATGTTTATTTTTATAATAAACCATTATTTGTTAATTAGAGACTAATACATATGTAGGTTGTAGAGTGTACAATTAAAATGCTTGCAATTCTCTATTGTTCCGTCTCGATACTGTGGAGTGGCGCTGGCGGTTAGATTCCCGTAGTAGGGGTGCGGTGGGGGTGCGGTGGGGGTGCGGTGGGGGTTGGAGGTATTGATCGGGACGGGAGGCAGGGAGACCACACTACCACCTGCTTACTGGCGATTTCCACTCGGAAAAATCGCTAAACTGATAGAACAAAATCGGCAGCAATTCTTTTTTAATAGCGTATTTTGTGAGCAATTCTTTTTTTAGCTGTTAAGTTCTACCCGTTAGTTACCTTACTGACTTATCTTAATAACGAACATCAGAATTATATTAACATAATCACGATTCGAATTGAAGTATCCTATATTTATTAACAAAATAAAAGATAATAATGTCTGTCATGTCTAATTTTTATTATTGGAGCAAAGCTAAACTAAAAACATTCCCTGGGTTAATATGCTATTGTATTATTTTGATTAATAATGATCTGGTAAGGTGCCGCGCTGAAAAAGCTAATACTTTCAACGTAATACTTATGTTCTTTGATATAATTTGTATTACCAGTACAGGCAATCGAGAATTTCGTAGTCTATTTCGAAAACAAGGTGGTTTGCGCTAAGATCTTTTTAAAATACTATATTTTGAACATACGTGTCTATGCTGTAGCATTTTATCGTTCTGAAAGCCACTTAGCAATGGAAATTATTCAAAATATTTTTCTTGAAAATTGATCCCATACGTATTTGCATTTGATTTGTTTTCAATATGAGTCATTCTGAAATGTAACCCTGGACACTCATCAGAAATGATGTAGAGAGTTTTTTTTTATTATTTCGGTTAAAATATACAATGGAACAAAATCTGTCAAATTTGTATATCATTTTTACGTAAGTTAATCAGTCTGAGATTACTAATAAATGTTTTCAGTACAAAAATAGAGACAGTATTATTTCCGTTTCACGGAGAACGGGCGACTCCTATTTATCTAAGTGATAGCCGTTTTATTTCACACTTATTAGATGTGTGTAGAGTACAACTGAGACTCTAGAAAAGTTTTAAAATTTAAATTTGTATTCATTAACAACCTTAAGTATAAACCTAACGGTTTAAAGCACCCAAGCCTAATTGTCGTTTGTTCGTTAGAAACGCCCCCAGATTCCACAAAATGTTATTATTGCACCCGTTCCATGCGTTTTGGCTGAGAAAATGCGGCATTCCATAAGGTTCACGGCCTTACCTAAAATAGCCAGCGAGGCAAACAGAATACTCTTATGGAATAAAAATTAAAATAACGCCTCGTTTCGTTAGACACTGCGCTACTTAACTCGGAGCGGGTAGGTGAAAAACTTAGAAATGGGTTGAGGGCCGCAATTCAGGCGCCAATGCCGACCAAGACCTTCAACTAACGGTGCTATTGACCTGAGCGGATTCGGAATCACCGTGTGAGCGCAATCGACCAGAATTCAGTTTGGACTTAATTTATATTGACACGATTGCCCATCACTTAACTGGAAGATAAAGCAATCACGAATGGTCGGTCGCTGTTCAAAGATCGTTCCCGATTGTTTCACCCTAGTTCCAGCAGGATATTCGTGCTTTACTTCGCGCATGAGTAATTTGATTCTGAATAGTAAGAAGCCGCTTCTCGGCGTTAAATTGAGTTATCCTATATACAATGACTGGCCAACTTATTGGCTCGCAATAGCGGAAGCTTCACTTTTACCCTATCGCGACGCCGACGGGTCGTACTTATGTTAAAAACTTCTATGTATCACGACTTGTAGTTGTAGAAATAAAGCTCTACTAACATAATATAAATGTAACATAGATCTAAGTACTCAGATAGTTTAAAGGATCGTGCTTGCGAAAAACAAGGAATCCCTTTAGGGGTTTCTTGTCGGTTCCCCATGGAGGGTCGGATAGAGTTTGAACAGGCGTCAAACTTAGCGACAAATACGCGTGACCTTATGTTTTGAATATTATTGACGTTTCCAAGCCATTTCTTTGACTTGTATGGAAATCAAATTTTTGATTTTGACTAACTTCTGACACAACGTGTTTGTTTACATTTTGAATTGGTTCAATATACATGGACCGCACTGTACAGGTATTAGTAAACTTATGTGCGAGGAAATCCCTAAGCGGATCATAAGATTGTGATCTCACGGGTACTCCCTGGGCTAGGACAGTGGTGCAAATTGGCATCACCGTACCTTCCGGCAATGCGCACAAGGTTTGGGCTGTGGGGTCGTCGCCCTGGGCACGCGCCCCGCCCACGCCCCGCCCGCCCCCGACCCGCTCCCTCGCAGCTGTCTCCGCCCGGTTATATTTAGACCGGATGGCGGTGCTCTCACTGAAACAGTTTCTCCCCTCTGTTTGCATAACGTACCAAATTGTTTGGCGGAATGAATCCTTTATTGCGGAACAATGATGCCGATACTCAGACCTCACAGCTCAGCTGGTAGTAACTCTGCCTCCCAGGCTGTAGGTCGTGAGTTCGATTCCCACACAGGACAAACATTTGTGTCACGAATATAGATGTTTGTTCTTGTCTGGGTGTTAATATGTACTGTATGTATTTACAAAAAAAAGTATATAATGTATTCTATCAGTTCTGGTTTCCATAGTAAAAGCTATGCTTAGTTTGGGGCTAGATGGCGCTGTGTGAATTGTCAACAAATATTATTATGTGGTCGCCCGACTTAGCTCGCCATGGGGCGCCGACACCCAAAGCGAGAGCAATTTTAGGCTTAGTTGTAAAATTATCGCTAACCGTTTTGCCGCAGCCAGCCCGACGCGACGGAGACAATGGCGGGCGCGTTATACCAAATGAAGGAACTACAACCTATTCTTACCTAAACAGGGCGAAGTACCGTTAGTCGGCAAATGCAGCGCGATGCAAACGAAGCGGCGACGCCTGCGCCTGCGCCGATGCACAGTTAAGCACACGACAAAACATGACGTATCGACGGGTACCTCGTAGCGTTGTCAGGCGTCCGGATAAAGCCGGACATAGTCAGGCTTTTTGGTTGCGTGTCCGGCCAAATTTGATGGTGTCCGAATTTTGTTAGGATTTTTAAATTTGTTTTTTTTTTACATTTGTAGTGTGTTGTATAAAGAAGACTGATTCATTCGATTTTTATTGTTGTTTCATTAGAATTTAAGAAGATTTAATGGAAAACAATGAAAAATTATTGTTTTACTTAAAAAATTCAATTTCTTGTTATGTATACCAAGACTTAAAAATAAAAGAAGTCGGGCTTTTTTACTCAAATATCCGGCTAAACTAGCTGGTCTGTCCGGCTTTTAGGGTTTAAGACCAGGCAACCCTACTCGCGACAGAAACTGGCAAACCGCATTATAGAAGGCAAACATTACTCAACAGTACATAATGATTATGTTAATTTAGATTTATACGAGTGCGTCGTCTCCCAAGAGATACTCGACGAGAAAAACTTAGAATATGCGTACAATGTTCGGACAAAGCTTATGTACAAACGGTTAATAAATATTTAGAACATATATCTGCGAGGCCTCACTCTCAGCTGACTGTACCTTTTTGCGCTGGTCGTAGGTTCGATTCCAACACAGTACAAACATTTTAGTGAGGAATACAAAAGTTTGTTGTACGTCTGTATTTGTGGTGCTCATATTATATGTTACAATTTAGAAAAAGTGTTAAGGTCAAATTTATGTCCCATAGAACAAAGTACAAACCATACTGAATTTGGAACTAAATGTCAGTGTGTGGAGTTCATCAATATTTATTAATTTTTTACGATTTCAGTAGCTCTTACAGCTACTGAAATCGTCAGTTTTATAATAATATGTAATTCGATTTATTTGGGTCTGATTGACATTTTACCGCAGTAAATCCTACATACTTCATTGACGATATAAACTAGCGCTAATCTATACAAATTAATAAAAATGGAGTGTCTGTTTGTAATATTAAAATAACTGGTTGTTACTAAGTGCGTATGGATGTATATACGGTACTTACACCAATACAATTTTTTTTAAATTTTTTTCTGTTTATTTTTTCCGACTAATCTCTGAAATGGTTGGCCCGATTTCGATGGGACTTTCACTGACAGATAGCTGATGTAACAAGGAGTAACTTACGCGACTTTTCCGAGGGGTAAAATAGGGGTGCGTGATAAAACCGAATTCCACGCTGACGAAGTCGCGGGCAACTGCTAGTTTGTTATACAGCTGTACATATAATAAATACTTACCTACATACATGACCGCATATCTTACCTACATTCAGCTCACCTACTTGTTGCTTCCTTAGCAATATAAAAATATACTCAGCTAAGATGTTTTAGTATATACAGGTGTAATCGTGATCTGTTGGCATATGGTTTAGTTTTGAACACGTGACTGAGCTTTCGATGTCCGGTCACATGCGAACGCATTGCTTCAGTTTCCAACCGCAAGCTACACATACATACATAATACACTTAGGTTATTATTAGATTAGGTATTTGTAACATTATTATAGGTATATGCTTTGATTCTTGAGAATGTCCTTTTTGCGTACATTTTAGTTGCATTTGTAATAATAGGACAATTATTTGTGTCTCGAATATAGATATTTGTTCTGTGTCTGGGTGTCAAATGTGTATGTATTTACAAATAAAAAGTATATAATTATGTATTATATCAGTTGTCTGGTTTCCATAGTACAAGCTATGCTTAGTTTGAAGGTAGATGGCACTGTGTGAAATGTCCATCAAAATTTATTTATATCGCTTGGACTTGTTAGTCATTATGCTGCAAGTGAATGCTTTGTTATTTGTGGCAAATCAATCCTGCCTTTGACCTTACCACTTATCACATCTACGATCCCACGGTAATGTAACCCACAAAAAAAGTGGCCTATCGAGGCCCTACCCACCCCTTAGATGATAAAGGTGTATGAAGATTGTGTAATAAAGCTGATACATAAAAGCTATAAGATGTAATTTATTATATATAAAGTATATATAGATACATGTTTACTTTTTTTGTAAATACATACATATAAAACATATTAACACCCAGACACAGAACAAACATCTATATTCGTGACACCAATGTTTGTCCTGGGTGGGAATCGAACCCACGACCTACAGCGTAGAAGGCAGAGTTGCTACCAACTGAGCGGTAAGGCTAACATAATGTAGGTATATTAAACTGTAGATAGGCAGACATTGCAATAATGTTTCTTTATGCAAGGCCAATAATGGAGTAATCATTCCTTATTACAGATATGAACTATGTGATGATGCCATGAGATGAATGGGAGATATAAAAATATGCCAACCGACATTATTATCTCAAGGTGAATGAGTCATATCCACAGCTATGGTTTATCCTCAATTACTTACTTACTTAATGTTTGTTGACATCATTGCTATAATAGGTATTATGATGACTTATAAATTTATTTTGAATCGAATTCTAATAATATTTTCATACGATGTGACTTGGGTACTGTCGTACCTAGTAGGGGAGGACCCAAGTCGCATCGCTTGTTACGGACCGAGGTTACCACTTAACACCAGGTGGGCCGTCGGCTCGTTCCGGAACAGTATCACGTAAAAACAAATTGTTTTTGGCACTTACGTGATATTTTGACTAGATATTATGACCTGACTCCGCCTGAGATGACAATGTGAATACACCGTTCGATGCTAGGCGACAGATTTTCAATTAGAGAGTGGTAGCTATGTCAACATGGACGCTATGGTTTATTCGCGATGTTTTTATT
Organism: Chesias legatella; assembly: GCA_947359385.1. Lineage (NCBI taxonomy): Eukaryota > Metazoa > Arthropoda > Insecta > Lepidoptera > Geometridae > Chesias > Chesias legatella. Next base: position 7,458,750 of record OX375762.1, on the reverse strand, counting down.
CGAAAGCTCGAGCTCTTGGTGGTATTCGAGCCCATCGTAAATAGACGTCGGCGCGGCGTCGTAAACGAGAGCGTCAACGCGTCAAATAAAATAACGTTCAACATGGTTGTGTAGTCGCTTGTGTGCCGTTTACAAAGCTGCAAGCTTTTTAGAGTGCCCTTGTGTGTTTTTTCGCCTTTTGTCCATCAAAGGGTATTAATTCTGCAGCATTTTACTGCGAATTTTTATGTTACTTTTTCGTGGTGGTTTTAAGCTTTAAGCTATACAATTTTAGCTAGAAGTCGACATATAGGTTTACGATATATATACTACTTACTACTACTAGTGTGAAACCATTGTGGTAAAAGAAGTAAAGTGCAACTAAAAGGGGCTTCTTCGGTGGAATTGCCACATGTTTTCGAATTTTTGGTTCTAAGACGTTTTCTTTCACGGTTTCTTTGATAAATAATAAAATAAACAAATAATCACGTCATTTCTGCACATCTTGGGATGATTCATTTGTAACGGATTACGCCCGAAAACTTAATAAAGTTATAAGCAACGCAAATATAAACAAAAACGTTTTCAACTTACCCTTTAGATCGTAGTTAGTTTACCGGAAGCAATCCATAAGTACGCGCTATCTGAAAATAAAATATTTCTTACTTTATTATAATGGAATATGCAAGAAAAAGGATATACGAGCTAGATCCAAAGTGGGAAGATTTTGGAGTCAAAAGATTTATTCACTTCGAATTATTAAACAATATCTTAATGATGCATCCTTATTGGTAAATTTGGCTTTTATCCCCCTCTCCCCAAGAACCCCTTAAAAGGGTGATTCTTTTTGTGAGATTCTATTTCATGAAGGGTTACCGTGTAAAAAAAAGAAACGCTAATGGTTGCATGAAGCACGCGGCCGTTGCTATTCGGATGCAGTGTCTAAAAGTCAGTCACTTTATTTTGAATGCAGAATGTAGATTTAATATTCTGAATTGAAAATAACTCAGTCTGGACACAGCACTTAGTGCTAGCATCTCCTCAAACAAATTAATTATTCAGTCATAGCTTACGTTGGCCGTCCGAAGTCAAGCCAAACTGTGTGTGCTTGCGGTCTGAAGTTTCACGTCATAACACAATGTTCTCTACGATGTTATTCAAATATAACGTTCTTAGTTTCAAATGTTATGTCTTAGGGTATATTTATAATTCTAAATATGCTATTGTAAGTTAAGGAGCTATTTGTATTCGAGGCATAAACATACTAGTCGAGATTTTTTTTAATTAAAATAAGTGTGATTAAATTGGTTTTGAACCTTTGGGTTGCGAGTTCAACGCCCACTCAAATGATTACTGAACCTTAGAACAATAAGAGTAAACTTGCAGTGATTTCATTATTTGCCTGCATGTGAGAACAGCTAAATAAAAAACCATATCAATATAATAACATTCGCTTTTACAATATTTATTATGATGGATTTCACACAGCGCCATCTAGCCTCAAACTAGCAAATTATGGGAACCAGACACCTCATAGAATACTTATATACTTTATATAATTCTTAAATAATTGACACCCAGAAACAGAATAAACATTTATATTCGTCAATGATTGTCCTGGGTGAGAACCGAACCCATGACCGGCGCAGAAGAAAAAGTTACCAACTGAGTTTTGGGGTCCAGTAAATAATAATAATATTGGTGGACATTTCACACAGCGCCATTTAGCCCCAAAGTAAGCTAAGCATAGCTTGTATCATCGGAACCAGACAACTGATATAATACTTGTATACATATTTATTTGGTAAATACATACATATAATACATAGTAAACACCCAGACACAGAACAAACATCTATGTTCGTCACACAAATTTTTATCCTGGGCGGGAATCGAACCCACGGATTTTGGATTACGCAATGGAATTTATTATTCATTAGCAATTTATAATAAATGATACAGTTTATAAGGGTACCAAGAAATAACAATATGTTTAGTCCGCATATGGATAAGTCATATCACGCTCAGAGAAAATAAAACTAAAGCTGCATACTGCACTTATGGTGAGACAAGTAGACGTTACCATTAATGGAAGCTGGATAAATATTCAAAGTGCCTGACCAGTTCTTTGATACGATGCAGGAAACGTGAATGCGGCTGAGAAAAATAAATTGCTGAGACCGAGCGTAAATAGTCTCGCCTTTCACAAAAAACACTGTTTATTTTTAACATTTTACCGACTTTTCGCATCAATTAGGGATTTATGAATCATGTTTTTTATTAATACGCCTTAATTAATCGTTAATCGTTAAATTGTTTATTGGCATCGGAATATCAGTTCTTCTTCTATTCGAGTCGCTGGTTCTCTCGAATCGGTGTGGTGAAAGGATTTTAAGTGCGCCTCAAAGAGGCTCCTTTCGTGCACTTGACACATGTCTTATATTATCAGTTAAATCACGTGATTCTCGAACATTAAGAGACGGTGAACGGGGTTGAAAAAATCACTTTAATATCATGGTTTACTTGATCTAGAAAACCTCACGTGGTTAATGAAAGACCCCTGTAGTCAAACGCTATACTTGACAAAGATTGAATCAGTCCAATCCATAAAAAAATATTTATTGCGGTTGGTCAAATAAGGTTAATAAGGATCAAGGACTAGCCTCGCAGCTTAGTTGGTAGTAACCCTACGCTGTAGGTCGTGGGTTCGATTCCCACTCAGACAAACATTTCTGTGACGAGCATACAAGTAGGTGTTTGTTTTGTGTCTGGGTGTTGATATTTATTATATGTATGTATTTACAAAAAACAGTATTTAAGTATTGTATCGTTGTCTGGTTCCCATGATACAAGCAAGTCTGTATGCTGTCTGAAATGTCCACCAATACTTAAAAAAACAATTCAATAGTCCATGATGAGCACTCGTTACACATTATGAGAACATTTTCTGGGAACAACAGGGAAATTTATAGTGGATCCTATTTTTATTTATAATTATCTCATCTGTCACAAAATTCACATAAACGTAGTAATTAGATGTTACGTGAAATGACTTTGTGTGAAGATTTAATACAGAAAACTTAATAACACAGCGTTCTAAAATGTCCTTTTATAAAGTGTAATAATAATGGAAGTATAATAATTTACCTAATTCTACGAACAACTCAGGCGACACAAAAATAAATAAAATAAATTTAGGCAGTAACAGGCCCTATACAATTTATATTCTCCGTTCGTATAAAATTACTAAGCTTTATTCACCTTTATCACCAATGTGTTGAGACTTTTAACAATTATTTTAGTAACCCAATCCTTTGGCGGCGATACTGTGATACCGATGTATTGGCATGAGAGGACAACCGTTTAGATTATAACTAGATTTTTCGAAATTTCCTTTAACATTGATCTTGATCAGGATCGTTAGAAACTACCTGAGAAGAAATAACCTCAGATCAGTTCAATACGTGTTAATTACCTGCAAATTATGTAGTTCATATAGGTATAATGTTTGCAAATAATACAATACAATACAATAACACTCTATTGCAAAAACCACAATACAAATTAATACTATTAAATAAAACAATTTTAAGTGTAAACTAAATGCGGAATAACAATGGGCGGCCTTATTGCCTTATGCACATCCACTCCATACTACACAAAGGTTAGCTGGAAGAAAATGCTAACCAGCATTAAGTTCGCCTATGTACCCATTTTTCTGGTGCAATAAAGATTAAATCTGTGTACGTGTCCGGATCGTCATTTTATATCGTGCCCAACGCAGGCAAATGATACATTTTCCATGATATCTGTGGTATGCTGCGCAAGGTCAGAGGGTAAGGATATCCGGCTAAACGTTGTATAAGATAGTGTTTGGATATCTGCATCCGTAGCTTCTGATATTAAATAATGTTGGCATATAATCCAATAGTTAACGTAAAAAAGTATTCTACTGAGTCTAGATTGCAGGATCCAGCAAATTATTTTATATTTTTGCTTCGCACCGCTCTTTTGTAATGTGCATAATATTTTTTTCATAAATAAGAAATGGTTGATGTTTGTTTTAATGCAAAAGCACCCCAAACAAGGTAAACCTTGGTGGGTGTATCAAAGTAAAAAGTAATAATAAACTCTGACTGGCCTCAAAGCTCAGTTGGTAGTAACCCTGACTTCTGCGCTGTAGGTCGTGGGTTTGATTCCCACCCAGGACAAACATAGATGTTTTTCTGTGTCTGGGTGATAATATATGTATGTTTTTACAAAAAGTATATAAGTATATCAGTTGTCTGGTTCGCATGATACAAGCTATGCTTAGCTTAGTTTGGGGCTAGATGGCGCTGTGTGAAATGTCCACCAATATTCATTTATTATTATTTATTTATTTATAGATTTTTTGTGGAATGCACCGAAATGTGTGAAATATATAATTTTTTTTTTGTTGGGCGGTTATTAGTCAACAATGGGCAGTTCTCATTTCAGAAATACCGTTTCGTAACTTGCTACTAAAAATAAGAAAAAAATACAGAAACGTTTACGTCAACTAAAGTGCCTTATCAATCCAAATAATTATAGTTTTCCTTATCTGGAGCCGAAAACTGTATCGAAGCCGCAGGTAAAACATCTCCTTGATGTTTTAACAGAATTACTTCACTATAGTTTTGATTTTTTTCTACAGGCCGGTAGTGCTTTAAAGAATCGCATTCATTTAACTCTTTGGTGCACATTTACAGACAAAGGGTTGGAATGTAAGGAACGCGACCCATTCGCGGCGGGACCGATCCACGACATAAATGGAAAAGACGAGACCAGATCCAAAGTAATTTGGGGTAGCATCAGACCTGTACGAAAACAATGGACACCAGGAATCTTTTTCGTAAACAATTTTAATTTGTTTGATAAGTCTCCTTTGATATTTTTTGTTATAATCAAAGCGAAGAACCATTACGCTTTTTTGGAGACGTTTTATATAATAAATTGAAACGGAATTTGTTACTTAATTACTAATACCGTAACCCGTTTTTGAGGGGGTCCACGTTGCTTGCGTCCGTAGGTGATAACCCCCTGAATCCCTACACGTGTCCCCCGGGTGGTGCGAAAGGAACAACCCAAAGTAGCAGTAGAACTTGTGCTAAGTTCGCCCGGAGAAGTACTGCCACTGCACCCGGTAATCTGTTGCTAAGCAGATCACTGCTTACTGCTGTGCATCAGCACTCGTATTGTTGTGTGTTCCGGTGTAAGGGTGCTGGTGTAATTCCAGGCGCATGAGACGTAATATCCCCGTCTCGGGGTGATGGACGCAACACAATGCGACTTGAGTCATCTCGTACTTTGGTGGAGAGGACTTGAGTCGTATTGCTGTTGCACATGGGCGGCGGTTATCACTTAACATCAGGTGGGCCGTCAGCAAGCCTATCATCAACATGACAAAAAATAATAATAATATAGGGAATGGAAGTAATAAAAAAAATTGCTTTTAGCTGATGTTACATGGAGTAACTTAGGGTACCTTCTATTAAGGTTACGTCACAAATTCCGGAGGCAAGGCATTGAATGAACTCACCGAGCAGAAGCGACTAGACTGACGTAGTTACATGATTAAAAATTAATCGATGATTATCGAAGTTTACTACAATGTCTGAGAACGCATTAAGACGATTCCGTTAGCTACTATAAATACAGTTTATAATTTTAGTACATAACGCTTCTTTATATTACTCAGTTAAAGAAAGCGTCACCGATCATAAATTCTGAGACTATTTCTCAATTTTACTGCATTTCACCTACCGGGCGATAAAACAGTGCAATCACATGAAATGGTGTTTTGTAGATAGTGCTATTTTATCGGTTAATGACACAAATATAATACATCAGCTAAGAAGGTAGGAAGTCGTTACCGCGACTTGAACTGTAGATATCAGATTATAAATACGGGTATCTATGCACTAAAAGCATTTAACACTGATCTCGTAACTGGGAAAAGCGTAGGATCTACCTGTTTGCCACCCACTGTTATCAGCTGTGGAGTCACTGCGCCTGACAGCCTTCAAAGTGCCAGGCGAGACTGAAGTATAGTATAACTCATTAGATATAACCCCCTGCTTCGTCCGCGTAGTACTGGCGTAAGTAGAGTTTATGTTATTCCAAGCCATCTGCGTCTGCATATATTATATTATATAAAAGTTTTATAGACTGACTAGCTGTGCTCGCGGCTTCAATCGCGTTGAATTCACTCTGTGACTACATTACCTACGTGTTTAGTCATTATTGTCAATTTCGAATTAACCTTAACAATAGTAGCCTTACTCCTTATACCATCAGGTATCTGCCAGTGAAAGACCGGTCAAAACTGGTCCAGCCGTTTCGGAGATAAACCGGAACAAATAGACAGAATAACAGAAAACAAAAAGAAATACATAATTGTTTTTTTGTTATATATACCGTATATACTTTGATATGCATTTATGTAGGGCTGTTATTTTATTATTTCAAACACACTTCAATTCTATTTATTTGTACCACGCTAAGAACACATCATAAGGTTGCCTCATACTGCACAGACATGCCTTTACATATTACAATTTGATTTTATTTTCCAAGAATATTGTACGCTTTGTAAAAAGGGAAGCTCATTTTATAACGTGTGCAACGTAAGGTGCACAATAACGAAAGAGAACGCATTTAAAAAAAGTTCGGTTTCATTAAAGAAGTTAAGTTGCCTATTGTTCCTGTGTTATGTGATGCCAAATAAACCAAAGTTTATACAATAAATCAGTAACACTACTGAGAAAATATAACTGTGGTCCAGTATTTTGTGTCTGGAAATATGTTTTTGGAAAATGTTTGACTATGCATAATCCAAAAGCAGGTTAGTGACAGCAGAACCGTAGTAGTGTTCCGGTTTGAACTGCGTGGTTGGTGAAATTACACATGAGACATTTCACATTCACATCTCATGGTTACGAGGGTACCAAGCCGCATCGTATATGCGACGGGTCTCATCTTACCTAAGTAGGGGAGAACTCAATTTGTTTTGCTTGTTATGGGCGGTTACCACTGATACATACGCAAATCGTATGGCATCATATAAATTCGAGTCACACCTTTATTTGCATCGTGCTATTCCCAATGCGCTAATGATAAGCTGTAGGTAATAATAATGGTTTTACATTATAAAGGAGTTTCCATATTTAAACTGTGGATTACCGAGGAACTTATCGGTATGGCTTTGTCGACGATAATCGAATGATTGTGATATTCAATCTGTCCTCTTAATGGCGTATTGAATTATCGGGCCCCCCGTTTTAACAGTCGATCAAATTGTACTGTCTTAAGGCGGCTCTTGTGGGTGGTCTGAAAACTATATACCAGTATGATTTTAATAGTTCTAGTGACCAATTATATTCATTAAATAACTGTATTATTTTAACTTGTATATTGTACAATATATGGCAGGCCTCTCAGCTCAGTTGGTAGTAACTCTGCCTCTGCGCTGTATGTCTTGGGTTCGATTCCCATCCATGAAACTGAATGACGAATATAGATGTTTGTTCGGTGTCTGTTTGTATTTAATTATCTATTTGTAGTTAATATGTATGTATTTACTAAAAAAAATAATGTATTCGATCAGTTGTCTGGTTTCCATAGCACAAGCTATGCTTAGTTTGGGGATAGATGGCGCTGAATGCTGATGGCTGTGAATTGTCCACCAATAATATTATTATATCAACTTATTTTTCCCATAACATATATCTCATTATATATATAAATATTACTTATCTTGTAATACATAGCGCTCGTAATGCGCTGAATACAAACTCATACATTATGTGCATATTTTTTATTAATATGTGGTAAATCAGATCATTCAAATAAATAACTTGAACTTGAAACCTTGAAGTTTTTATATTACGTGTTGATAATGTTTTGAACACGTATACTTAAATATAATTTTCCGATAAACCTCAATGAAATTGGGTTACATTATACAGTTTAAGTAACACATATAAATAATGTGAAAATATATATCATAGTTTGTTACAAAACTTGCAAACGTGACAATTTGTAAATTTGTATCAATGGAACTACTGTTATCTTAACTATACGTACTATATGTACCTACTTGAACTATATATTTTAACACCAAATGTAACTATTATATTCACTATAATAATATTGCCTTTTTTAATCAAAGAATTTTTTGCGATTAGCTGGCCTCACAGCTCAGTAACCCGGCCTTCTGCGCTCTAGGTAGTGGGTTCTACCCAGGACAAAATATTGTGTTACAAACATAGATGATTGTTCTATGTATGGGTGTTAATATTTATATATGTATCTATTTACAAAGAAAAAGTATAGAAGTTATATATCATGAGTCTGGTTCCCATGATATAAGCTATGCTTACCTTACTTTGGGGCTAGATGGCGCTATGTGAAATGTGGGGACATTTCACATAGCGCCATATATGCTTATTTATTGCGGGAATTATCGCTTTTATTATGACTGGCCTCGTAGCTCAGTTGGTTAGTAACCCTACCTTCTGCGCTGTAGGTCGTGGGTTGGATCCCCACTCAGAACAAACATTAATATGACATTTGTAACATTGATGTACGTTCTGTGTCTGGGTGTCAATATGTATTATATGTGTGTATTTACAAAAGAAAAAGTATATAAGTATTATATTAGTTGTTTGGTTCCCATGATAAAAGCTATGCTTAGCTTACTTTGGGGCTAGGTGGCGCTGTGTGAAATGTCCACCATTATTATTATTATTACTCGATAAGCAGGGAAGCTACCACATTTTGACCTTCACCTCGCTCGAGTCACTAAACACCTTTGATAAAAATATGATCAATCGATCATTCACAATTATTGTACTGAATCTAGTTAGGTACAGAAATAATGTAAAACAGCCGCTTTCGTGATCAACTCCAGTCGAACGTCTGTGTAAAATATTAAAATAAAACCATTTATCATTTCACAGTCCAACGATTTAAATATTATCCATTTAATAATATATAGTATCTCGAATGCTCGCTCTGAATCAGGTTTAATCATAATATATCCGGTTAACATAATAATCTGAAATGCAGTTAAATCTAACTGCATTTCAGATGATTAGTACAACCAGCTTTACGTACTGGTACCTACTTTACGTACTAACCTACTACATAATAAGTGCAGTGATAATCCGGGTAAGTACTTCCACCATAGCCATTGCTGCCGCCAAGCCGCTGGGTATTTACCTACATTGCTGTTCTGGTAAGAAATGGTAGTGCCGTTGAAACAACTACAGACTACACTTTTCATCTTCAATCTCAGAGTGACGGGCGCAATATAATGCGACTCAAAATAAATACAAGTAGTAAACAATCTGCAATAAACACAACGTTTCAACATTCTGCAAACATTATGGAAATATTTTCTGCGAGTCGGTTTATACATTATCCTATTTGCAATAACTCTCATTCTGTTCCTGGGACACGAGACAATAGTATATTATAGCGAGACTCCTCTTGTTTGAACTCAAAATGCTTGTGCCGTGAACACAATAAAGGGACGATATTATGATTGCTTTACCAGTTAGTCTGCACGCAAACTGGATCACACAACAATTAGTAAGAGGGTCGTCTTCATTGAGTAATACGTATGTATGTATGTACATTTGCTACTTTAATAAAGACATACAACACAGGAACCACATAACAATTTAGGTACTATTTTAGTTTTTTCAGCAATATTTTTCACATCTTTTACTTATTTAAAGGTCTTAAACCTATACCTTCTTTCAAATGTAGGATACCACAACGTGCTACACAAATGTGCTTTATGAGGTACTCTTCGAGAATAGATATATATATATATATATACTACTAAACTATACTACTCGAATAGAAATGGTGGCAGTACTTCCTCGGACGAACTTGGCGTGAGTTCAACTGCTGTTGTGCTGCGAGCATTACTTATTGAGGGCTTGCTGCGCCCCGCGGTGAGTAAGCCAACCCACGGGAACACTGCACTTTTCCGGGATCATAACCTATGTGTTAAGCCAGGATATAAGCTATCTTGATACCAAATTTCATCCAAATCCATTCAGCCGTTTGAGCGTGAAAGAGTAAAACATCCATACATACAAACTTTCACGTTTATAATATTAGTAGGATATTTATCGCAGTCCAGTCACGAGTTAACCGATTGTCAAGCTGTAACCGACAGACGGAAGGATGTCCCGCGGGTGACGCGTGCGCAGCATGGGATAACACTATACACACGCTTTAGTATCAAATGACCAATTAGTTATGCTGTCGACAACCCGAAGTCCTGTTCCGTTACTCTTGGGAGTATTAGTATTACAGTTTAGTTATAATAGTTAGTAGCGATCTTTTACTACAGCTGACCCACAGGCTGATATTGTTGACACAAACATTATCAACCGAGCAGCCGACACGTGCACCGCTGAGCTCATCTATGAGTTCATTCACGTACAGGTTGAAGAGCTTGGGAGAGCTCAACCCCCCCTGCCGCACCCCGCCTCACCCCGCACTCCAACCTGTACGAGTCAGAGAGACCGCCGCCCCATCTTACAATGTTAGTCTGGTTGGCGTACCAGTACTGGAAGAGACGCAGTACCTGTGCATGCACGCCTGTGCTCGCCAGCTTCCTCCACAACACGTCGTAGGACACGCGGTCAAATGCTTTAGATAGGTCGAGGAAGCATGCGTACACAGGAGTACGTCTCTGTGTATAGTACTGCACGGTATGCTTCAGACTCAGAATCGCACTTTCCGTCGAGAGGCCTTTTCTGAAGCCAAATTGAGCATCATGGATATTTAGGTGCTTGTCTAATTCAGAGTCAAGCACACCGTCCAGTACCTTCGCCACTACAGTAACCAAGGAGATGGGGCGATAATTACACTTATCAGACAAATCGCCTGCTTTATTTTTTACTATGGACACTACAATCGTTCTCATGAGATCTTGGGGTAAGTACGAGTGAATGAAACATGAACTAAATAACACCGTGAGGAGACGCGGCAAGTGTGGGCCCGCATACTTCAAATGCTCGATGCTGAGACCATCATGACCCGGCGACTTCCCTCCAGTCATCTTACTTATCACTGCCGTGACCTGCCGAGCTGTGACGCGATAAAGTTCCCCGGTCATAATGGCCCCACCATCCACCACCGACGCCGAGGGGCCCAACACCGCACTCACTTTAAAATTATCCCTAAATAGGTTAGCAATTTGTTTACAGTCACTGATACCCTGTACGCTCCCAGGCAAACCAGGCTTGATATTCAATTTGTTTGTAGCCTTCTAAAAATCGCCAAAGTTTTTTGATGAGCGATGCTCAGCAATTATGTCCATTTTAATTTGCTCTTGGTTATTTTGGCACCATTTTAATTTACTTTTAAATGCTTTTCTGCTTTCAAACATCTTATGGTATAAAATACCAGAAGTCGGTTTATTATGCCAAACCCAATTTTGAAACTGAAGCCTGGCCAATCCGTGTGCATCCCGAACGTGCTTATTCCATCCTATCACTTGGGCCGGTTTGCGCTTTTTGTTTACTTTAAATTTACCACTGCAAGAAGCCGCATCAGTCATAATTTTAACAATATCCAGATACATCAAGTCCAGCCGTCTCTTATGCTCCTCATTTGAACATACATTAAAACAACATTGTGTAAAGTCAGTGGGAAAATCAATTAATTTAAGTTTTTGATTGCACTGTTCTGTATACATATCTATTTGTTTATTATTTCTAATTCCCCATACAACAGAGTTACATTTCATACTTTTTTCCTCTACCCTATTTTTACATACTAAAATATTAAGATTGCACTCATTAATTGACTAACGTGTCATATTTTACATTTATACTATTTATAGTCTGATTGGCGGAAGTACTAACTACACAATGGTCGAGCCACCGAGTACAGTACACCGAGTACACCGAGTTTTAAGAGCAGTAGAACTCTCGCCAAGTTCGTCCGGGGAAGTACTGCCACCATGCCCTTTTCTGCCGCCAAGCAGTAACGCGTTCGCGTTACTGTGTTCCGGTTTGAAAGGTGTGGTTGCCGGTGAAATTACAGGCTATTGAGACATTCCACCTTCACGTCTCACATTTACGGGCGCATACGATGCGACTTGGGTCTTGTCATACCTACTTTGGGAGGACCCAAGTCGCATCGGCTGTTATGGGCCGAGGTTACCACTTAACACCAGGTGGGCCGTCGGCTCGTTCCGTAAATGTATTACATAAAAAAAAAAAAAAAAAAAAAAAAACACCCGTGCGCGTCACTTATAAATGTATAGGTTCCCGAAGCACTACCTAACCGATCAATGTCAGCACATATCCATTGTTGGTCCGCACATAAGTTATTCAGTTCATGGGCGAATAGTTCACCAGGGTGCGCGTTAAAATATCCTAACATATAGATGGCCTCAACGGTACTACTCTCTACTATCGAACATACCTCGCTAAAGCACTCCGTGAAGTCCGTAGATTATCCATCGAGTCCGTCGGCATATACACGCTGAACACAAGTATTTCGCCCAAGTCTGGGTGTATGGTGCCCAGCAGCCACGTCTCTTGCAGTTATTTATCGTGTGTATAACTAAAAATAGCGAGTTAAAATTATTAATGGATTCCGTTCCGATCCAAATCAATATAAATACAAAATAAATTAAAGTTATGTAGACGATTTGTCTTTCTTAGGAGCGCCAAATTTGAATACCAAATAGTTACTATTACCTTAAAAGAGGTTTAAATCTGTTCCGATGACATAAACAGAGATCAAATACAGTGTAATTTATTTTATTTTTATTTTATTTATTTAGTTCACAAAACAAGTAATAATAAAAAGGTTTTATATAATAATAATAATAACAACAAATACTGGTGGACATTTAACACAACGCCATCTAGCCTCAAAGTAAGCTAAGCATAGCTTGTATCATGGGAACCAAACAACTGAATAATACTTGTATACTTTTTCGTAAATACGTCTTGACATCCAGACACAGCAATCATCTATGTTTCACACAAATGTTTGTCCTGGGTGGGAATCGAACCTACGACCTACGAAGGGCCACTCCCAACTGAGCTGTCAGGCCAGTCAATAGTGAACTATGAGTTATATGATCATAGGTAAATTTCTACTTAAATTATCTATTAGTCCTGCTATATCGGTCTAAACTCGAAGTAAGTATACTTATCTATACCTACGTTGCTAATAGTGGGTTCGTGCCTTAATTTTCACGGTGGAGGATCGTGTGTCCGCTGATTAAGATAAAGCATATCCGCAAACTCAGCCGAGGCAGTTTGTAGAGCCGCAAATTTAAATGGACTTTCCTATACAATATAATGGATGATATAGCCTGTATGTATAACCTCTCATTTGTATTTATGTGATGCCTTTTTGGGTTCCAGGTGGATTTTTTTTTGAAAGAAAGAATACATTAGACTGGAATCGTAGCTCAGTTGGTAGTAACTCTGCCTTCTGCGCTGTAGGTCCTGGGTTCGATTCCCACCCACGACAAACATTTGTGTGACGAACATAGGTGTTTTTTCTGTGTCTGGGTGTCAATATATTACTGGTATGCATTTACAATAAAGTATTTAAGTATCATATCAGTTGTCTGGTTCCCATGATACAAGCTATTTACTTACTTTGGGGCTAGATGGCGCTGTGTGTCCACCAATATTTATTTATTATTATTTCTTCACACACACTGTACACAACATCGACGAACATCACAAAACAAAAAACCTAAGCAAAAACATATAATAAACGAATTTCGAAGAACTCACTAAGCAGACTTTACCAACTAGATTTGATTTATATAATCACCGCTTTGATATCAACCCGTTCGGGAGCTATAAAGCCATAGCCATAACCACAGAGATTAGATCTCAGAGAGTCAGTCATCATAGAGTCAGTAATCTAACACTGAAATTCTGTTTAGCGAGTGGATTAATTTTTACCGTTACAAATTGAGGCTGTACTTCTTGCTCCTGCAAAGTATTCCGTGACGTACAAATTCTGCACAAGCAATCCAACTATTAGAAAGTCGATTTAACGTACAATTTTCACGTTTGTGTTTTCGTTTTAGTATAGCATGTACAGAGCTATACAAGTTCCTCAGCTCTCCTCGCATTGGTTTATTTTATAATTACGATGAGCGTTTTTACATCATCGCGCACCTTCTAATCTAGAAATGGCTGGACGAAAAAATATAGGAACGTAGATGCAGATGTTTAGTTTCAGTTCGATATTCATTAAACCTAAACATAGCTAGTAACATCTATTAATGCAACATTTTACCACTACTGAATAGATTATGTGGTACACCCTTTATATGACACCTATATAATTAGAAAACCTAATTTTATTAATAGCTTACCGGTCAAGCTATAAACACAATAGGTACCTATCTATACAGCTATTGAGAACTCATTTACCATCATTGTGTCACAAAATTAATTGAGTAATCGATTTTCAATACCAAACTACTCATACAATGACTGGCCTCCCAGCCCAGTTGGTAGTAATAGTAATATAATATTCATATAATATTGGTGGACTTTTCACACAGCGCCATCTAGCCCCAAAGTAAGCTAAGCATAGCTTGTGTCACGGGAACCAGACAACTGATATAATACTTATATACTTTTTTGTACCATAACAAACTCTTGTTTTTATAATAATGTGTCTTCTATTCTAATTTTTATCCGTAGCACGCGTTAATCTTGCTATCACGACAGCTGCCAAACATCTACATTGAATAACTTGTTACAGTAATTATTGGGTTGGACAACTTTTTTCATTGTTTATCAGCCGTGTTCGCGCATTTAATTAAAGCTACAACAAAGCTCAACTCTTGCCAAACGCTTTCAAGTGCAGCCTCCACCGTACTTTTCAGTTACTGCCGTAAAATAAAATGTAAAAAAGAATATGAACTTTTGGCTGTAATGAAATAAATACAAAAAAATTGTGGATATTTCACACAGCGCCATCTAGCCACAAAGTAAGCTAAGCATAGCTTGTATCATGGGAACCAGACACCCATACTTTTCTTTTGTAAATACATACACATAATACATATTAACACCCAGACACAGAACAAAACATCAATGTTACAAATGTCACATAAATGTTTGTCCTGGGTAGGAATCGAACCCACGACGTACAGCGCAGAAGGCAGGGTTACTACCAACTGAGCTATGAGGTCAGTCAAAGGAAGGAAGAAAGGCAGAAAGAAATACTTCAAAATATCGAGCAATATACTTACATGGTTTTTTCATTGCTAGTCAATTGGATAGTAGTTTGACAAGCTGACTTCTATCCCATTTGAACACCAATGTACCTTCCCATTAATTTTAAGATATTCCAAGCAGGGATTCAGTAACAATAAAATGATTAGTTTGAGTTACATACCTGCGCGTGACCTTATAATGCATAAGTGCAATCGTTATGGAGAGGTAGATACGACGCTTTGTGAAAGGGAATGGTTGGTCTCAAGTCGTGGGCATAAGGTACCATGTGGGAGGACCTGTCTCGGAGCGAGGGTGGTACTAGTTCCGTGGTTTTCGACTTCTTAGCCAACCATAAAACATAAATAAACGGGATTCTTGACGCTATCGAGGTTCAACTGGATGCACTTACTATTTTGTAGAACAACAAATATTCAGTCCATCGTAATATGATCGAGTTGAAATTATTTTCTAGTGCAGTCACGGTTAATGGGAATGGGTAAGGTACGTAAAACTTTCATTCCCTATACACACATTTTTTCTGTAATCTTTAATGAACGCCACTATATAAGTTTGTAGAATAAAAATACATGTAGTTTTTTTTTTTATTGCAATTTTGCAAGGATTTTGATAATGTAGCTGCAACATTGCATACGCTTGAAACTTTAGAAACATATGATGGTGGTAATTCTGACTGAAATTAATTAATGATAAATTAAAATTTATTAACGCTTTTTCATCTCCTCGGCGAATATAAAGAAACAAACTAAAACTGATATACCGTATCTATTCTTTCACTAGGTAGAGAAAGAGTTGTTTTCATCAAAATCACCGACAATATAATAATACAAAATATTGGTGGACATTTCACACAGCGCCATCTAGCCCCAAAGTAAGCTAAATGCTAAATAAAGCTAAAATAGCTATGGGAACCAGACAATTGATATAATACTTATACTTTTTTTGTAAATACCACCAGACACAGAACAAACATCTATATTCACCATAAAAATATTTGTCCTGGGTGGGACCCAGGAACCCATTGAACCCACGACCTACAGCGCAAAAGGCACAGTTACTACCAACTGAGCTGTGAGACCTGTCCTATTACATTGAGGTGCATGTACGGCTGAAACTTCTTACGATGCAGAAAGTCGACAAAATGTTTCGGAAATTGAGGTATATATATATATTGAGGTATAGTAATATATACTAAAATGATCAGCCTTAAAATTACACATCTTTAAGGCTCGTTCAAAAATAATTCGCAAATAAACACATCGTTGTAAGAAAGGTAGGATGCAGCAGGACACAAAAATGTAGAGGTTTCCTTTTAAAATTACTGGTTCAGCGTTGACAATAAAAGGAAATGCTGCAAGTTCTAAATTGAACGAATACCATTTCCATCCCCGGTTATATGCTGGATTTCTGCATAAGGAGAAATCAGGCCTATAATTTTATCGGCGCGACGCAGTTATTTCAAAACGAGTATTGGATCATTTAGAATTAGATGAAGGCCGGAGTGAATAAGGCAAATACTTTGCCGCAGTCTCTACATAGTCATTACAGTATATTAATCTTTTAAAATGATAGCACTTTATAAACACGTCTAATGTTATATTTTTATAGTCCCTTTTGTTTTAATATATCAATCTCTTGTGTAATAGGTTCACGGGTTTTTTTATGTGATACAGTTACGGAATGAGCCGACGGCCCACCTCGTGTTAAGTGATAACCTCTGCCTATAACAACCGATGCGACTTGGGTCCTCCCTTACTAGGTACGACAAGACCCAAGTCGCATCGTATGCATCCGTAACTCTGAGACGGAATGTCTCATGTGCCTTTAATTTCACCGGCAACCATACCTTTCAAACCGGAACACAGTAACGCGAATGCGTTACTGCTTGGCGGCAGAAATGGGCATGATGGCAGTACTTCCCCAGACGAACATGGCGAGAGTTCTACTGCTCTTAAAATGTGTAATGTGTGATAGGTTCACGGGTATATCATATCGCTCGTGGACCCATTAATAGGTCAAGCTTCTGGGACTACGAGACAGCGCTCCCTTTTCCATTATTGAATAGTCTCCTTAGTCGAGCTCAGTACCAAAGGGAACAAAATATCTCGCTCTCAAATGAAGCTACCGAATCACAGTTGGCGGCATATTTTCTACTTGTAGGTAGCTAGCCTGGCATTTGCAACAAGCTGTGGTTAAGGTAAGCTCGTGCTCATTGTAGGATTTGAACTCACGTCCTATATATTACCTATTACTATAGTATATGGAGATGGGCGTTGGTGACTGCGCCACAATTTTTTTATAACTATTTCAGTTACCATAGTATTACTATAATTTGAACGTGTTTCCAGTAAAGTTTTATTATCATTACTACTACAGATCGTAAGCCGACATCAGTACCAATTGAGCCGCCATCGCTTCTACCTTGAAGGCGAAATTTGCTTTCTTTTTTAAGCTTCTTCGTCAAATTTCAGTCTTAGCTGTAAAATTATTATTTGTGAAATGTATGAGTTTCGAATGTTCTCACGTCGTGAGTTCCTCCAATCCGTAGTACAATTTGTTAAATTGCTTTATTGGCTTTTGTGTTCGAGGACCAACTTCCGGCGGCAAATCGCGACAGCCGCGACTGGCCGGCTGCTGCAAAATTGGCATCGCATTAGCAATTGAGTTTGTACAGCGAAGAAGCCTAAGCCTATTTTATACGTCACTAACTGCGCCCCCGACCCGCGATATTCCTCGCGGTGAGTAAGTCAACCCACGGGAACACTGCACTTTTCCCGGATCAAAGTAGCCTATGTTAGCCAGGTTATAAGCTATCTCGATACCAAATTTCATCCAAATCCATTCAGCCGTTTGAGCGTGAAAGAGTAACAAAAATCAATACATACAAACTTTCACGTTTATAATATTAATAGGATTATTGAAAAAATCGACCCTTGACCGCCGACTTGTCGTAAGTGACAATTTTACCCAAATAGCATTTTTTGTCGAAAGTGATATTTTAATCTATAACGGAAAAGGTCGAAATTTCCCGCCAAAATACGTTATTTCGAATACATATATAGCGAATGCAAAGTTTATCGTTAGCACGCCATTATTCACATTTATGTATAAATATAACTTGCAAAAAAATATTATTTGGGTCGGTTTGGGCGGTCAAGGGTCGAAATGTATAATAATACACAAATGTCTTAACCACTACGCGGACGCGAAAGGTTGTGTGCGATTACCGGCTAACGTACGGACTTCTTACCCGCAATGGTTGTTAAAAAATGTGCGAAGTGTAACAAAAATGTAACCAAAAAAGCAACAGGATTAGAGTGTAGTAGATGTGAGAAGGTCGTCCACGCTGACCCTGCATGCTGCAAACTTTCAAATAAGCAACTGAACACTCTTCGTAACTCTTCAGGTATCGAATGGAGTTGTGAGGATTGCTTGAAAAATGCCTCACGCAGATCTACATTCGTGGTCCCGGATGATGACGGTGATGATGAGGAATCCGAGTCAGTTACTGCTATGCAAGCCCAATCATTTGATACACGAAAACTGGTGCAAGATATTAGTCGCGAATTAAAGAAAACATTCCGAGAAGAGTTAAGAAGCTTGGAGTCTTCACTTGAGTTCTTAAGTGAACAAATCACTACTATGGAGCATTCCATAAAGAATCAAGACAATATTATAAAATCACTTCAACACAAAAATCAAGATTTAGTAAACAAAAACAAAAACCTAGAACTCAGAATGGCTGTCTTAGAACAAGGTATGAACAGTTTTGAGCAGAAGGCTCTGGCAACCTCCCTGGAAGTAGCTGGTTTGCCCGACGTTTCCCCCAGCGATGTGAACCGAGTGCTTCAAACGGTAGCTTCAAAATTAGGTATGGAATTGGGTGACATAAAATCTTCACAACGCTTATCAGGAACCAAGGAGAAACCCGGAGCAATCCTCGTGGAGATGAAGACAATGGTGTCCCGCCGCCAGTGGATAGACGCCAGTAAGGAGAAATGCCTCACCGCAGGACAGCTGATCCCGGACGTCCCCAAGGAGAAAACCGACAACCGCGTCTTCATTAGAGAAGCCCTAACCAAACAGGTTAAAACACTTTTATATAACGCTAAGACCAAGTTGAGTAAATCATTTCAATTCATTTGGTGTAAGGACGGCAAAATATGTGTGAGAAAAACAAATAAAAGCAAAATACATTATGTGCGCTCATTGCATGACATCGATGAAATAGATAAACTACCCTCATTCTCCACTCCGCTGTGAAATAGCTATTTGAATAACCTCTTGTCTTATAGTTGCTTTTGTCTGTTTCGATAAAATAAAATAAAAATATGTGTACAAAAGTAGAAGAAATTTTCAATTGCATCTCATTTAATGATTTTCTGCACCAATTGCCACTAAAAAGCCGTATTAGTTTATCTGCAATACATATCAACATAAGATCATCAATTAAAAATTTTACAAAGCTTTTACAAATGATCCACGGCTGTAAGTTTCCTCTAGATGTAATAGTCCTTACAGAAGCCAGTATATCAGACGACATTGTCAATTTGTTTAATATACCGGAATATAATATGTACTCACAGCTACGTTCTAATAGAAAAGGAGGCGGTATTATTATTTACGTGCGAAATCATTTAAAGTTCACCTTAACTCAACAAAAAACTACAACATTCGAAAGTCTTACTGGAACATTAAAAATGAACTCAAAACAAGACGTAGTCGTGTGTGCTGTTTATAGACCACCATCATCAAATAAGAGTATATTTGTAACGGAGCTAGGTAGATACATTTCAAAGTTCACCATGAAACAAAACCTTCTTCTGATCGGCGACACGAACATTGACCTAAAATCCATTTCATCTTACAAAGACATGTACTTAGAGGCACTTAGCGAGCACGGCTTGACGTGTGGAATTACGGACTACACCAGAATTGAATCAAGGCTAAACAATAAAATTAACAAACAAATTATCACAAAATCATGTATAGATCACATTTTTGCGCGATTCCCCACGTCACACCCTTACTCAGCTGTGCTAGATGTCGTGCTAGCCGATCACCGAGCGATAATCTTCGCGTGCGTCGAGGAGGTGACTCCCAAGTCTATACAGGGTGTTACAAAACAATTCATAAATTACGATATTCTATATAAAGAATTAAAACAAGTGGAATGGTCAAACACCAATGACATGAACTCCCCTGAGGATATTAAAAACTTTATTAAAATCTCTTTTTTTAACGCGAATAAAAAAGCGTCATATTCTAAAACCGATAAATACACAAGAAAAATATC
Organism: Chesias legatella; assembly: GCA_947359385.1. Taxonomy (NCBI): domain Eukaryota; kingdom Metazoa; phylum Arthropoda; class Insecta; order Lepidoptera; family Geometridae; genus Chesias; species Chesias legatella. Next base: position 7,438,197 of record OX375762.1, on the reverse strand, counting down.
TACAAATCAATCCATAGCACCTTGGATTGATGGCAATATATCTCGACTTTGTAAAAAACGTGATTTAATGTTTAACTTATGGAAGCATGATTTAGGCAATCCAAAGCTAAAACTTGAATATAATAAAATACGTAATAAAACACATAAAGTTATTGAAAATAAGAGAAATCAGTATTATATCAACCAAATAAATGATAATTTTAAAAACACAAAAAAAATATACAAGATTGTTAATCAAATGCTTGGGCGATTATCTTTATCTATTGATGCTGCAATACTCAAAGCGTTTGATGCTCAAGGGCTCACGGCCAAAACTGTTGCGGACAACTTTGCGATTGAATTCGACGGAGCAGCTAAAAACATCATACCTAACTGTAGCGTTAAACTATTAGACCATAAGACTTATTGCAAACCGGTTGATTCTAGTATAGTTTTTCGAAAAGCTTCAAGTGATCACATAAATAAAATAATTCAAAAATTAAATTCAAATAAAGCCCCAGGGCCAGACAACATTAAAGTTACTGATATAAAAATGATCAGTAAAGATCTGTCGTCCTCCATTGCTGATTTAATAAATTGCAGTGTCAAATCTGGTCTGTATCCGGATGAACTAAAAGCTGGCTGTGTCAGGCCTATCTATAAAAAAGGTAAACGAGACAGTTACTCTAATTATCGTCCAATCACACTGCTTTCTTCCATAGACAAAATTGTAGAAAAGTATGTTTGTGAACAAATTCATACGTTTTATAGCAAACACGAAGTACTGTACCGGAATCAGTTTGGTTTTCAAAAAGGCAAAGGTACAACTGACCTCTTGTCGCGTTTTACCGATCTTGTCAATGAAAATTTAAATAATAAAAATTATGTCCTAGCGTTGTTCATAGACTTTTCGCGGGCGTTTGATACCCTACAGCATAATCAACTAATAGCTAAACTAGATAACTGTGGTGTACGAGGCCCTCTGCTCAACTGGTGTGAAAACTACCTAAGAAATAGAACGTCGACCGTTAAAGTTGATAATGCGTACAGTGAACCTATAACAGTTACAGAAGGCACGGCTCAGGGTTCCGTCTTAGGCCCACTTCATTTTTTATCTTATGTGAATGACATGAGTAAATGTATTGACTACTGCACATGTTATCAATTTGCGGATGATACGTGCCTCATTTCGGTAGACAAGGACCCTAAAAAGGCATGCGAACTATTGCAAACAGATTTGAACTCTCTTTCACGATGGTGTCACGATTCTGGCTTGGTACTAAATGCAATCAAAACCAAATTACTTATCATTAAATCACCTTACATAAAAATCTATCCGATACAAAAACTAATAGCTCATGATCACAGTTGTTTGCATGCATTAAGTAATAACTCATGTTTCTGCCCCTCTATAGATGTGGTAACCAGTCACACTTACCTTGGTTTATCTATTGACTCCAAATTCAACTGGTCCAGTCACATTGAGCATGTATGCACTAAACTTAGGCAATTTTTGGCGAACATGATAGTTCTTAAAGATCGTATTCCGTTCAAGGTCAAACTACTATTATATAACTCACTGGCTGAATCATATATTCAATATGGCCTAAGCAGCTATGGACGCACTTACACTACTTACCTCAGACAAATATACAGCTTACAATTGAAAATACTGAAAAATATTGTGTCACCTAAAATTAAACAACAATTTGATAAAGACGATACTGGTTTATTTAAACATTGTAAAATACTGCCAGTAGGAACGCAATTTTATTTCAACATTCTTAAAGAAAACTTCTTTGACGAATCACTTAAGGAAAAAATTAAACACCCTGTATATACCCGGGCAGTCGCTCGAAACCGGTTCTGCACGTCGCGCGCAAACAACGCGTACGGCGAGAGAACTTCTCGATACTTAGTTCCGAGGTTGTTTAATGCACTACCCTCGGAGTTAATTGTTGGCATAACGCAAAACAACCTTAAGCAGAAACTAAAATATTATTTATTAAGTAATATTTCTTTAAGGCTATCTCCCTATTAATATGTGTGTTTAACAATTTATTTTGTATTATATTTATAGTAGTTGGTTAAATTAAGACTCTTTATAGCATTGTCCTCAACCTTAGTGGTTAATTATGCTATTGTTATATTACTTGTTTGTAAATTTTTTATATGTTAAATAAATTAAAAAAAAAAAAAAAAAAAAAAATGTATAATGTATGCAGAGAAAGTCGTTATCCAAAAAAAATATTGTTGTATATTTTTTTAGTAAGTATGGATTATTTCATATTGTGTTAGCAGTTACATTTGAAAGAGTGGGGAACACGATCTTTTACTACTATTTGACTGGCGTCACAGCTCAGTTGGTAGTAACCCTGCCTTCAGCGCTCTAGGCGTGGGTTCAATTCCCACTCAGGACAAACATTTGTGTGACGAACGCATATGTTTGTTCTGTGCCTGGGTATTAATATGTACTATATGAAAGTAATATAAAGTACATCAGTTGTCTGGTTCCCATGATACAAGCTATGTTTATCTTACTCCGGGCCAAATGGCTTTGATGGATTCATTTATTTATATTAAGAAAAAACACCCTTAATGTTTTCGTTTTATATAACCAAATCATAAATATAATAACAATCGCAATAAAATTATTATACGTAAACTTTTCGTATATATATTCATATTATTTATTACTACAAAAACAAGAGGCCAAATATATTGTTATTTACACATACTCAATGAATCTGCGTGCAGGGTTATTTAATAAAGCGATGTGACGACATCTGCCTCTGTTCGTAGTAATCACCGGCAACTCAATTGATTCAGTGAACTAGTATTTGTTACGAGGACACAGCACCAAATATTAAATGATACGAGTAATAGCGCACATTGTTCTACGGGGTACCAAATGTTTTGTCATTATAAGAAATAAAGAAAATAAATTTATTCATAACTAATACAACACACAACACACAATTGTACACACAATTGTACATACAATTGATATAAAAAAATACTCGACTTTTCACACAACCCTCAAATTACAAAATGAGGGTTCGAATTGGCATAAGGATAATTATCATTTGACAATATATAATTTTTACATCAAAATTAAACTAAATGTTTTTGATATAAACGATAAACTAAACAGTTCTTTCAATAACTAATTGAATTTTTGTTTAGATAACTATAGATGACTATATAGTCACTTACGTAAACAATATACCAATATCGGAGTCACTGTTTGCTTACAAACGTCCACGACGATTGTTATGCGTACTATACGTTAGGTATTTGTAACAAGAAGAAGTTGGTAAACATTACCTAGAGGCTTACGGACGCAGAGTAAGACAAAATATTGCGCAAACCACTAGCTACGATAGCGTTTGGAGAAATGCTTGAGCAGTTCAATGCACCAAGAACGCAAGATTGGATAAGTAAGCAAATTTTAATGAGTTCAGTCTCATGCGACTGTTTCAAACGTACTTTGTCTTTTGGCTCTACCACAGACTATAAAACTGTTTCGGAGACGGGATTGCTTAAAGACAGTGTGAAGAATTTATTCCACTATATTGCATTAATGAAATAAATTGTTACTGATTTAACGCCCATACGCAATACACTATAACGCCCTGTACTAGTCTATGGTCTTACTTTTCAGTATTCAGTTACGGTAATACTCTACCTGGATTTAGACTTAGATTTCTGGTTGGTTACTGACGTATTGTATTAATATATATTGAAGGCAATGTAGTGATTTTTGTTATAATCAAATAAAATGAGATCTATTTAATTCAATGAACGCAGTTATCAGATTCCTATTTAATGAATATTAATTTACGGAATATATCAATATTAGTGAAAATAATATCTATGCATATATTATATTATTACACACTGTTAAACAATTTTTTTGATTTTTTTTCTTAGTGAATTATCTAATATCTAAATTTTTTTATTAAAATCTCTACATCTGTAATCTCTAAATACACACGAAAAAAAAAAACAATCCAGTTGGACAGTACAGGGCATGTATCCTGCATGAACACACTCACACAATAGCCGACATAGAATAACACACAGTCAGTAAACGAGAGCGTGAGGCATGCTCGAAACCGGAAGTCGCTTCCGCCCACGATCATGACTCACGGCGCGCACTGCGAATAAGAAAACTTTCTTGGATGGTTGCCGGCGATTTTTCCGATAGCTCGAAGCGACGACTTCCATCTATGAAAGCCATTCTGTTTCTTGAACAACTGGAGATTATTCCAATATTGTTGGAAAATGAAGGCATAGGTACCGAATGTGTTTCGCGTTGGATATTTGAATATCAATAATTTCGAATAGCCAAGAGCAAACAGAGCGACTGTTTCTTGTATTCAATCTTGTACAATTTATTAATGACTAGCTAACTTCCTCTGACTTTACCCACGTGGTGTGGTAAAAGTAGTTTGTGTTATCATAATTCAGAATTGTCACTTTCAACCAAAACGCTTCAGTAGTTTACATGTGAAAGTATAACAAAAAAACACAATATTGACTTATAAAATCAAAAACAAATAGAGTGGTTTATAATTGTTTATTTTGTACTAATCAATCAACTTAATAAAAGTTTTTGCCAGATATATAATAGAGTCTGTGAAAAAGGATTTCTTCATTAGCAATACAGTAGTTAATTGCTGGTAATATCTCTCTCCCAGTAAGAGTCAAAGCGCTCATTTTCGAACCGGCTGAAGGACTTAGCCTCCACTCAAAAATTCATCACAGATAATAGGAGCCCTAAAGTGATATCGTGCCCCTAATGAGGAAGTTGCCGTTCTATTTATACGGATCTGTTTTTGTGCGACGCAGCGGAGCTAGCAGCAGCAATGCAATGCCTCAGTGGAATGATCGCGCTTATTTCGGTAATTCAGTTTCATATAAATAAATATTGGTGGATATTACACAGCGCCATCTAGCCCCAAAGTAAGTTAAAGCATAGCTTGAATCATGGGAACCAGACAACTGATATAATACTTATATACTTTTTTTGTAAATACATATATTTAACACCAGGGCACAGAACAAACATGTATGTTACACAAATGTTTGTCATGGGTAGGAATCGAATCCTCGACCTACAGTTCAAAAGGCAAGGTGACCAGCTGTGCTGTGAGGTCAGTCTTACTACGTTACTAAGTACTTAGAATCTTAGAAGTCGTATGAATCATTGAAAAATATTATTCTTTTTGTTGATATTAATTAAGAAGGTAATCATGGTTTCCTGGATATAAGAATACAAAATTGTTAAAAGTCTTCCATGTTTTTACTTTTCCGTAAATTCGAACTACATTCACGCTTCTATCCACGAAGCGGTAGACATACCCCCAGAAGGCCACTTTCCACGTTGTGGCTAAAGCTTTTTGGCGAAGTAGACGTGACTAGTGATCACCTCGCCGTAACAGTTGCAAAAGTAAGACATAACGTACACTTTCTTCTACTAAATTATATTAGATTAATTCGTAAGCCAGGAAGAATCTCATATCAAAGAATTACCAACAAGTCCGAGCGAAACTAACAACCACTATAAACTAACTATGCATTAGGCAATATAATTTATTACTATTTGGATTTGAATTATTCTCCAATGCTTTCCAAATTTCTAGACCCAAAATTATAAATATGTTAGTAATTATCAATTTCAGAATTACAGGCGGCGTTTTGTCAATTTATATTAATAATAATAATCTTTTTTATGCCCCCCAAAAACATAGGTTTATCTTAAACTAGATGCAATAATGTAGGATAAGCAAAAATGCTAGTTATCAAAACATTTCATTCAAAGTCAAAAACTTTAATTCCGTAGAATTCATTAAGAAATGGCTTGGAAACGTCAATAACATTCAAAACATAAGGTGACAGTACTTATCGCTAAATTTGACGCCTGTTCAAACCCTATCCTACCCTCCATAGGGTAGAACAGCAAGAAACCCCTAAAGGAGGGATTCTGTTTTTTCGCGGTAACAACACGGTATTGTCGAAGTAACAATAATAAAAAAATGGTTTCCTTTAATCCACGCAGACGAAGTCATAGGCTAACGGGCTAGTGCATTATATAGTGTGGACTGCGATAAGGTCGGCGTCCCAAGACAGCCAAGGGCGTCGACCGTCAAACGAGGTCGCTAGATATTCGTTACTCAGATAACGTCTTAGGTATATGCCGCATTTGCCATTACTGAAACGCCACCAACTCGGTTCTTACTTAGATTTACTTGCCGATTGTTGTTCCAGAACGAAATGTGTTGTGTGAATTGGTGACGTCAGAATAGAAGACTATACTATCGTCTATATACTATACTACTTTGGATACCCGTCAGGCAATTAGATTCCGAATAACATTCAAAAATAGTTTCTGCTAAGAAATTACTTCGCCATATTTGACTGGCCTCGCAGCTCAGTTGGTTAGCTCTGCCCTACGACTAGGTCGTGGGTTCGATTCCCACCCAGGACAAACCTTGTAATGACAAGCATTGATGTTTGTTCTGTGTCTGGGTGTTAATATGTTTGTATTTACAAAAAAAAAAGAGTATATATGTATCCTATCAATGATCTGGTTCCCATAGTACAATCAATGCTTATTTTTGGGGCTAGATGGCGAAGGGTGAAATGGCCACCAATATAAAAAATCTACGATCTCAAGACTATGTGACATTGACGTGTTGGTAATTGTGAAATTTGCAACTTTGCTAATTTATGTGATTTAGTTGATCTTTGTAGACAATGTTTTTAGTGGTATATTAAGAGATAAAAGCGACGTTACTTTTGAAGTGTCTGTTAGAGCCTCACCCTATAAATTCAGTACTTATATTGAAGATACTTTTTGTATATAAAATCTTATGAGTAAACTTATTAATATACTAGCTGTTGTCCGCGACTTCGTCCGCGTGGAATTTGGTTTTATCACGCACCCCTATTTTACCCCTCGGAAAAGTAGCCTAAGTTACTCCTTGTTACATCAGCTATCTGCCAGTGAAAGTCCCGTCAAAATGGGTCCAGCTATTCCAGAAATTAGCCGGAACAAAAAAAACAGACAGACACAAATTGTAAAAAAAAATGTTTTGGTATATGTACCGTGTATATCCATATGCACTTAGTACAATGCGGTTATTTTCATATTACAAACAGACACTCCAATTTTATTTATTTGTATAGATTATTAAAATGTACAATGAAGCACACGTAACTCAATAAAATGTTTCGTGTGCCTAGCGATAGTTCCATGAATAATGAGTAGCTACTATCATAATGATGAATTGAATGAGTTCGTACCACTTATACCACCTTATCTGTACTGCAGTATTAGATTGCACTGCATTGACTTGGTTTCCAGGCTCCCATTGGACTGCGGGTACCCGGTTCGATTATGTTTTATACTGGCACACTAAACACAGATACATACCGCCTTTTCCCCGAAGGGGTAGCCATTTAACTTTATAGGTCACGTCATCGTAATTTTTCTGAGAAATAACTCACCTAACACTCCAGTCGCTTCGTTGGTGACAAGTTAAATTCTTATAGACAGTGATTTTGATATTCAGTCTCACTGCGGGGATTTTTCCTCAGTCTGATTAACTTAACTAGTTATGTTACATTTAGCGGCTGTGATCTGCCTCATATCACTCTTCCAGAGTGTGGAATCAAGAGCCGCTTGACCTGCCTCTCATTGGCTGATTATATACTCTAAGCTCTCTATTCTATCACTATTCAAGAGCAGTAGAACCCTCGCCAAGTTCGTCCGCGGAATTACTGCCACCAAGCCCATTTCTGCCGCCAAGCAGTGACGCATTCGCGTTACTGTGTTCAAGTTTGAAAGGTGTGGTTGCCGGTGAAATTACAGGCACATGAGACATTCCACCTTCTCAGAATCACGGGCGCATAAATGCGACTTGGGTCTTGTCGTACCTAGTAGGGGAGGAACCAAGTCCCATCGGTTGTTATGGGCCGAGGTTGCCACTTAGCACCAGCTGCCATACCAACTAAAAAATTTAAAGAAAGTTAAAAGTATTGAGTTTCATATTTAGCAAGTTACTTTACCTGACACCTAGTATATGGTAATGGGTATATTATAAATGTTGTATAATATTTGTTGTGCCTACCGCGTCATGGAGCATTTCCGTTGAACTGCGAGAGGTCAAGGGTTGACCTTTTATTGTTCTTTATCGATAAGTAGGCGCCGCGCCGTTGTCGCACACTGCTTTATGATTGGCGCACTCCTGCCAAGTTATCTGGCTCAGTTGGCTATGAAGCTTTATTTCCTAGATCATAATGGAAAACTCAAGCTCATTTCTTTATTAATCTAATATTTCATGTTTTTTTTTTATTATCTCTTTATTTATTTCACGCTGTTATTGTTCTTGGTAATATGATAATATTTTTCAAGTGTTTTTATGTTTTACATGAAAGATGTTGGTCATAGTATCCGTCAATTTTTATTCTGAGGTTTCATCATTTTGTGGAAAAATTGAAATATGTTACATTAGGTAATCAGCTGTTATTTGCACATTTAGGCCATTTATTATTTATTTTGCGAAAAATTAATAACAATGTTTATTTTACTTCGTTAATCCAAAACAGCATTTCTTCATTATATCTACAAATATATTATTTTTTCTTCATGTCAATATTTTAGTTTTTATATATCAGCTCATTGGTAGATAGCGAATATAGGTAGATAGTTATAGTAACAATGAAAATCTACCAGGACAGCGACGTCCAACGAAATCTTCCACACATGACGTGTACTTCCGGTGATACTCTGATGGCTCCGGAAGGTATAAGAAATCGGTTGTGAAATAAACACATTGGTGAAACATCATCGAATTAAGACTCCACTACTACTACCACTAACGAGTCACTGGTTCTCTCGAACCAAAGTGGTGAAAATATTTTAAGTGCGCCTCAAAGAGGCTCTTTTTATTCACTTAAAACATGTCTTATAATTTTTTTTCTAGGACATGTCAGTGCCTCACTATGTTTTCCATCACCGTTTTAAGAACGTAGTATTGCGCACATAAGCGTTACAAGCGAAAGACACATTTGTGCGGGTCGGGATTTGAACCAGCGACCTTCAGATTGAAATTCAGGGTCACCGCTGGACCACCACGCTCCACTGACTTGTTTACCTCGATCAAATAATGCAGAATAGAGATTACAAATATCTAATAACGATCCCAGAGGCGAGCTGCGTAATTAACTCTACTATCACATAATTTCTTATGATAATTAGTTCTTACATCGACAAAAATATGAACAGTTCTCAGTAACTGGAACCAGAACTGCAGTCGTTTGATGACGCATTCAGTTAATACATCGGCACGGAACTTGGAACTTGGTTGGACTATTAAACACAGCATTGCATAGATGTTTGTAAACAAGAGAAAGTAAAGTTAGATCCTGTAGCGTTCATTTGTGTAGAGAGTGTGAAGATACTTAGTATATCTTTATATAAAATACGTTTACGCTCTATGCCTGTCTGTATGTCATTTCTTGACATAATATCACTGCTAGAATTTCATTCTACTAGTGATAATTAAGAATGAATAGGGCTTTATATTTAACTAGCTGCGCCCCGCGGTGTTACACGCGGTGAATAAGTAATCCCACGGGAACACTGAGAAAAGTTGCCTATGTGTTTATCCAGGATATAAGCTATCTTGCTACCAAATTTCATCCAAATCCATTCAGCCGTTTGAGCGTGAAAGAGTAACAAACATCCATACAAACTTTCACGTTTATAATATAGTAGGATTATATTATTATCAGGGTACCTATGTCATATACTTCACAAAAGCTTTTTTTTCCTATTACAGCTTAAATAATCCTTTATTGTTAGATTCCTTATTTTCAATTATTTTTGCAGTAATTGGAAAGAGATTCGTATCAAGTAATTACAAGGATTATTATGTACATAGTATATATGTGTTATTCTATGCTGTGGGGTAAGCCGACCCTCCCTTGAAATCTCTCTTGGGGTGAATGAACGTCTTGAGCACCAGAATTCAATTAGATATGTAGGTACTCGATAACTAGAGCTTATTCAATGATTATATCGTCAATTTACAATATGAATATATAGTTATGTAAAAGGCAGTCGCCGATGGAAATATTATTTTTGTATACGTAACCATTCTCACGATTTGAAATGAGATAAATGCTTGTTTTTCCACAACTATTTCCATGGTTGCAATATGTTTGACTGCACACCGACAGTCCGACGTCTAGCTAGACCGACAGTAAAGTTCCTTTCTCAGAATTAGGGTTGCCAGGTCGTAAAACCGAAAAGCCGGACAGACCGGCTAGTTTAGCCGGACATTTAGGTAAAAATGTCGGACACCTTTTTTTAGACTTATAATTTGTATAATTTAGTATTTGTATTGTATTATTTATATCCGCCAAAATTATTTTTCTACTTGAACGGTTGGAATGGTAGAAAATGCATTTGTATTAAGTCCGCCTTTTGTACATTGTTTTTCTGTGTGCAATAAAGTATTAAATAAATTAAACAAAAACCCGACAGTTTTTTAAATTAAAACTTGACTTTTTCGTCATATATCAAACGAAAACCTTTTTTTTCATATTTTATAAATTCTAATGAAACAGCAATAAAATTGAATGAATATGTCTTCTTTATACCAACATATGAGAAATGTAAAGAAACTGGCCAACAGTAAATAGCCGCCAAAAATCAACTAATTTTGCCGGACACGCAACCAAAAAGCTTGACTGTGTCCGGCTTTATCCGGATGCCTGGCAACGCTACTCAGAATCAACGTCATAATAGTGTGAGAAAATTAAATATGATAGGTAACGTATAATTATCAAAAGTAAACATCCGGTAATTATTTTGTTTTAAATTGTGACAACGAATTGTCTTAAATTATGAGTCTGAATAAATATTTTACATAACGGATTTCTATGTAGACTATATATAGAGTCACTGGTCATATTCTAAAACTGTAAATGTTAATAAGGGTTGTTAATTTGCTTGCAACCCCGGAAGACGGTGGAATAAATGTCGTTACCCGACATATTTTGGGGCTGTATCGATTTTATGTTTAATAAAACATTTTCTTGCGACATTCTCGAACTAGGGGATGACTGGGGTAGCACTCCCTAATACGAGGCAGGCGGGGTGTCTGCGTGTCGGGTGCGGCATTGCCGCATGCCGCACTGTGACTCATCCAACTGTCGTTAGGTACCGCTAGACTATTTTAATATATTTAAATCGCTTGGTATGTCGCAGCCTAGGAGTTAGTGCTGCTAGAGATGCAAATGTGTAATTAGTTGTTTTTAGTATATTGCGTATGAAAGAGATCACTCTTAGTGATAATGCCGCCCATGGTCGACCAGTGTCATTGCCTAGTGTCGACTGGCCTCATAGCTCAGTTGGTAGTAGTAACCATGCCTTCTCCGCTATAGGTCGTGGGTTCGATTCCCCAGGACAAACATTTATGTGACACTTGTAACATTGATGTTTGTTCTGTGTCTGGGTGTTAATATGTATTATATGTATGTATTTACAAAAGAAAAGTATATAAGTATGTATATCAGTTGTTTGGTTCCCATGATACAAGCTATGCTTAGCTTACTTTGGGGCTAGATGGCGCCGTGTGAAATGTCCACCAATATTTATTTATTGTGCCCACTTTTCTAATCCGGCCGGATACTGAATTACTATCCGGTATCCGGCCGGATAGTGCAAACAAGGCCGGATAGGCCGGATATCCGTTTCATCTCTAGTTTTTTTCCATGATAGTAATTGAACACGGTAGTTTTATTGAAACTCGGTGTTTACAAAGCGACCTCATTCATAAACGTAGACTATGATCTACGAGAATCGTTCACGGGTAAGGGGCAGCACTTCGGCGCCAGACATATTTGTCTTGATAAATTAAGCAATCAGTTCTGGTTTCACTCAAGCGTTTGAGAGTTCATTAACGCTGAGAATCAGCACCGAAGACGCCAACGTGGCTATTCTGATACGGAAGCGAAATGAAAGCTAATAATAATTGCCTAAAACTTATCGATTTAAAAGACAACACATATATAATAACAAAAAGCAGCCATATTAAATACTTGCAGGATAGTGCGAAAGTTCATGCAGTTGGATGGAAATTATAATATATGTACCAAAATTTTACATACACAACACATACTGTAATTTACTTGGTTCATGTAAATGCAGATATTACCAACTTTTGCATAAAGGTTGAGCAAGCATAACTTTTCCGAAAATAATAATAATAATAAACTTTATGCTTATATTAATTATGGCTTCCTAATAATGGCTCGTCGAGAGAAGGTCTGTACACAAAAGAAAGAATAGAAGAGAGAAATAGAAGAGAGAAAAGCCATATCATTATTATTATTTAGCCATTATTTATTATTGTTTTCTTCTTTTCAATAAATAAATTACTTATATAAATATTGTTTGATAAGTCAAAGTCAAAGTAAAAACAACATAATTTCCATAGAATTCAGAGGAATGTCTTAGAAATGGTAATAGTTTTCGAAACATAAGGTCACGCGTACTAAGTTTGAATCTAGTTCAAACCCTTCCGATCTTTCACACAGTGCCTTTTAGTCCCAAACTAAGCATAGCTTGTACTAGGGAACTAGATTACTGATACATAATATACACTTTTTTTTATTAAATACACAGTTATAAATAAATATTAATATCCGGACGCATAATAAACAACTATGTTTTCTCACAAATGTTTGTCCTCGGTGGGAATCGAAACCACGACCTTTCAGCGCAGAGTAATATGCAAATCCACACAAACAGGTAAGCGCTTGCTAAGTATTATTTGAACAGTGCCGTAGGCAGACGTTTATAGTAAAATGACTTCGTTATCAAAGTCATTATAACCATTTCCTTTGTAGTCAGAAATCGTACTTGCCAGCGAAGTCTGGAATGTGATAAACAGGACGCAAGTACTTATTACCTCATTACATACGTTTTAAATAAAATTGCTTGCCTAAACCTCGTAGCGATAATTTTGTAAGTACCAAGATACTACATTGCGTTGTTTTACATTTACTGCCGTCCTTTAACTAGAAAGCAGTTAACCATCAAATGGTCAATTTTGACTTTTTAATAGGAAGCGATACAGTTCAAAATTCTCCATCTTTCTGTCTAAGAAACGATTGTAAATAGTTCCGGAGATATAAATAAAAATTGTAGGCCGTTAAGTGACGGATTTAAAAGGAATTAAAAAGTTTTCTCTGAACATATCTCAAAAACAACAGATTGGGCTTAACGGCCTTTTAGTTAAAGGACGGCAGTTTAGCACTTATAACAGAGTTATCGACAGATCTTAGTCGTTTGTGGATGGATTATTATTCTGATATTAAATAGGTAATCTCTAAAGTCCCTGCTAAGAAGTTACCTACAGCCGAATACCTTGGGCCTTGCTCAATAACGACGATTGGCTATTGATTAACTAATCAGTATTTTGTCTTCTTTGGACTGTTAGTTTTGTATTCTGGTGATAGAGTCAAACTACTTCTTAGCTAATCAGTCGTTTAGTGAAGCTGCTTACTGATATCAATCTGGAATCCATTTGTATGACGAGTTGTATTATATACGGGTAGGCTTTGCATAAATAAGTACGCTAACGAATTAGGCATTTTTGTTATTTGGGTTCAAATCCCACCCAGGGCCAATATTTGTTCTGTGTGTGATGTCAATATAGATTATATGTATGTATTTGCAAAAAAAAGTATATATGTATTCTATCAGTCACCTGGTTCCCATACAAGCATAAACAATACAAACTATGCTTAATTTGGGGCTAGATGGCGCTGTGCGAAATGTCCACCATTATTTATTTATTTATTTACACTTGAGTACATTAAGCGGTGTCACTTGGAAAAAACAACTAAGGTCCTCCCTATGTTAAATATGTAAATACTCACATCGCATACGCAAAGCACCCAGTTCGCCAGGGAAAGTACTGCCACCATGCCCATTTCTGCCGCCAAGCAGTAACGCATTCGCGTTACTGTGTTCCGGTTTGAAAGGTGTGGTTGTCGGTGAAATTACAGGCACATGACACATTCCACCTACACGTCTCAGAGTTACGGGCGCATACGATGCGACTTGGGTCTTATCTTATCATACCTAGTAGGGCAGGACCCAAGTCGCATCGGTTGTTATGGGCCGAGGTTACCACTTAACACCAGGTGGGCCATCGGCTCGTTCCGTAACTGTATCAAATAAAAAAATAAAAAAATTAAAAGCAATCAATGTTGTGTTAAAAATTGCTTTAAAGTTTATATAAAATTTCTTCAAAGTTCCATGGCTCTTGAATACACGAATCTCGCTTGCCTGTCAGTAAGTCAAGCAGAAGAACTCGCTTCCATAAGAGAATAGATATTATATACATATATCCAATACTGCGCCATCGAGGTTAATAAGCTGTTTTATTATGCATAAAACAACACATGTAGGTACAAGGAAATATTCCTATAATCCAAGGATACAGATGGTGGTATGAGATTGAGTGGTAAAAGTAAAATTCGTATATTCACTAGATTAAAACGCTAAGGAAATGAGTTTTTTTATGTGATTTCAATCACGATACGAGCTGACGGCCCACCTTAAGTGGTAACCGCCGCCGATAGCCAACAGCAATAAGTCTCAAGTCCTTCCCACCTAAGTACAAGATGACTCAAGTCGCACTGCGTTGCGTCCATCACCTCGAGACGGGGATGCTACTTTTCATGCACCTGTAATTTCACCAGCATCTTCCACCGGAACACAGCAACACGAGAGTCATTTCGTAGATTAGCCGGACCGAACAAACAGGCAACAAGGCTTCGTACGGGAAGCTTATTTAAGGGTGAGACTCATTCACCTGGTGTTAATGGTAACCTCTGCCCATAACAACCGAGGCGACTTGGGTCCTCCCCTATTAGGTACGATAAGACCTAAGTCGCATCGTATGCTCCCATAATTCTGAGTAGTGTAGGTGGAATGTCTCATTGGCCTGTAGATTTCGCCGGCAATCACGCCTTTTCAACCGGAACACAGTAACGCGAATGCGTTACTGCTTGGCGGCAGAAATAGGCATGGTGGCAGTACTTCCCGGACGAACTTGGCTTGAGTTCTACTGCACTTAAAACTTCTACAAACAACACTCTTCTCATTCCAAATTCTTTTTCCGGAGCCTTTTTATGTCAATAAATATGCTTAAGGCTTATATATCAAGTCACGTATTATAGAAATATGCTGATAAAACATAGCATTTGCTCAGTAAATAATATAGCAAAGATGCAAAAATAAGAAAACAATCTATTTTCAACTTCCGTCAGCATTTTCATGTTTTCGCAACAAATTAGTGACAGAAGTTAACGTACTTCTTTTATTTTATAATAAATTTTACTATAGTTGACATACGTTTATGTAAAAATTGCTCGCAAAATATTATTCCATTATTCCTTTTCCTTGTTACAGAATATTTTACCTTTGCTACTTTTTTGTCTTACAAAAGGCAGGAGTAGACTGGCGAGCAATAATTGCCTCCGAAAGCCGCTTAAGCTTCTGCCAAGAAAGCTGAAGTAACTATGTAAGAGGAACTAAGCGCGTCTTTTTCAGACGTCAGTTTTTAATATTTCTCGTCTCGGTATTTAAGGGGCTCATCGCTATAAAATATATTGTAATTTAGTAAATAAGCATACATACACGCCTCTATCTTCGAAGGGTACGTTGCGCCTAATGAGTAACTTTCACTATAACACTGTATGTACATAGACGTGATAAGAGGTGAGTTCCTCACCGGCTTAGCTCAGAATATACCGTAAATAATTCCTTAACAATCCAACCTCGTAAAATCTTATGCTAAAGATATTAACAAAATATTTTAGGTAAAATACGTAGCCACGGGCATAATAAATAGGTTCATGTCTTGAGACTTCATTTACTTATCTAGTCTAGGCATAGGAAATTCGTTTCGAGAAAGCCTACATGAATAGTCTATGCCGATGTGTCAGATATTCTATTGATAACCATTAGGTAATGATAGGTAGGTGTAAATACATAGTTTCCTGGAAATGTAATAGGTATATAACTAACGTACCTATTAAAACTGAGCCACGTAACAGTAAGACTCATACATGAGTCAGTCGCTTTTCTTATTCAAATGAAAATATGATACGACAGTTGTTCTGTAAATCAGTAAGATTCAGATTTAAATCATAAGCAGCTTACTTTCCATAATCCTGATCTTTGTAGTACTAGCTGTTGCCCGCGACTTCGTCCGCGTGGAATTCGGTTTTATCACGTACACCTATAATACCCTATGGAAAAGTAGCCTAAGTTACTCCTTGTTACATCAGCTATCTGCCAGTGAAAGTCCCGTCAAAATCTGTCCAGCCAT
Source organism: Chesias legatella (assembly GCA_947359385.1). Classification (NCBI taxonomy): domain Eukaryota; kingdom Metazoa; phylum Arthropoda; class Insecta; order Lepidoptera; family Geometridae; genus Chesias; species Chesias legatella. The sequence goes on along the minus strand of OX375762.1, from coordinate 7,421,794 downwards.
TTCACAGATTAGCCGGAACAAACAGACAGACAGACACTCCAATTTTATTTATTTGTATGTATATTATTACTACTGTGCTGCCTGAGTTAAATAAATAATCGACCGTTGTAAGATTACCAGCACTTTTCAACATTCACACAACGATGACGATATTCCGTAATTCGTCATTAAAATTGGGGACAATTATTATTTGCTTAAGTTACGGAACGAGCAATTTGCTCATCTGATATTAGAGTGACCTCTGCCCATAACAAAATCAATAAGACTTCAGTCCTCACATACAGAGGTATGGGATGATCCAATTCGAATCGTATCGCTCCCGTAATTGTAACTGTGATGAATTTGGAATTGGTATGAAGTTGGAAAATCGAATGTGCCTGTAATTTCGCCGGAAATCTTACCTTTCGAACCGCAATAACGCGTTACTGCTCAGACATACAGGTATAGTAGCAGTAACTCCCCGGCCGAACTTAAGTTCTGTCCGAAAAATTGGCTACAATCGACTTAATCACGAACTTGGCTTACCCCGAAATGAAATCGTCCACAGCACAGCAGCGAATCCGGTAATCACACACAGCACAACCGAACGAAGTCAGATAGAGTAATGTTTATTAAAGAGTTGTTGAATTTCCGTCAACACGCGATATTGGAGCGCGTGGGACACACGCGAGCGGACTACGCGGTATCACGCGGGCACTGGCGTATGGCGACCGACCGACCGTAGCCAGTGAGTGTAGGCGGAAATACATAACACACTATACGCAGTATGAATATATGCGCGCACCTAGCAGCGCCATCTCTGTTTTTGACAGAACATCACTAACGATGGTGTCGCGTTGTTTGCTCTGAGAATGAGAACCATTGACGACGATCGATTTCACGGCACAAAACGTTGCAAAATTATTTATTTATATTAATGTTTTTATTTTGCAATAGTCGAGTCAGTCGTTTCTATTGTTGGAATGGTCCTGACAATTGAGGATCTACAATTCTATAAGAACTATGTGTTTATGTGTCTGCGTAGAATAAGTACCAGTTTGAGTAGCCTATTGTATATCCAAGTTTTCATCAAACTCCATACAAAGGTATGAAATGTATTAAAAAAATGTAATATATGAATATTTTATATCATACCCTAATTGAAATAATTGGTCAAAAACGCAGAAACATTCTTCATTTATTACTAAAACTGTAATCTATACAAATAAATAAAATTGGAGTGTCTGTTTGTAATATTAAAATAACTGCTTCTTGCTAAGTGCATAGAGATGTAAACACGGCACATATACCAAAATAACATTTAAAAAAAAAAAATTGTCTATCTGTTTGTTCCGGCTAATCTCTGAAATGCAGATAGCTGATGTAACAAGGAGTAACTTAGGCTACAATTCTGAGGGGTAAAATAGAGGTGCGTGATAAAACCTAATTCCACGCGGACGAAGTCTGGAATATTAGAAACAGACACTTCAATTTTATTTATATGTATAAATTGTTTCGTATATTCTGCCTTTCATTTACATTATAATTCCTACATGCCGTTTGGGTGTAAAACCAATTTTGATGCGCGCCATCCAGCCATCTAATCCCAAACTAAGCTAAGCATAGCTTGTCATGGGAACCAGACTACTGAAATAATACTTCATTACTTTTTTTGTGAATACATATACTTATTTAACACTTAGACACAGAACAAACATCAATGCTTGTCTCATAAATGTTTGTCTTGGGTGGGAATCGAACCCACGACCTACAGTGCAGAAGGCATTTACTAAACACTGTTTAACACTAGTCAATTTGAACATCAAGTAGGTACGGAGTATTATTAACTACTTACTGCAAGGCGGAGAGATTGAATTTAATAATACAATAAAATTTATAACGTATACATTTTTAGGTGTTAAATTTGTAGATATTATTTAAAAAAGTGGTCATACTTTAATATTCAAGTTCTTCATTCGATTCGATGTTACTAATGTACGCATTATGAAATTATGAGATTCGTATCACTATAACTTGTATTCTAAATACAGGATAAGAATATTTTACTTAACTTTTAGAAATAATTCAAAGTTTTTGAAAGGATTGTCTGTATTTAACATATCAATTCTTGTAAAGTGACATCTGTTGATTTTTATCTGAACCAATTAGAGTGTGTGTAGAGCTTGGGGCCTTCGCGGAATTCAGTGACTCTGCATGGTTAGGGTACGTTAAGGTGTAGGAAATAGTCTGTAGAGTGGCTAACAGATGGCTCTGCTAGTAGTTTTCGAACAACTAATATTAAAAATTAGAAAGATAAGTATAAAATATGGACTTCATTGTTTATTTTTGTGCCATAAGTAAAAATGTATTTCAAATAATTTAAGATCAGTAGCCCACGCCAAGTTCGTCCGGGGAAGTACTGCCACCATGCCCTTTTCTGCCGCCAAGCAGTAACGCATTCGCGTTACTGTGTTCCGGTTTGAAAGGTGTGGTTGCCGGTGAAATTACAGGCACATGAGACATTCCACCTTCACGTCTCACAGTTACGGGCGCATACGATGCGACTTTGGTCTTGTCATACCTAGTATGGGAGGACCCAAGTCGCATCGGCTGTTATGGGCCGAGGTTACCACTTAACACCAGGTGGGCCGTCGGCTCGTTCCGTAAATGTATTACATAAAAAAAAAAAAAACCATGTGCAACAAGTTCTTTAAAGATATTGATACGGTTAATCCATCCTTTCGTCGACAGCTTACGTCAAGCATTTACCACTTGTGTACTTAATTTAGACTGTTATTGTTTATGTTACTTTATATTTGTGTTATTTTTTGTAATATTCTTTAAGTTCATAAGCTTCCTAACCTTATGTTGGAAACTTACTGCACTACACTGGTTTCCGTATTATTTACTAGTATTAATTTAAATTATATATGTACTGTTTGTTTCCCAAATAAAGCAAATAATATTATATAGATATAATCATCAAGAATTATTTATTGGTAAACGCTTGGATTTGTAACAATATCACAACAATATCGATATTATTTAAGTTAATATTGTAACGTAATTAATTAAACTAATCTATAACTATTAAATATTTGACTCGCCTCACAGCTCGCTCAGAGCTCGCTTGGTAGCAATCCTGCCTCCTGCGCTGTTGTGAGTCGTAGACTCGAGTCCCATCCACAAAAATTTGAAAAATTTGTGTGATGAACATAATATGTATGTTTGTTCGTGGCTGGGTGTTAATACGTATCATATCCATGCATTTACTAAAAAACGTATGCAACTATTATATCTGGTGTCTGGTACCCATGATACATGCTATGCTTAGCTTACATTGGCTAGATGGCACTGTATGACATGTCCAATACCAATAATTTTTATTTTTTTTTCTTAAAAAAAGTTTCAACGCAGTATTTTCATCAAGTAAGAAATGAAATCTTTCGATACATGGTACTTTCGGTACGGTTTTGCAGATGAGGTAAACAAATAACCAATAAATTATCTACAAATCGTATCTGTTAGATGCTATTAAATGGTTGTGAAGCTGTGAGAGGACGATACTCTCTAGGGAGGCAAGTTTGACCGGTTTTTCTTGAAATCCCTGAGCGCCGGGCAAAACAAGAAACGGAATAAACGTGACTGAACACTAACGCTACGTTTCCACTCGCATGTACCTACGGCTGTAGTTTTTTTATGTAATTGAAGTCACGGAACGTGCTAACGGCCCACCTGATGTTAAGTGATAACCGCCGCCCATAGACCACAGCAATACCACTGAATTCCTCTCCATAGTACGAGATGACTCAAGTCGCATTGCATTGCGTCCATCACCTTGAGACGGGGATTTTACGTCTCATGCGCCTGCAATTTCGCCGGCACCCACTCCATTCCGGAACACAGCAACACGAGTGCATCACTGCTTTGTGGCAGATTACCAGGTGTGGTGGCAGTACTTCTGCAGGCGAACTTGGCACAAGCTCTACTGCTACTTTGGGTTGCTCCTTTTGCACCACCCGGGAGACACGTGTATGGATTCAAGGGGCATATGGACGCGAGCAACTTGGTCCCTCAAAATTGAGGGATGAGGGGGATTGAGGAATTATACGTAAGGTACAGTAAAGTAGCGTAGCGTAGTAATTTAGTAGTAGTAAGTAGCTTGTATCATGGGAACCAGACAACTGATATTTATATACTTTTTTGTAAATACATACATATAAACACCCAGACACGGAACAAACTTCTATATTCGTCCCACAAATATTTGTCCTGGGTGAGAATCGAACACACGACCTACAGCGCAGAAGGAAGTTATTACAACGGAGCTTTGAGCCGTGTCAAAATATTTTTGGAAATCTGGGTTTTTGAAAATATATATTATATGTATAGCTGTTTTTACAGAAAATATCGAGAACTTCTGGTATATCACTAGTAGTTAACTTAAAAATGTAGTGTTATCATCATCATTCATCAATCATTATCTATTTGAAGCACAAAGTTTTTCATAGTAAGTACTCAAAAGCATTGTACACCTGGTGTTAGATGGTAATCTCGACCCATAACACCGGATGCGACTTGGGTCCTCCCTTACTAGGTACGACGACACCCAAGTCGCATCATATGCGCCAATAACTCTGAGACGTGTAGGTGGAGTGTCTCATATGTGCCTGTAATATCACCAGCAACCACTCCTTTCAAATTGAAACACTGTAAGGCGAACGCGTTACTGCTTGGCGGCAGAAATGGGTACGGTGGCAGTACTTCTCCGGACGAACTTGGCGTGATCTTGCTCTTAGTATTTGATGAATAAACAAGCAGAGAATATTGTTAGTTTTCATATCATCAGTCATTTTGCTTGTCTCTGACAGTACCCAAACAAGTTTTTTCTAACGGAGACATCTTATTTTAATTTTGAATATCCTTTGTAGGTGAAACGACAATGGCTTTCTGTCTGAAGTTTTGCACAATGGTTTTCATATGCAGATTTTGGCCCCGGTACCATCATTGTCCGATGTCATTCGACTCCTACAATGCCAAGTCTAGGAGGTGATACATCTCATTAAAAGCTCGCCAAATAAATTATTCGGGACTACGCTATACAAAAAGATGACACGCTAATATTAAAAAAAAGCTTTTGTATGTATGTGTGTATGTTTTTTACTCCTTCACGGTCAAACAGCTGAACGGATTTTGACGAAATTTGATTTGGATATTTCAATTTTGTGTTAATCCATGATAGTTAAATCCTAGATTAACACACAGGCTACAATTTAATTTAATTTAATTTAATTTAATTTATGTATTTATTTCAGACAATTAAAAATCCAATAGTATTAGTAACACAAAATAAAATAAAATAAAATCAACTTAAAACTAATGTTAGTACTTAATAACTAAAAGGGAGTTCGTCCTCTGTATGAGCTTCCATACCAGAGGCGAATCTAATTGAGATGCAATTGCGTTTAAGATGCTGTTGGTGCTTGTGCGAAGTCTGCTCAGCAGTGAGGCTGTCTTTTTCCGCCACACAGCGTCAAAGCCATCTGTGCGCGCCTCCGCAAACATAGTGGAAGCGCTGCAGAAGCGCGGTAGCCGCAACAGCGCCCTAAACGCGTTATTGTACTGGATTCGCAGAGCATTGTAAGCCCTCTGAGTATAGTTGAACCACAGACTCGCTGAGTACAGTGATGTACAGTATGCCTTGAATAAAGTAACTTTCACGGCATCTGTACATCGAGCGAATCTGCGGGCCAACATATTCGCCCGGACTGACAATGCTCTGCGTTCCCTCTCCATATCAGCGTCATCTCGCAGATGATCGGTTAATAAGTGCCCCAGGTATTTAAATTGGTACACTCTTTGGACAATGATCCCGAAAAAATCCCGTGCAGTGGTCCCGTGAGATTAGTTACTAACCGCGGGTAATAACGCGGGGCGCAGTTAGTGGATTATAAGATTTTTTATGTGATACTAGCTGTTGCCCGATTTTTTATGTGATACTAGCTGTTGCCCGCGACTTCGCCCGCGTGGAATTCGGTTTTATCACGCACCCCTATTTTACCCTTCCGAAAAGTAGCCTAAGTTACTCCTTGTTACATCAGCTATCTGCCAGTGAAAGTCCCGTCAAAATAGGTCCAGCCATTTCAGAGATTAGCCGGAACAAACATACAGACAGACAGACAAAAATTGTAAAAAATATTTTTTTGGTATATGTACCGTGTATACATCCATATGCGCTTAAAAGCTGTTATTTTAATATTACAAACAGACACTCCAATTTTATTTATTTGTATGGATAGTAACGGAACGAACCGATGGCCCACCTGGTGGTAAGTGGTAACCTCGGCCCATAACAACCGATGCGGCTTGGGTCCTCCCCTACTAGGTACGACAAGACCCAAGTCACATCGTATGCGCCCATAACTATGAAACGTGTAGGTGAAAGTCTCATGTGCCTGTAATTTCACCGGCTACCACACCTTTCAAACCGGAACACAGTAACGTGAATGCGTTACTGCTTGGCGGCAGAAATGAGCATGGTGGCAGTACTTCCCCGGACGAACTTGGCGAGAGTTCTACTGCTCTTGGAAAAGTTATAATTGTGTAATCGAAAAGTCGAAAAATGCAGGGTTCTCACCTCCGGACGTAGATGACTCAGTCCCTAAAATATAGTGTGATGTAGTGATGACGAATTGGCATTTCCAAGCAAATTATTAATTACGTCAATTGTTACAAGTATTATTTCAAGAATTCAAAGAAAATATTGTTTAAAAAAAAGAGTTAAACATGAGATCATTAATGAAAAGAAAAAATGTGCGCTCTTGAAATGACTGCCCTCTGAATCAAGTTAGTTTATGATTCAATTATAAATGAAAGTATGTCAGGTGACGTCTACAACTTTATTTTAAATAGTCCAAATTTTGGTGCATTTTAGATTCTTCTCAGAAAACATTTAATGAATTGTATTGAAATAAAAATCAACATGCGTCATGCGTCGCCCCTAGATCGTAAGAAATTCATAACGATTCGCTCGCTTGAGGAAGAATCCACCACATATCTGCAAAATGTTTGTAATAACGTATAACGTGAAATCGTTTTGGCTATATTTATAAATGCAAACGACTTGGAAAATGACATTCGATGCGAACTTTCCCCCACTTCGCCAAATCATGTTCAAGTTGTTTGCCGGCAACTATAAAGAAGACTACAAAAGTTTCGTACTCAGTTATAGGTAGTAGTACAGATCTTGCAATCTTTTTTGGCGTTGTTATAACTACATTTTTTATATAAAACTTTTTTTGGTATTGTTGATTTAGGTAGAGCAGTAGAACTCACACCGAGTTCATCCGGGGAAGTACCGCCACCACGCCCATTTCTGCCGCTAAGAGTAACGCATTCGCGCTACTGTGTTTCGGTTTGAAAGGTGTAGTTGCCGGTGAAATTACAGGCAAATGAGACATTCCACCTACACGTCTGAAAGTTACGGGCGCATACGATGCGACTTGGGTCTTGCCGTACCTAGTAGGGGAGGATCCAAGTTGCATCTCTTGTTGGGCCGAGGTTACCACTTAACACCAGGTGGGCCATTGGTTCCGTAACAGAATCACATTAAAGAAAAACATAAATGCTATTTGATATTGTTTGAGATAAGTTCAACATTTTCGAATTATAAAGTCATTCCATCTTCATAGAGTTGGTTCTTGATACCTACCATAAAATATATTTCTTCGATTGGGATTTTTATTTAAAATAAACATTTGATGAATTTTTATTCATGTATTTTTGTGCTCCCTGTATATATGTACAAAAATGGAGTTTTATATTTTTAAAATAGGGGTTATCGGATCTTCAAATTTCTCAGTTCACCCATTCTTCTGAGGGTGCATCCATAACGAACATTATTAACATCGGCGATCGGCTGTCCAATTCGTTTGCTTTGGAAGTTGTATCGCACCTACAACAAAAATACGAGATGAAAAGTACTTTTACCCTATATTAAATTCCACTCAACAGTGCTGCATAGTACGGGAATAAAAAGTAACCATGAGATATTCCAGACTATCGTAAAAACTGCCCAATCGGATCAATAGTCGCTATTACAGCAGTTTACACGTGAAGGAAAATCAAACAATTTAACATTTTCACTGTAATATAAGGGCGATTGATATTGAAAATCAGATTGAGTGGCACTGGGAGATATAATAATAATAATATTGGTGGACAATTCTCACGTCATTTAGCCCCAAACTAAGCATAGTTTGTACTATGGGAACTAGACAACTGATAGTATACACGCACACATATATATTGTAAATACATATTAACACCCAGACACAGAACAAACAACCATGTTCGTCACACAAATGTGTGTCCTGGGTGGGAATCGAACCCACTACTACTACAGCGCAGAAGGCAGAGTTACTATCTGATTATGAAGTTCTTTTATTGGCTCTCATAAGAAACAATATTGATGACAGAAACTTGGCACGCGAGTAGAAAAAACCTACGACTTACCTGCCGCAAAAGCATAAATTGCCAAACAGGAAATAACGGCATTAATAGGCTGTTTCTACGCGTTGTGTCAAGTGTAGTGGCAGTGTATTGCGGAAACAATAGGAAGTAGGTGCTGATTGGCATGCGACGGTGGTCGCCCAACGACCTTACTCAACATTGGGCCTCCTGCGAGGAGGTTCGCGTTTCTGTTAGAACCATATCATTTTAGCACACTTTTCCCTTATACTCATCCCATCGTATCATTTAATTTTTCTCTTTGTCCCCATTGGGACTAACTGGGTTCATGAACACATATTGGTCATTATCACACACATTGATATATTCGGTCCTGCTGGGACGTCTGTTATCGACCCGAATGCGTTCGGTACTCAATTAAATATTTGGCACGCGAGAGAAAGAGTTTTGAAAAAATCCTTTTACAGTTAGACAACAAATAATTTAATTATAATATATATAACAAGATATTTACATAGTGTTTGGAAGAAATTAAACAAATTTATAAATAAGTTTTTTTACAATAGGTTATTGAGTGGCTATGTATTGAGCACACTTAAAATACTGGAACATAAATGAACTAATAAAGTATATATAAGTACATAGTTTTAATCAAAGTAAATGAAAGGTTACTCTCAAGCAAATACATAGATACTCCAACATTTTCTGAAAAAAATAATGTTTTAACTACACTAAGCTATGTGCACGAAAAGAAATTTGAAGGAAGGAGTGAACCCCTTTCAGTGACATAACCACCAATTAAAGCACTTGAAGTAATCATAGCAATGCAATGAAGTCCTAAAAAACCCTGTCGAAATGTGAAAAAGAAGAGTCGTGGTATGGAAATATATAGACGAGTTTTCCATCAGCGTATCTACTTTTTACTCTTATTTTCATTACTGAGCGTGCATCTCCATTAATTCCTTCCATTCAGTTTTTAGACGCTCTATGCATACACAACTGAACCATGCTTATTTAATTTTCTCTTTATGTAACATGCATGATGCAGTAAAGCGAACGTCAAAGGACTTTGAAACGACAGAGAAAAGAGTAAAAAACTAGGAAAGGAACTGCGTTACTTACGCTACGTGGTTATATATCCAGTATAAGGCACGATGAAATAAGTTAACAAAATGTTGAGAATAATTAAATGAAAACATTTACGAATACAGGTCATGCGCACGCCTCACGTCTCTACTGCAGTAATATACCTGTATCATTTTAAGAGCAGTAGAACTCACGCCAAGTTCGTCCGGGGAAGTACTGCCACCATGCCCATTTCTGCCGCCAAGCAGTAACGCATTAGCGTTACTGTGTACGGTTTGAAAGGTGTGGTTGCCGGTGAAATTACAGGCACATGAGACACTCCACCTACACGCCTCATAGTTACGGGCGCATACAATGCGACTTGGGTCTTGTTGTATCTAGTAGGGGGAGGACCCAAGCCGCATCGATTGTTATGGGCCGAGGTTACCATTTACCAGGTGGGCCTTCGGCTCGTTCCGTTACTATATCACAAATAAAAAACATATTCGACTAGCCTCACAGCTCAGTTGGTAGTAACTCTGCCCTTTATGCTGTAGGTCGTGGGTTCGATTACAAACATTTATGTGACATTTGTAACATTGATGTTTGTTCTTTGTTTGGGTGTTAATATGTATTATATGTATGTATTTACATAAGGAAAGTATATAAGTATTATATCAGTTGTCTGGTTCCAATGACACAAGCTACGCTTAGCTTACTTTGGGGCTAGATGGCGCTGTGTAAAATGTCCACCAATATTTATTATTATTATTATCTATCTAAACGCGTCACCAGTATTAAGTTGAAAGGATTAAAGTGAGCCCCAAAAAGGCTTCTTTGGTCAACCGTACTAACATTGTAAGATATTGAACATATTCTACTGGTATTCTCCCTATGTAGTTTCAAGATGATTCCACATCATTAGCCTCGTATTCAAGAATATTAATGGCAGGACGTGAATTGAAATTAATTAATAATGAGATGAAATCATGTTTTCCAAGTTGCAATCAAGTTTCCCTCACCCCACGCCGAGCTGTTCTAGACATTAGAAAGCAAAGGTACTACTATCCTATCCTATGCATAGATAAATAATGTACATATAAAATAAATATTAGGTACATAATGTACATATAAAAATTGCTAAAGTTGAAGTAGTTTCGTTTTAATACAAACTCTTTTGGGTTGCCACGTTGCTCGCGTCCGTATGTGATAACCCTTTGAATCCACACGTATCCCCCGGGTGGTGCAAACGGAGCAACCCAAAGTAGCAGTAGAACTTGTGCTAAGTTCGCCCAAGCCGTGCAGTGCCAAGCAGTGATGCACTCGTGTTGCTGTGTTCCGGTGGAAGGGAGTGGGTGCCGGCGAAATTGCAAACGCATGAGACGTAACATCCCCGTCTTGAGGTGATGGACGCCACGCAATGCGACTTGAATCATCTCGTACTATGGAGAGGACTTGAGTCGTATTGCTGTTGTCCATGGGTGGCAGTTATCACTTAACATCAGGTGGGCTGTCAGCTATATCCGTAACTTCAATGACATAAAAAAAAAAAAAACAGGACTAATATTGCTCTCAACATGCAGGGATGAACAAATATAATCTAAAACTTTCCTCTAAATCCTGTCGCTGTCAGAGTTTTGTAAGATGTTGGTCGAGTGTGAACTCCAAATCTGGAGCATCTGTCAAAGAATGTCACGCATGAGTAATCAATGTTTCTCAACATGTCAGAACTGATAAAAATAAATTAATAAATAAAAAACTTTGAACGTAAAATTCTAAAAGATGTGATCATCTACCAATTCAGATATTTCGTCCGTGATAAATAAATAGTGTCTACCGCGTCGTAAGAAAGCCTATATTCCATACTACTCCGGACTAACTAAAGTCTTACTAAAGAATACGGAAGATGAGGGAGGCACGATACTAACCTACATCCCTACACCGTATTCTTTTTATTTCTGCACAAGTGAAGCCGAGTGCCATCCTTAACTTGTTAATGTATGAAATGCATGCGTATGTGCGACATTCAAACTTGAAAGGAAAGGGAAGAAAATAAGAAAACATAGGTTTATGTATATCCACGGGATCTTGTTTACCATCTAGATCCAAGATTCTTTTATTGGGAGCAGGTAAGATAACACAAACGTTTACCAAAGCTCCACGTGCAAAGGATCCAACTGCCTAGGATTTTTATACAGAAAAGAAAATAATGTAAGTAAAAGACTAGAGGTACAATGTAAGATTTATTTCTACCGAACATTCTTCAGAACTTCGAGCCGTTTGCCTAAGCTTTCCTTCCATCATACAAAAGAGTAGCGCTTACCAGGAAATGTTCAAAGAGCCTAAAATATGGATTTTAGAAAACCTGTGATTTCACTTTGTATTTGCCTGTAATTTTACCGGCAGTCAAAGCCCCACATACATTTATGTTAAATGGTCCCACAAGCCTGAAATTAAATAATTTATAGTTGAAAAATAACAGTGGCTGTTATAACAAGGCAAGAAATTCATACAATTTGTTACTTTATAATAGTTACAAATAAAAAAAAGAAGTTATATAGAACAATTGCAAGACAAATTCTACTTTTCTTATTAGGGTAAAAATAATAGTTTGGTGCGTTATAAGCGTGTTTTTCTTGTCTATATTTTTTATCCTGCTCAGGGGGAGGGACGGGACCCCTATTTTCTGTGGGTCTTCCACTGCCCCTTGAATGTCTAAAACGCTCACAAAGGGAAGATATTGCCCACGTTGAGAACTTAAGCTCTATGTGAAAAAACAAAAATTCTCAAACGAAACGGGGCCTTTTTATGCTCGTTGAAACTTCAAAATATTTTATGAAAACACTATGTTTATATTTATTAGCACAATCTTTAATAACATGACCACTATTTTCTGATCCATATTACTCATAAATCTATTGAGAATTATTCCGTTATATCTTTCGTATAATCGGATTATTAGTGAAATCCTTTACCGCCATATACTTTTCCATTTATCCAAACATCTCTTCGCCAATTTTGTATATTTGGAACTCAAACATGCTTATGAAAAATCTTTGGTCATTGATATAAAAAAATACAAAACAGATTGAAAATGCAGATTGCCACATGACATGATCCTGTACAAACAGGTGTAGGATAATTTTATCAAGAGAACCCCTAATATTGATTTAAACTAACTGCTTAAGCTTTTTCTTGCAGCTTTGCGGCAATGTTTCGATCCTGACACATAGGAACTGTACATTTTATTCGTATTCGCTTAAGTTACAGCACATAAAACTCTCTCTTCACAAAAAGTTGAGCCAGCGCTATACTCTCGCAGCGAAAACCATGAAAGCGAGTGTATGAGAGATGTATTCGAGGCTTCACGATCTTCTTTCCTGGCATCCTCTACACGTCATGAGTTAATAGGTGTCTTCTAGACCTTAGTACTCTATCGCCGATCTCATACTTACTTAATATCATACGATCTAAATAGGTCAAACGTAGTTCTATTAAATCCACAGTAATATTATAATGCGAAAAAAAACCTTTTTACGCCTCAAAAATTTAACCAATATTAATATGTGTGCAGGATATGCTGTATCTTGTATGAAGGAACATGGAGGCATCCGCAATAATTATATATAACAAAATGAATTTAATGAACATCATAAATAGCAAATACAATGTCGCAATCCACGATTGTTTATGTGTTTCTAACTTGTAAACTTTTAAATAGAACCATTATACTCGTACATAGTATTCACTATGCTCTAAAACATAATTTATCACGAGGTAGGTTTATGATGTATAAAGTAAAACATTACAATGTTGTTAAATAATGTTGGGAAACTATTACAGACGCCACAAGCAAATGTTTAATTAAAAGTATTTAATTACGTTAATTTTTTTTTAAATGCAATGTGAAATGTACAGTTTTCTAATAAACAAGTTCCCAGAAGCAGCAAGAGCAAGTAAGGTACTCTTTTGAAAAAGTTTCCTTTGAGCATTTCTAACGAGGCATTTTGATAAAGTTCTGAAATATTTTTGTTGCTGTGAGGACTGTTCATTTTATTTGCACGTTATGATGTATAAATTTAATTATCACAAATTTAGTTGGACGGAAATCGGTGTAATATTTTCAGGTAATTATCAAATCCGGACAATAAAATAATTCAAATACTGGTTAATGCTAATGGTATGCGCAATGTAGGTATGCGTTCTGATGCATACCTACATTGATAATATTAATTTATTACCTATATACTACCTATACAACTAGCTGTTGACCGCGACTTCGTCCGCGTGGAATTCGGTTTTATCATGCACCCCTAGTTTACCCCTGGGAAAAGTAGCCTAAGTTACTCCTTGTTACATCAGCTATCTGCCAGTGAAAGTCCCGTCAAAATCGGTCCAGCCATTTCAGTTATTAGTCGAACAAACAGACAGACAGACAAAAATAATAAAAAAATATGTTTTGGTATTTGTACCGTGTGATGTATACACGGTACAAATACCAAAACATATGCACTTAGTAAAAAGCGGTTTTAAAACACACAGACCGAGAATTTATTCATATTCCTATATCTGTAAATTGTTATAGCGTGCATACTGATATATTTCTTCCAGTAAATATTATCAAAGGTCTTTATCACTATAGTTTTATACCAAAAGGTCGTGGGTTCGGTTCCCACCCAGAACAAACGACGTGTGTGACGAACATATATGTTTGTTCTGTGTCTGGGTTTGATAATTATGTACTATATGTATGTAATTACAAAAAAGTATATATGTTATATATCAGTTGTCTGGTTCCCATGATACAAGCTATTCTTAGCTTACTTTGAGGCTAGATGGCGCTGTGTGAAATGTTTACCAATATTGATTTATTTATTATTATAATTATTATTACAATCACTCCAGAACGACTGAACGGATATGGATAAAATTTGGCACAGAGATAGATTATAGTGTGGAATAGCATAAAGGTTACTTTATAAGCGTCAATTGCTTCTTTACCAACCATAAATATATAGTAGGTACCTTTCAAATTACAAGTATGTGCGACCAGCAGTTTAGACTGTGCGTCTATAATGTCAGTGCTAAGAACTTTGATTCTTATTGTAATGAACTCGTATCAATACCATCATCATCATTAAGTAGACGTAAGCGTATAAGTAATTAGCGTAAGATAATAGCTTTTATATATGTACTAGCTGCGCCCCGCGGTATTCCCCGCGGTGAGTAAGTCAACCCACGAGAACACTGCACTTTTCCGGGATCAAAGTAGCCATAGTTATTCGTTGAATGTACTGTGTTTCTAACACAGCACGCTGCACCACACCACATAACGTTTTGAATTTCTACAAATTCATTTGTGTGTCACTAGAGGTTATTCACCTAGAAAAATAATCTAGAACAATATTTTATTTTATATTTTAATAAATTGTTTCAAGTTTTTAAATTAAAATAGACATTAAAATTTCTAACACTTATGTATAAGTTTCAATAACCCAGATTCGCTACAAAGTATACCATAAATACAAATGTTAATTAATAATTAATTAATATAAACCAGTCAGATTAATAAAAAAAAATCATTAGTTGGTGACATGATAAGATTTGCACAAATTATATAATATGTAGGTATACACTAGCTTTTGCCAGCGCGGGTTGGGACGCATGGACTAAGTGATTTATTATGTACTGTTTGTAGATGTCATATTCCAAAACTCTTGTCTTATTGTGCGCTTAAATTCTATAAGAAACACAATCTAAAAATGTTTTCTCTTGGATCAGCACTTAGGGCTGTATCTTCTATATAATATATATGTATAACATCTACCAGGCTGCCATGCTGTATCGTAGTCATTTTCAAGGCTCTTCATGTTCAAATTGCGTTCAAGGTTTTTTAATCTGTCAATTTGTCCATTTACTGTCTCTAACTCTCATTCAGAATATTGTTAATGTGTCTCATTTCGTCCAGAACTGCAATTATCTCACTTTAATTAAAGGTTTACTTCAATTGCTTACAACATTAGATAGATAGAAAATCAGATGACACTTTATTGCTCACCAAATCAAAATAACACAACGGAGTGAAACAATGGACGGTCTTATCACTATAAAGCGACCTCTTAAAGACAATATATTTATTTTTTGAGATTTATTTAAGGCCGGGTAACCGTTTTACATAAATTATAAATAGTAATTCTTGTAGTTCTTGAATTGAAAAAAGCTATCTACTGAGACCTACATCTTGAAACTGTTAAACATCTTATAACATACCTATACTAGGGATTGTGTCAGATTTTGGTTATTTATTAGAATACCTATCAAACAGTATATTTATGTTACCGTTAAGTATCTATTTAAATTATTGTATAAAATAAATGCTCAATATAACGGATTCTTTCTTTCAGAAGCTTTTTATTAACTGGAAAAGCAGCTTTGTCACAGAAGAAGTTTTTTGACCTTTCTTATTTATATTCTGTTTGCAACATTAATTTTTCCACAAGTTTTTGGTATTATTAAACGAGTATCTAGAAATATGTATGTATTTGTAAGTTGAAGTGTTAAATTACTTGGTCAAGTAAGATCCTTTAGAACTTTTTGTGAATAAGTTACGAAACGAGCAAAATGGCCTAGCAGATCTTAAGTCCTCCTCTCCTCTGGACATAAAAAACACGTCTTGGAGTCCTCTACTTAGGTATGAAAAGATCGCGTTGCACTGTATTGCGTCCGTAACTTGGAGACGTTAAGGTGGCATTTCTCATGTGCCTGTAATTCCACCAGCAATCACACCAAAAGGTGTGACCGGAACATACGCGTATGCGTTAATGCTTAGCGGCAGAAAAAGGTGTGATAGCAGTACTTCTCTGGACGAACCTGGCACAAGTTCTACTGCCTGTGAACTAATATTACTAATAAAAACCTCCCGTAAGTATAGTGTAGGATTATTCTTTATTCTTTAAAGAGTAACTAATTATTAACTTTTTAGGAGACTTAAGAGGATTTTTAAGACATACACACATACACATACGATAGAAAATAATATTTTTTTAACCTTGTGAGGTATATTTTAATGTTCCATTCTTCTACCTTACCGGGAATTTAAAATTGAATAATAATATTTCAATTAATATCTGTGCCGACGAAATAGATTAAAAACTTGGTAGAGTCCTTTGTCCAGTGTGGACAATGAATGACATGGTCAAAAAGTTACAAATTTTAGAATCGGAGACTTCAATGCTTCACGTTAAAACTGCAAATAATAATAAAAATGGTATGAAAATATGTTTGACACTTCAGTAGTACAATTTCAAGTTGTCGCATTATAATGATGACATTAAGTCCTTTGAAAGATCTCTTAAAGGTGACATTTCGTTTTTATTCGCTGTTATGAATTAAAGTAGGTCGTTCGTTGCAGGCTTCCTTTTATGAATATAGTATATCCATGTTTACTCGATGCGCATAAAAGTAGATTTGGTTAGAGAGTGGGCAATAAATACGATATCCCAATTTTATCCATTTTTTATATCTATTACTTAAAATTATATATAATATGTAGTACATAGATGTAGTTATTATATATATAATAACTAGCTGCGCCTAGCGGTATTACCCGCGGTGAATACGTTTGTACAAATTTGATTAATCCAACGATTCACTTTTCCGGGATCAACAGAAGCCTACACACACACACACACACACACACGCACGCACGCTCACACGCAGTCACACACATGCACACACACACGCACACACACACACACACACACACACACACCCACACACACACACACACACACACACACATCGCACCATACCACCCATACAAACATTCGGCTTTATAATATTAGTATGATATTCCAAGTTTAGAATACATGTGATAAATACTCGTGCCAGCCATATTATTACTGGTACTAGAGCAGATCCATTCGTGGTACGTACGTGATGAACTTTAAAATATATTTAAAATAGTTAAGTAGTTCAAGTTGTATGGGAAATATAATAATATGCTTTTTCTATCCTACGAAATGGCAAACGACCTTTGATCACAAAGAGAGCGTGCTCGACCAACCATTTCCCATTAGACAATGTCCTAACAGCCGGATGGCGCTTTAAGTAAACTAGCCGTCACAGGTCAACGGTATCCAGGAGCCGCAAGTTCTATCACTAATGTTGAACCCTCCGAGAAGGGGAAGCATATAAAAGTGAACGGTGGCGTTTCGCGCGACTCAGTCGCACCGCGGTCGAGACGCAGCAACGAAGCCGCACCACAGCTCCGAGTTCTCAGGTGAGCTCGTGTAACCGGCCCGCGAAGTTACCGGTGCCGTCCGCCGCCCGCCGCGCACCCAGGAGGCACCGCGGCCGCGAGACTCCCCGTCTCTCACTCGGCAGTCACTCGCGATCCGCGCCCGCGCCCGCGCCCTGTCACGCACCAAAGCGCTGCGTTCGCTAACTTTTTCGCAACAACGTTATCACAAACCCGTACTCGATGAGGTGAGTCCGCAAACAAACACATTTACCTCCGCATTTGTTTGCAATTTTTCATAATATAAATTCACAAAATGTGAGCGAATAATAATCAGTTTTTTATACTGACAAAATTATAATTCGGCTCAGGTCAAAGTTTATCTGCAAAAATGTGGATGATTCGCTGGAAATTATAACGATAATAATATATTGTTCCGAATTATTCAATGAAAACACGCGGGGGAATGTGTTCGCTAGATTATGTAGATGAAAACAAATGAACGCGTAACTTTTTAATTATCTGGGCCATAAAAACAAGAGAAAGCAATCACTACGCAACTGTGATAGTTAATCATAACTCATTAGTTTGTGATGCAACAAGTGTTCAACTCAATGTACATAATCAAATTACGTATTTTTATTGCCTTTTAAAAAACGTTTTGCTATGCAAAAGGTGTTAAACATATTGATAAAAAATAAAACTGATTACAACGCAAGAGATTAGTTACTGTTGAGATGATGAACTATCACCGGAGTGCTTTGAATTTCCAAAGTACTCTGGTGATAGTACAATCTGCCCGGGCAGTACATATAAATAAATTATTTTTAGACAAAATATTTCTAGTGATTACTCTTTGGAGTAGTTTGAGAACTAATTTACGAGACTCCTATCGTTTTTTTGGACGAAAATAATGAAGTATCACCGGATTGCTTTGAATTTCCAAAGTACTCAGGTGATAGTACATGGTACCAGTGCAGTGCATATAAATAAATGATATTTGCCAAAATATTTCTCTTTGGTGTAGTTTGAGGACAAATTTATGTGATTCTTATCTTTTTTTGAACAAAAGAATTATGTATCGTCGTTAGGAAATAACCCATTAGAACAACATCGTAATTAGGAAATTCAGTACAAAGAAACGCGTTATAACTTATCTTAAAATGCTAATAAAATAGTAATAAATAAATAACCAATTATAAAAGACGTGATTCATTTACATCAAACACTTGCTGACCGGAGTCTTGCTATTATAAAACGATTGTTATATTATTCAGTTATACTTTTCAGAGTAGGGTTATCACAGTAAAATAAACCAATTGAGTATTATTGAGTATCAATTGAGTTTTTGGATAACTCTTTGATTACCGTTTAATATTTCTCATCAAAGCAATAAAATACAACAAATTAAAAACAGCAGTTAAAACATTTAACACTGTATTTGTACTGAATTAGTAATATCGGGTATTGTAATTGTTTTTCTTCAAAAATCTCTTATTTTCCAACGCGTATGTAATATTATACAAAATTTGTTTTAATTCATTTTTTTCTGGCGTTGGTTCTGAACTAGCTAATAAAATTCCCAAAACGTTTCATGACAACATTTCACATAATATTTCTCATGGTAATTTCAAAAATAGCAATGAAAAGTTAATATTCTTAAAACCAACCACTAGTAGTGAAATACAATCAATTATAAAAAACTTGGATGGTAACACCAGCTCTGGCATGGATGGTATCAGTGCCAAGATTGTGAAATGTGTTAAAGATAACATAGCAATTAGTTTATCAAATTGTATCAACAAATGCTTTGAAGAAGGGAATTTTCCTGATTCACTGAAAATTGCGAAAGTTAGTCCAATCTACAAATCGGGCGACAAAACAGATCCTAGTAATTACCGACCTATATCCGTGCTACCCACTCTGTCTAAAATTTTTGAAAAGGCAATTTATAATCGATTAGATACTTTTCTAACATCTACCAAGTTTTTTTATGAAAAGCAATATGGATTTCGGCCTAAGTCAAACACGCTTGCTGCGACCATTGACTTAGTGACAAATATAAAAAATAATATTGATCTTAAAAAACTTACACTAGGTATATTCATAGACCTGAAAAAGGCCTTCGATACGGTCAGCCATAAGATTCTCTTGAATAAGCTACAAAGCATTGGAGTTGAAGGCAAAGCGTACCAAATTATTGAATCTTATCTCAAAAACAGGCGCCAATTTGTCAAAATCAATGGTTTTAACAGTGACCAACAGCTTATAACGTGTGGTGTCCCCCAAGGATCAATATTGGGGCCCCTACTCTTCCTAATTTACATCAACAACCTGCACGAAATTGGACTAAAAGGAGACGTCACATTGTATGCCGATGATACTAGTCTATTCTATTCTGGTCACTCCATCGACTTCATAATACAACAAGCACAACGAGATTTAGATACTTTGCACATGTGGCTTCAGTCAAATTTGCTCACAATTAACACTTCGAAAACGAAATATATAATTTTTTCTGCAAAGAACAAAAAAATTGGTGATTATAATCCACTAACCATAAACGGCCAAATTATCAGTAATGTACGAGAAGAAAATTATCTTGGCTTATTACTAGACGCTCAACTTACATGGAAACCACAAATTGAAAAAATAAGATCTAAATTATCTTCCTTGAGAGGAGTTCTTCGAGGAATAATAAAATGCCTTCCAAGACATGTGCGTTACACAATCTATAACTCGCTGGTAAAGTCTCGTTTGTATTATTTAATCGAAATATGGGGCTCGGCTGCTAAAACTAATTTAAAGAAGCTGCAAACAGTACAAAACAGAATTATTAAAACATTATTTCAATATGACTATCTTACGCCAACTGTTACAATCTATAAAGAGACACGTATTTTTAATATTTCACAATTGTATGAATATAGTACCTGTTTGCTAATTAGGAAAATATTGACAAAAGATATCCATTCCACTATAACTTTCACAAAAAAGGTACAACATTACAAACGGGTCACTCGCCAAGCAAATAATATAGTTTTATCAAGCCCTAGGACAAATTATGGCAAGAGAAGCATTATGTTTGAAGGTGCACAATACTATAATAAATTACCAAAAAGTATTAAAGACGCTAAATCATTAATGACTTTTAAAAAATTTTTAAAACATCACATTTTAAAAGATCATTCGTAATACGGCATATCGTATTACCATGTCCGCTACCTTATGTTTCATTACTTGTAACTCGAGCTTGTCTGTTCATTCATAATTATTTTTTCTGTGCGGGTAGGCACTGAGTAATACCGCACTTTTGAGTTGAAAAATTGTTAGTTCCACCTACGCTATTTGGCATAATTATTTAAAAACCTGTATTTACTCTGTAAGTGATTTTTGTAATCTTAAGAGCTAAATAAATTTCTTAAACCATAAAATAATTACGGCAGACATGAGAGGACTATCGGTAATAAGCCGCTTCCCGACTCGTCCCATGGTTATCTCAACCCTCGGATCTGAGAATCCGATTAATAAATAATGAGCCTTCACAATTTTACAATTGACCCGGCCATTTACATAATTTTATAGTTACTACCAAAGATTATAAAAATAAGCACAAGGTAAGGTTCCTTATTTGAAAACCCTTTAATATGGTTCATAATTCCGTGTAACTCTAAGACAATTTTGCTTTTAATAGAGACTAGAAAGCTAGATATTATATGATAGAAAATTTGCTATAGTTTTAACTCGAACATAATCAAAAGAAATAATATAATAAATGAATAAATAATCATTCTATTCATTCTTCGTTTTCTGTCTATATATTTTTTTTTGATATCGTGGTGAGTAATGTTAATCATTTTTAAACCAATAATACATACTTTAACACATGTATCACGAGTTTCTGCCCTTGGTTTTGCCCGCGTGGTGTCGAGATAAATTGTCTGTTTATACTAAATCTACATCTACGTCGTGACGGAGTACACATCCATCCTAACACACTATGCCATTTATTTTGTTTGGATGTTTTGACACCTTGTGATGAGCCGCAAAAGGTTGTTGTGTTTGATATGTGTGGGGACATGCCCTCTGTACCACAGGGCATCGTTACAGTGTGTTTTTATATTAAGTAATCTTCACTGCTCCTATTCAAACATTCTGTTAATAGTCAATTTTAAATGAGCTACTTAGCCTAATGATCTATTTCATTAGCCGTTCCTTGAAAACGGTCGTTGTAAACAAAGTCATTTGTTAAGTGCTTATTAAAATTTCTTACAAAAGTAAATAACGTGTTTAAATCGAAATATATTCATATTATTGAAACGTGACATGAGAACAATGTTGAAAATTTAATAAATAATATGTAATTCCGTAAAAAAATACCCCTCAACATGATTTTAATGTAAGACCTTGGTTTGATTGATAAATGAATTATTATTATGAATAATATAATAGCAAAAACAAAACAAAAAAATTAAGTACGTATGTAAAAACCAAAATTGCAAATAAATGATAGAAACAGTAGATTTAGGTAGAAATTTATGACAAGTCATAATTAAGGGAAACTTTAAATACAATAGCATCATTCTTTCAAATACATAACGGTAATGTAAGGTATTATTTATTGTTCATGTTGTCACACATTGTTTGAATAGTGACGTCGTATTATCAGGCCTCACAGCTCAGTTGATAGTAACTCTGCCTTCTGCGCTGTAGGTTGTGGGTTCGATTCCCAACCAGGACAAACATTTGTGTGCTGAATTTGTTCTGTGTCTGGGTGTTAATATGAATTACTATGTATATATTTACGAAAAAAGTATATAAGTATTATATCAGTTGTCTGGTTCCCATGATTCAAACTATGCCTAGCTTACTTTGGGGCTAGATGGTGTTGCTTGAATTGTCCATCAATATTATATTATTAATATTATCAAGAGACCGTGCAATATGGAGAGAAACTAAAACAGGCATAAGTACGAGTATAATTTTGGTAGACTTTGCTTAGCTTACCTTAATTTTTTGCATGAAATGTACCTACGAATCCCCCACTATCTATACTATAAGTAGCAATTGACTGATAATTTCAGGATTTATCAGAAGTTACAATAGATAACTTACGCAACATTAGTAGAAGCGTGCAGTACTTTTAGAAACGGAGATAAATCTCTACCGTACTCGTAGTTTATTTGCGTAGTCAGTACTCGTCCCTCGAAAAGCTCCTGTATCTAGTGCGTCACTAATACCTCTATTCGATCATAAAAATGTCTATATTTTCTGAGAGTAATCCATCCCATCATCGTAAAATTGACGCGCGGGCAATAAAATCATCCGTGTCCTATAAAACATCTTTGCGATGCATTATCTATTCAACTCAATACAGGTATTGGCAACGAAAGGTTTGCCTTTTCAATCAGCGCTGCGTGATCGATCACATTAACTGGAGTAATAGATATAATATTGGTTGTTTGAATTCCTTTTACAGGAGAATGTTATATGATTTTAAAAATTATTTACCTGCATACTCAGTGACGTGTCGGAATTAAAATATTCATCTCCACGTTTCCTCCCATTTTTACTCGACGATTTGTGACAAATTCTCTAAATATATAATATATAAAATTCTCGTGTCACAGTGTTTGTAACAATAGTCCTCCGAAACGGACCAATTTTTATGAATTTGTTTGTGTAGGTATATTTTTATACCCGTAAGTGATAAGGGTGCCCCAAACATTTTTTTTTTCATGTTGCACATTTTTTATTTGTATTTTTTATGAGTTAGCATTAAAAAATATATACAACCATAAATTTTCAACGTTCTACCACCAAACACTATTTTGTAATTGTGACTTTAATAATTTTCAACTCTCAGTCGATTACTGATTATTTTTTTTTGTTTTTAATGTAAAATATATATATATATATATAATTTACTTAATTTTTATATATATATATAATATTACGTAATATTTAGAGTGCAATATTATGATATTGCACTTTACATATTACCTCAACATATTATTATTATGTACTTGCGTATTGTGCAGAAAACCTGTCGATATTATGTAAGCCACAAGCCATGATATGACACGTATATATTATAAATTATGCGCTTTATACGCGCCATAGTGACCAGTAAACACTTACATGTAGGAATCGTTGTGTCGCAGTTATGCAGGTAGGTATGAATTCTCAATGAGGGGCGGTTGAACTGAAATATTGCAACGTATTTGGTATCGAGTATTCTCCGATTACGAAAGTGGTTGCCGACAGTATGATATTATGAAGTTAGAAGACCGACGTAGCTTATTAGACAATATGATGCTTTACAATATATTGAATAATAATTTAGAATCCCTCACTCTGCTAGCCACTATTAATTTGAATGTCTCAACAAACACGTCATACACATACAAAACTTTTTTCTCTTCCCTTCCATACCACTAATTACGGTAAAAATGAGTCGATCAGTCGTATTTGTTCGAATTATAATAAACGTTTCTCGGAAATAGATATTTTCAATAATAGTAAAAACTCATTTCGAAAAAAAATACCGATATTTTAAAAACATCTTTAAACGCAAAAAAAACATTGTATAACAATATGTAAAACACACACACACACACACACACACACACACACTACACACACACACCACACACACACACACACACCACACACACACCACACACACACTACACACACACCACACACCACACACACACACACCACACACACACTACACACACACACCACACACCACACACACACACACACACACACACACACACACACACACACACACTCACACACAAATACACATAACACACACAGATAATCTCATACACTTATAATGCTTTTATTTTTATTTATATTACCTTTATGTTATCTATAATTATGTGTAGGAACTTATTATTTTTAGCTTTATGCTTATGTTTAATCTAGAGATACCTTTAATTGGCTGTAAATACTTTTTAATTCGTTTTATTTTTAAATCATATATTTGTAGCTGTAGGTACCTTAATAAATAAATAAAGTATTTGAATTCACGTACATGTTATAGGTATGTTAGATACTACTAGCTACTTAGCTACTCGTTATGATGATATGATGATATATAATTCTTCTACTACACTTACTTATG
This sequence comes from Chesias legatella, assembly GCA_947359385.1. NCBI lineage: Eukaryota > Metazoa > Arthropoda > Insecta > Lepidoptera > Geometridae > Chesias > Chesias legatella. The sequence continues at coordinate 7,396,904 of OX375762.1, read as the reverse complement.
TTACTTATGTCTCTAGCCACTGAACCTGTGCCTGAAAAAGATGATTTTATGCCTGAAATAGGCTCCTTTCATGAACTTGACAAATATTTTTAAATATTTGATTATTCAACCACTGCTAGGTCTCTCGCAGAACCACTGAATCTGGCGTTCATTACTATTTAGACCCAATTCATTTCAAATGGTTAAAAAAAAGTTTTTTCTGTTAGAATTCCCAGAATAAGATGTGAATATGTAAGCACGAGGAGGAAGCTTAGTTACTAAATAATTCATTATGTATGAACCTTACGACGTACTCGTAGTTAGGTTCAACTCAGAATATTCATATCAATTATTCGTGATTGCATTTCTGTGTACGATACGAAAGGAAAGCTTCCATGAATTGAATATTAACGAGTTATTTTCGCTGAATCCATTGTTCGTTGTAATAAAATAAAATTATTGAAATGAATGCTTGTATAGTTTTATCAAACCAAAACACTCATAGTACTGCAATAGGGCTTTATGTGTCGTCGTTGGCATACACAGATAATACAGCTATAACAAATAAGACCCAATAAATATCTTCATCCCACAAATGTTAACTGCTGGAGTAAACTGTTTTTGAATAATAAATAAATAAATATTAGTAGACATTTCACACAGCGCCATCTAGCCCCAAAGTAAGCTAAGCATAGCTTGTGTCATGGGAACCAGACAACTGATATAATACTTCAATACTTTTTTTGTAATTACCTGCATATCATACATATTGACACCCAGACACAGAACAAATTCAGCACACAAATGTTTGTCCTGGTTGGGAATCGAACCCACAATCTACAGCGCAGAAGGCAGAGTTACTATCAACTGAGCTGTGAGGCCTGATAATACGACGTCACTATTCAAACAATGTGTGACAACATGAACAAAAAATAATACCTTACATTACCGTTATGTATTAAAAAAATGGTTGTCTGTAAAGTCGGTTTACTGACGATAGTTGAACGTGACAACGTCTTAAGAATTGTGTTCGATTGTGCTTCTTTGTCGCTCGTTCCGCGCTCTCGCTTGCACTTGCACAAGCCTTACATGGAACGCCTCAGAGCGAGGTAACGCCGCATGAGTCATGTTTTTTCGTGCGTGCAGCCGGCTCTATCGAATTATAAGACGTTGTCACGTCAAAACATCTATATTCGTCATACAAATGTTTGTCCTGGGATCGAACCAAAACAACAAACAACAAAAAACAACAACCTACAGCATAGAAGGCAGGGTTACTACCAACTGAGCTGTAAGGCCTGTCAGGCCTAGGGACGGAATCTGTGACTACCGTCACAAAGATGTTGGATTCAAACGGAAATCTTAACGGAAAGGACTTAACGGAAATCCGTGCGTAATGATTCCGGAAAAAGCATTCATATTTAGAATACCAAAATTTAACTTCCTTTCACGAAGTAACATCTCGCAACTCGAAGATACGTCGTAAAAAGGCAAAATATGTCGAATACTATTATTGAGAACTAGCTGCGCCCCGCGGTGTAACACTGTGTGGAACACTGCACTTTTCCGGGATCAAAAGTAGCCTATGTGTTAATCAAGGATATAAGCTATCTTGATACCAAATTTCATCCAAATCCATTTGGTCGTTTGAACGTGAAAGAGTAACAAACATCCATACAAACTTTCACGTTTATAATATTAGTAGGATTTTCAGATTTTCTTCATTCACTGCAGACGAGAGGATCCTTCATTAACTTTTCCAGGCAAGCGTGTATTGCTTTCTCACCTTTAAACTAGATTTTTCGAACTAGGTAGAAGTTTTGCGAGGTGTTTATTAAATATTACATCTATTTTCTAAAGAACTTACAGCCAGACTCATTTTAATACAAACCTAGCTATGTAAACAGATGTTAACTACAGTGACATCGTCTGAATATCAACACGAGACAATGAATGAGCTTCAAATTTTAACCCTGCTTGTAGATATAATAAGGTTATAGATTTATTACTATATTATTATTTTTTGAATTTATATTATTTGCTTTCATCGTTTTAAGGAATGAGAATTGCGCACATAACTTCCGGAATATAAGCAGCACCTTTCGGATTTACTCTAAAATTTATCGTAACCATTTATCGTAAACCTCTGCTCATACTAAAATAATACAAGTTACTATAATTTGTCAGGCAAACTCTTTCAAAGGACAACACAGTAAAAGAAAATTCGTTTCTGATTGTCGGAACACATAGGTATAGTTGCGGTATTTCCCCGTACATATTTGGTACGAATCTTTATGATTTACATATTATGATTTACGATGCCAATCTTCAATATAATTATCAAAATAAAACAACAGGAATGTATCTAATGTACAATCGCTTATCTCCATAATAGTATAGCGTAGAAACGGCTGATAACAATAATGATAATGCATCAACATTTTGACGCAAATTATGTTGAACGGATCACAAGAACATTACTAACAATAAATTATCATTGAATCTGTATACATTATAGATAAACGTCAATTTATGTTTGTGCTGTATTGGAAGATGTTTATTTATGTCATAACATTAGACAGATAGATGGATAAACAACTCTTTCTTGTACGCCACACAAATAGATACATATAAACTGGACAAAAACAAATGACAATACAATGTGCCCTATTGCTTGAAGCAATATCTTCCAGGCAACCTTTTATTTGTAAGTCGTAAGAGGAACGATAGTAAAATGACGCATTCGCTTCCTGCGCTGGGCAATTGATGATCTGCTCAATATTTTCTTTTTGACTGGCCTCAGCTCAGTTAGTAGTAACCCTGCCTTCTGCGCTGTAAGTCGTGGGTTCGATCCCCACACCAGACAAACATTTATGTGACATGTGTAACGTTGATGTTTGTTCTGTGTCTGGGTGTATATGTATTATATGTATGTATTTACAAAAGAAAAGTATATAAGTATTATATCAGTTGTCTGGTTCCCATGACACAAGCTATGCTTAGCTTACTTTGGGGCTAGATGGTGCTGTGTGAAATGTCCACCAATATTTATTTATTATTTATTTATTTTCAGTGCTTGGTATTTGGAATCTATTAATTTATGTTACATATGTTTCTGCTTGTGTTGTGAGGACTTCGTCCGCGCGGAATTTCATTTGTATCTTTATGCATGCAGTTTCCGTATATCCTACATTTGCGAGAGTCCACACCCTGAATGAAATCCTGGATAATATTCAGTTTCGTAGCGATTATATTTGATAGAGAGAGAGAGAGAGAGAGAGACATTATTAAGATTATTTATTCTTTATAGCTGATATTTATTACACTTGGTTTTATCTACAATATAATCTCATTAGTTTGGTAGCAGTAGTAGTTGGTTCAAAAGTGATGTTGTTTTGATTAATTTGTTCATGCACACACAGATATCAGACAGTTTTTCCTAGAAGGGAAAAATGTTGCCAAGACTTGTTTACTATGTGATTGAAAGTCATTAGTCATATGTCGCCTCATTGATATAGCATCAAAATAATCAGTTCTTCTACAGATTTCAACAAATCCTTCCATACATTAGCCACTCCCAAACGACCTCGTCAATTATTTTAATTCCACTACTAAAAGAAAAGACCGAAAAGAGATATTATACATAGTTTTCATAGGCGTTATAATAAAATTCCACGCAGACGATGTGAAATGAGGAGAGATAAGATATTATAATTTCATTTTTCAGAGTAGCAAGTTAAATTCTATGTGACTAGTGACTTCCCATACCTAAGTATGGGATCCCGGTTTGAAATCGCACAGCGCTTCGTTTGTTCAGTTGTTCTTAATGTATACAAAATTCAGCGCCCGCGGTCATCGCGCCAAGTCGCTCCAATAACACCTTGAATTTTCAAACCGTGAAGTGATCTCACTCAGCTATCTAATTCATATTTGTTGCATTGTTTTGGGGGGCCTTATTGCTCGCGTCCGTAGATGATAACCCTTTGAATCCCTACACGTGTCCCCGGGTGGTGCGAAAGTAGCAACCCAAAGTAGTAGTAGAACTTGTGCCAAGTTCGCCCGGAGTAGTACTGCCACCACACCTGGTAATCTGCCGCCAAGCAGTCATGCACTCGTGTTGCTGCGTTCCCGTGGAAGGGAGTGGGTACCGGCGAAATTGCAGGCGCATGAGACGTAACATCCCCGTCTCGGGGTGATGGACGCAACGCAATGCGACTTGAGTTATCTCGTACTTTGGTGGAGAGGACTTCTGTCGTATTGCTGTTGTCTATGGGCGGCGGTTACCACTTAACATCAGGTGGGCCGTCAGCTCATTCTGTCACTAATACGACATATTTTTTTTTTATCTCCAGTACAAACTTTGATACTGGTGTAGGCAAAACAAATAAATAATGTAACTCTCAGTCGAGCCGCGAGCAAGATTTCCGCAGCGTAAATAACTTACGTAGTTAGTAAGTTTTGATTTGATGAAACTCCCTGGTACTACTCAATCCGACATGGGTTCAGCCTTCTCTCAAATTGTGTTTCTTGAGGTTGATTGATAATTTTGGCGCTTGCAAACAACAATTGCTTGTATGTTGTGAAAATATCTGCATGGTTTTTTACATCCGTCATGTAAACAAGGAGTAGGAATCTCGGCGGACTCAGGACCATTCATAGAAAAGAGAGCAATTTTAGTAAGTGAAGTACATGTAGGCGTACATTCGTTACGAAAAGTTAAATACTTATTATATTTATTATTCACTATATAGAACTTTTGTGGTCTTCAATTTGCAGGTTATAAACCATATTAGAGGTATAATAAGAGTGCCCTGACTGACTGTCAAAATGCACACATCCATAATCTTTTGTTTTTTTCATCTCGACTGAAATTCTGACAGTGTTTTCCTTATATATTGGAGGCGCACACTAATTTTGGACACGAAACGAATTTTGGAAACTCGTTTTTTAGCTTACTTTTTTAGTTTAGAAATAGTCGTAACGTGAGGCACTAAATATAATGTGAAGGCCCGGAGATCAAAACTGAACAAAAAACTAAAAATCAAGTGTAGTTTCCTTAATAATTACTTTAAAAGTGGAATTTAATAAATCATTAATAAAATTCAAAGGAACGGGTCCCCAAAATATAAATAATTTAATTAATATTCTTTGACTGAAATATCACGTTGTATGTAATTATCACCTATGTTTTTCGTAGATTCTGACGAATTTACGGGTCAAACCGTAGCGGGCGTTTAAAATATTGATGTCAGATTGTTTTTGTTTCTAAGTTATTCTAATACTCAACGAATTAAGTACCATTAAGCATTAGTCTCGCTAGCTGAAGCGAGTTATTCAAAATATATGGCCACGAGTATTGAAGAGTTTGCGTTTCCTTTTCAAGAGGTGTTTCGACAATATCATATTTTTTAACTGTATTGGAAGAATGTACCAATGTAACATTACACTACCGTATAAGACTAACATTAAAAATGAGGCAGTATATATAATTGATCGTGTTTTTTAATTCTTCTTTGTAGAGACACAGATAATTAAAGTGATAACTTGATAAGGTAATAATATAAGAGAACAAACGCGAGCTTAACCTTAACAAGAGATTAATATTTATACATGTTTATTACCCTACCATATGTATGTATATTACTCTTTCAAACTATTTCGCAGTAGATGATGACATGAAATGTCAAATAGATTGCGTTTTATCCGCCCATGCGGGCGAAGCCACGCGCAAGAGCCAGATAATGCATATAGTTGTACCACAGTAACTGATTGTTGTGAATGCGGGCAAAACAGCAACTTTCCCCGCATTCTTCCTTTGATTCATTTCCGAAATATGTCATTGTTTTTTTTTTAGAAGTTTGTTTAATGATACGTTGAAGAAGGTTGTTGAAGCAACTGTGTATTTTAGGGTTTCCAACTATCCAAGTATCAACGGACTCTTTTGAAAGCAATGGTTTACAAAGGCAATTGTTGCAGGGAGTATAGACTGTCTTATAATACGAGATAATATTATGTTGCCCACAATAAGTATCCCTAGAAATTCCATGCCGTTTGGTATCGTAGCAGTAGAACGGTAAGATCGTCCGAATGGAAGTATACCATATCCATTTCTGCCACCAAGACGTAATGGATTCGGTCGGTGAAATTACATGAGACATTCCACCCGCACGTCTCAGAGCTCAGCTCAGAGCACCTTCACGTATGCATACAATGCGACTCGGGATTTGCCGTCCCTAAGTAGGGTTGGAATTAGCCGTATTGCTTATTATGGGCAGAGGTGATCACTTAACCAGGTGGGCCATCAGCTCATTCCGTAACTTTATACATATAAAAAAAATATGAATCAGTTTCTTTATTATAGTTACACTGGTTGCCCTAAATTACAGATCGATCACTTAATGCGGTCTGTGTTTAGCGTGCATACGAACCTATTGAAGACAATTGGACATTGGAATTGATGTGGCAATTGTAGGTCTTGCCGGAACATTTGATATTTACACTGTTGCAACTCCGGATTTGAACTAGAGACCTTCGTGTTGAAGGTCAGAGCCCGGTTCCATTCAGCTGGCAGCCGATTAGTACCAGCATTTTCAGAACGTAATGAATCTTAAGGAAAAAATGACATTTTAAACATTTAAATTGGACATTGGCTTAGACTACAGTTACAAAGTTTTGGTACTAAGCCACATAAAGTATCCACAAATCGAATATGGCGGCCACCATAATCGATTTCTGTTGTAACAAGAAACTATAAACCTAGATGAATTTTGATAAAATTGAGTTTTCATTGGATTTATATATATTATAGCTTGCCTATAGTTTTCTGATTTAGTGCCAATTATTTCAAGTAATTGCGATATTTTAGATAATACTAGGTTTAATATGTATAGTTGTGTAGCAAACCATTTTGCCGTTAATTCTAGCCTACACAAGACTGTTATACATTTTGTCCCAGTCACTGAAGTTAATTTAATTGAAATTTTTCTGCGTAAAGCACAAATACTATTTATTTATATTCATTTTTTTATGTTTACTACTCTTCTAGTTTCATTCTTCCCGCGATTTTTCACATTTCAAAACTAATGAAACAACCTGTTTGTACGTCCGTGAAATTTCAAATTTGCGGTTCACCGGGTGAATCTTATATTATTTTCTTTCATCGTAAATTAGGTGGTTATCAAATCTATATTACCGGTCTGTATAACTGTTTCATGGCAGTCAGTGTAATAATACGTTTTGTGAATTGTATAATACATAGTTGTACATAATATGTAAATATATCTAATAATAATAATAATTTGTTTATTTCAGGCTACTTAGTATTAAATACATTGGCCCATATAAATATATACCTTAGTGACTAAATTACATATAAAACTTAAGACTACAACAAATGAAAGGGATTTTACTTCTTAGCCGCTTCCCTAAAACGTCGGTAAACGATCCCAGCAGGCCAAAATCCTGGATCAAGGATCACATCTTTAAGTTTAGCTGTGATCTGGAGCACATAGGACTTAAAGTCAGTTTCCTTCCTGGACTCCAGCCGCTGTAAATGTACGGGTTGGCCCTTTAAATGTACTTCGAGCCTCGATTCTGCTTTTCAAAAACTGAACGACTTAATTTTCCGACATAGATTGGTCTACTCGAGAGATGTACACTTTAATAGTGGGCTCCACAGCGCGCAGAGTTGAAGCTGTCGTCGGGAGCGTAGCGGTGCCGCGTTGGTTGCGCGACGGCCGAAGACGACGCATTTTCTCCACGAGGGTGAAACCGTCATTATCGACCTTTTGAGTGGAAGCTGGTTTTCCGACTGTGCTCATCTGGGGAGGTGCAGACGGGGGCGCCGGCGCCGGCTGTGAGGTTTTTTGCGATGGCTGAGCAAAAGTTTTGTTTACGCGCGGGTTCTTCATCGGTGGTGTTGGTGCAGGTACCGGAACTGTGACCGAAGATCGAGGTGGTGTGATAATTGAGGTCACACTAGTGTCTCGGTCATCGACCGGCGCGGCGCGGGTGGCGGTAGTGTGTCGGTATCGTGCGTCAGAGTCGCGTTCGCCGCTGAGCTCGGCGAAATCACATTATTACGATTACCGCGCAATGTGTGTACATTTTGTAGCATGCACAATAGCTATGTACAGCTTGAAATAAAGCTTTACTGATTAAGATAGAGTGTGGTGGCTCAGTGGTACAGACTCCGTGTTTCAATCTGGAGGTTTCTGGGTCAAATCCTGACATGCACCTTTTTCGGTGACGTTTTGACTTGAAAATTTTATTTGCGCAATATCAAATCCTCAAAACGGTGAAGGAAAACATCGTGAGGAAATCGGCATGTCCTAGAAGCCTTGTGCCAAGTACATGAAAAGAGCTTATTTGAGGCGCTCTCTAATCCTTACACCACACTGGTTCAAGAAAGAAGTGACACGATTAGTAGAGTACTGAATGTCAACTAGAAAAGTCAGTTTTAGAGGGGTTTAAATATTTTGTGAGATTAAATCATACTGACTGGCCTCATAGCTTCTGCACTGTAAGTCGTGGGTTCGATTCCCACCCAGCACAAACATTTATGTGACATTTGTAACATTGGTGTTTGTTCTGTCTGGGTGTTACTATATATTTATATGTATGTATTTATAAAAGAAAAGTTTATAAGTATTATACCAGTTGTCTGGTTCCCACGATACCAGCTATGCATAGCTTACTTTGGTGCTAGATGGCGCTGTGTGAAATGTCCACCAATATTTATTATTATTATTTATACTAATTAAAATCCCAAAAATTTGTATACTTAGGAATAACGCCCATATAACAGAGCTAATAGCTTAAGGTAGATAGAATAGAATAGATAGAAGAAGGAATATATATATATAATACAATACTTACGGCATCGCATATCCGCCTGCGACACAGTCAATTTTGGAATTTCGTTTGCGTTGTTTTCACGCACCATATTTGGGGAGGTGCAACCTGCGGTCGGTGTTTACGAAGTGTTGTAAGGTTTGTAGCGGTTTTAGGGGTAGGGAGTAGAGATTAAAACTAACAGGAGTAAAGAATAACAAATTTAATGAGGTAGGCAATGGAAAATAAAATTAGGGTAGGAGGCGATTACTTTAAAAATGGTAGGGTAGTAAGTAGACCAGAGGGGTCGTGGGTAATTTGAGAGTTCGTTGCTAGAAAATGCCGGTACGTTCACTTAAAGCGTCTATCACTGTCCTGGTGAGTGCAGTCAGCCGTTGCGTGCGTGCTCAACGCGTGTGCAACCGACCCCGACGGGTAGGCAGCCAATCTTTGACAGGTGCAGCGGGGTAGATCCCGTCGCGTTCTGCCGGAGTGATGGGGCCGGGGTAGATCCCGTCGTACGGTGGAGCTGACGTGGAGGAGTGGGGGAGTAGTAGAAGAAGAAGAGAAGAACCCTGGAATGCGTCCAAGTAGGGTATTATAGACCCATTCCGCTACCAGTGTCTGACTGCGACATCCGTGCATTTTGCATTAATCGGCCGACGGAGGAACAGCGATGACGATTAATGCAGATCTCGTGATCATTGATGTGGCAGTCATATATAGATCTTAAAACTAGCACAATAGGTATTAAATTTTAATTATTACATTATGAGGGTTGGTTAGAAAAAAAAAGAAAGAACACAAGAAATTACAAGTTATAGCTAGGTATGTAGATATTGCAACACTCACCCGTTCCTCGGGGTAAAATACACGTAGTATTTTAATCGAAATGGTGGCTAGATTTTAGTAGAATCAAAAATATTAATTTAGTGTGAATCGTCAAATGGCAGCCATGAGGGTTAGAGATGGGACGATAGTAATCGGAGAATCGGATTGTTACAGGTTAAACCAAATCTTGAGTATTTTTGACCGTCGGAGACGATGTAATGTTCAAAGTCCTTTTAATTGTTCCAACACAAAATGAATAAGTTCTGTCCGATATCTTCTTATTCGTTTGTAAAGCTTAACGCCTTTTTATGTTGCCCATATAAGCAACAACATAAATACAAGGCATAACATTGTTTATTTTACCTACCACTAGCACCAGTCTCTCATAAAAACCCGTTTTTTGCACTATAATTTGTAAATTAGTTTTAATTTCACGTGTTAATATATATATTATTATTATTATTATTATTATTTCTTATAGATCGTATTACTGCAGTTAAGTAAATACATATATTTTTATTTAATATGCATTAAATAAAAAACCTTCTGGCATTTAGAAATAGACATCTTTAATAGTATTTTACTATTTAACGAGCTTATTTACGAATTTTCTTGTACGACTATGAACAGGAGAATCTGAAGTATTTGCGTAAATCTATCGATGACATTACTATGTTTTCATAACTCCCTTAGCTTACTTTACCCAGACGACAGCCTAAGAATTTAAAAGGATTAAGGATTCAAAATTAATCTTCGCTTAATACAGTGCTACAGTATAATGCGAGCTGTAAAAGTCTTCCATTGCAGTGTTTCAGTAAAAATTTTCTTCCGATTCAGTTTATAATTAAAGATAAGGGCACTTTCGGATATTTTCATTGGTATTTACAATTATTTATTATATATCATAATACCGAATGGTACAAAGAGCTACTGCCAACACTATAATGAAGACGCATCTAGGAAAATCAGTAATTTCTAATTTATAGATCTATGGATCTACAGATATCTATAGATAATGAATCGCATCGGCTATAGAAAGTAGATCTTGGAAGAGAAACGCTGAAAACCGGGTTGAGCGAGCGTATCTACTACAAGCATGTTAAAACAATTTACAACTTAAACCTTAACTCATACTTCACTTTATATCGTTCAGTACTGAGATAACCTACGTATTAGATCTCGTTTCCAAGTAAAGTAGGAAATTCCTCATTAGTGTGAGTGGGACATAAGGAGCGGTCTAGCAGGTACCTCTATATAAATGTGGGTCATAGAGTATTCCCATCAGTCCCACCGGTATCTTACTCCTTTGCACCTCGCTAGACGTACTTTACGAATGTCGAGTGCTGCGCCGCTGATGGGCCGTCCTCCAACGTATCAATTGATCAGAAAACTCATAATATTTACGCAACAACTATGTCCGCTGATGTTAGTATACCTAACACCTGTTCCCGAATGTCATTAATAGCTACATGTAGCGACAGTAGTGTATCGGCGGCATCGGCGCGGCGCGACGCGTCTCGAATCACGTCGGCTCTATTGTCTTGCCAAATAATAATTACTGGATATTGCATTCTAGTTAACGGTCGCGATGTCTGAGCGGGGCGGACCCAAGGCTGTCGTGTGCGTGAATTGACCTATTTGTGTCTATAACAATTGCATTGTAAAAGCCGATCAATAAAATATAGTAAATACAGTGTGAACAAAAAACTCCGTGTTGACTGTAACAAAAAATGATTAATAATTTATGTTTGTTTACAGCGGCGACGCAGAGTACAGCCCGACCCATTACAACAACATGAGGAACAACGTAAAGTGAGTACCTACATTAATAAACAGTTGTAATCATTATCCGTTATTGTATACATATATTCTCTTTCTATCACTTATTTGGGTAGTACTTACACGTTTTATCAAATATATTTTGAAGAAACAATTCAGTAAGATAAACATAGTATACAGGGGACCCCAAATATAAACGTCAAAATTGTGCATGTCGGTTCGTCTCGCGCAACTACACTACAGTTAATCGCGATGACATTTGTCATAATGCTTTTTTAACGCTTAATTTTAATATAATACTTATCAAATTTTCGTACCTAAATACAAGAAATGAAATTAAAAATAATTAAATGAATGTTTAAGTGCTTTAAATGAAATCTATTCATAAGGAGGATGATACATATTTCATTTTATTTTTGGAGATTAATCCAAGAATAAAATAAAATATGTATCATCCGATGTTTGAGACATCTGTTTATCACGTAGATTACTCAAATATAATACTTCAGTATGAATCTATCTTAATTCGTTATTGTGGGCATTCAGGTGTTGCAAAATGAAGTGTTAGTCATAGGAGAGTTTTATATACGAAGAAAGTGTCGCTAACATTATTTAATACTATCTCAATTTTCTATCCTTGGAATCAATGATTATCTCGAAGGCTGATCATTGGAAATGGTCATAACTATTTCCGATACTATAGCTATAACTATTCAGATAGTTATAGAATAATAACGCACTTAATGCCATTCATGTTATTGCATTAGTTCTTGGCCAACCAAAGGTTGTCTGTAAGAATCGCTTTATTGCTGTAAGACCACCAGCCACCTTTATCTGTTACTATTGGTTTCTTTTGTACTCAAGTATCATTATGTCTATCAATCTGAGAACGATGTATTGTATGTCTTAGCTATAGTTTTGTTTCGATATTATTCAGAGCTGCCAAAGTAGAAACTTTTTTATGTATAATTTTATAATAGTCCTTGACAGCTAACGATGCTACAATAATCATGATCAGATATTTATTGGAACTGAGATAATCTGTGTCCTTATTAGTTGATTTCAAATCGTTGTGGGTCTAGTGGCCGCCTTATCCTACCAAGGTCACTACTCCTACACCCACTACGTAATCGCTACCTCGCGTCACGTTTTCCTCATCTCAGCCTTACGTTACATTTACCTCGGGTGAAACCTTCAAACTCGAAGATTTCGATACCTTCCTTCAGTGAAATTATTGAATACACAATTTGAGTTATTATCTATAGTATTTCAAAATGCATTCACTTTTCTAAATTGTAATGCACAGAGACCAGTTTGAATGCGTCCTGAGTTGCTGACGCGAATCGAGACAAAACTAGTAAAAACAAATTAAATAACAATTCTAATAGGTACGACCTTGTTTCCGATGAACAGACAATCATATAGATACAGATATATATAAATCAAGTCACGTAATATTATAAATACAATTTTTTATATACTAAAAAAGTTACAACATATATAGCTACTGGCTGTTGTAAAATGACAAGAGGACTAGATGGACAATGTCTTGTTTTTTCCATGCATTAAACGTCCGTCAATGCAGATAAAAAAACTTGAAGGATTTTAATATTATTTTAAAGGATTGTAGATTGCAGAAAGTATCGGAAAACCGTGGGAAACGTGCTAACCGTTCATATATTTGATTGTCAATATATATGCTTATGCCAAAGAGAAGATATATATAATACAAATTTATCATAACTATACAAAACATTTTTCAATTCAAATAGAAATAATAATGAAAAAAAAAACAATATTATAAAAGTGAAAGTAAATAGATTAGACAGGAGGAAGGGAAGTTCGATGATATGGTGGAGTAGGGGAAGAAGAGGAAGGGCTGAAGATTATATAGAATAGGAAGACGAAGCTAAAAAAGCTCACGATGTTTACCTATTGCGCACATAAATCTTTCAATTGAAAAACTCATAGATGCACGTCGGGTCTTGAACCGGCGGCCTCCGGATTGAAACTCAGGGAACATAAAATGAAAGTGAGATACGTCGAGGATAATAAATGTGGAATGTATCTAAGCGCTGCGAACTGGATACCTACATGCGCATAGACTCCACTACCATGTTAACTAACTATATCAGAAAACCAAACATCACGATTATGTCACGTTTACCCAGTACTTTTCCTTGAAAATGAGTACTAGCGAATTTCTCTCAGAAGGACAATTAAATATTTATCAGATACAAAGGTTAAATGGGTTGTGGCGAAAAACATGATTTTCTCGTTACGACTCTCTGTTTTTTATTACCTTCAGTTGAATCTGCAAATATTTAATGTTGTTTAAATTATTATCAAGGAATAATTAATACCGTATTGAAGAGCGTACATTTACAGCTTTTCAACTAACTTTCCCACAGAACACATACATTTTTAAATCGTAAGCTTGAATTATCCGTATGGAAACTGTTAAATGTGTTTATTACTTCGTATAAACTGTGTAAATGCGTAGAACTTGGTTTAACTATATTGAATTTTTAATTCTACTTTGAGTACCAAGTAAATAATTTGGACTGTAAAGGTGTCTGGAAATCACATGTTTCTGTCATGTCGTGTTATTAGATGAATGTGTATTTCGCCTTAATGTCTAAGAGTTACGGCCGTAATACGACGCTATTTGGGTCTTCCCATATCTAAGTAGTTATGAGTAGTGCTAGTCAGGCGAGAATCCAAGGCTATTGCTTTTTTTATGGGTAGATGTTACCACATAACATCAGGTGGGCTATCTGCTCGTACCATATTCATTATAAATAAATCCCATTCTCTCACGTCATACATATTATAACTAAATATTTGGTGTTCCGTAAGTCTATCCAATAAACAGTGAAATTCGTCACGTAAAATACGACACAAAGCGATACAGCGTACAGTCTGCAACAATAGCAGGTAAATGAACTGTTTATTGTTTTCAAAAGTAGTCACTTAAAATATCTGTATATTCATTTTTGGTGCAAAATTGTGCTCAAAAAATGTTATTTTAAGGTCATTCTTATATTTATGCTGGTCCTAAATATTTTGAGTGTGTACTTCACATATTGATTAGTAAAATCAATCTATGAAACTGAAAAAGTTGTTTGGTATCTTTTCAGTAGTCACGATTTATGTGCTTGGAATCATTTATCTTTTTAATGATTAAACCCTACAAGTAAACCACCATTTAATATAAAAAACAGGCTATCGCCAAAAAATATTTATACAATATCGAAATGTGAAAATTTAACGAAATTATGAGTGTCGTAACCGATTAAGATAGATAATATTATTAGGAGCTTCCTAATTTGTTCTTCCTTACTTTATTTATTTATGTAAATTATATTTTTTTTTTTTTTTTTTTTTTTTTTTTATGTAATACATTTACGGAACGAGCCGACTATATTACTTCCTATCAGTTTAAAGCGGAATTTATTTAGACCAAACGGGCCAATTCATGTTCAAATCAAATTGTAAAAAAAATTAACCTAACCTAATAGTTAACTACACCGCTTACTCTACATTTTTACTACACTTCAGAAACCGAATAAAAATTATCCTTAGAGAAATAGATGACCGATTGATTATCTAATTAGTATTATTTATCAAGATACATAAAAAATATCACAGTCTTACCTTCATTCTCTTATTAGCGTTACTAAGTTAGGCGCATACTTATTATATTCTAAATGATTGTAGATATAAAAGTATACAACACTTCAAATATCATAGTTCATTCAACTCTAGAGCTGTTGGTAGGAGGTAACGGTAGGTCTGCATTATGTTGGTATAATCCTGATCCCACCGGGTCCTGCTCGTTGCGTACCGTTACGCGGCACTGACAGACTCATTTTTGAGTCCGTTTAGTCCATAGAAAGCCGCCGCATTGTTCGACGCTTGGATTAGTTCCAAGTAGTAACATTTATCGAGAAGCACAGTAATGTCAAAATTTGAATGGAAATTTCTAATACCTAGTCTATCTAATACGAATAATAAACAAAATGTGGTGCGAAAGGAGCAACCCAAAGTAGCAGTAGAAATTGTGCTAAGTTCGCCTGGAGAAGTACTGCCACCACACCTGGTAATCCGCCGACAAGCAGTGATGCACTGGTGTTGCTGTGTTCCGGTGGAAGGGAGTGGGTGCCGGTGAAATTGCAGCCGCATGAGACGTAACATCCCTGTCTCTACGCAATGCGACTTGAGTCATCTCATACTGTGGTGGTGAGGGCTTGAGTCGTATTGTTGCTGTCCATGGGCGGCAGTTTCCACTTAACATCAGGTGGGCCGTCAGCTCGTTCTATCACCATAAAAAATATACAAATTTTTGAGGCGTAGATTCCTTTGATATTAAGAAGAGGTAACGAAGTTCATAATATCGCGATGGAATTAATTTACTTTGGGAAGTGACACGAGACATACTAAGCTTCTTTAATACCTTAGTTTAAACGACAGTTTATTAATAAATAGTAGTATGCTAATAGCCCGATAGATTAAACGGAGGCCCTGACTCAATACATGCAAAATGACAGCAAACAATGAAATCCCTTATTTTAGCAACACGCAGCTTACCATATTCGTTGACAATTATGTTTTCGGCATTGCCTGACTTTTGAATTAAGCCTTCATCGATTTTAACTGATTTGATACAGTCATTTCTACTAGCGGAAGTGCACTCGTATTATCGTATTTCGGTTTAATGCGACTTGATTCTTCCCACACTTTATTAGGGGAGGACCAGTTGTTATGGACAGGGAAAGTAGCTATTCGTCAAGTGAGTCGGTTTTATCACATCAAAAATCCTGCCACTCTATTCTCGACTGATATTTTACAATTGATTATAAAAAATCACATTAACTTGTTTGTCTGTTATCACTCAAAATTAATTATTCGGTAATGTAAAAATTACTACGATAGGTTCCTCTTGAACTTAACTCCACTTGAAGCGGGCAACAAAAATGTGAGATTCCGAAAATCGTGTTTTGTGTGAAATATCACATGTTAGTAATGAATTTAATGTTATTATTCAATTACTAACATATTAATCATCTGTGTCCAAACCAACAATATCGTCGGGCAAACCTTCAGGAACTCGACAGATCTTCTCTCTCATCTCAGACACATATTTGCGTATCAATCTGAATAAATCTATTCAATATGTGGATGGTTCATGTACCATTTACATGGTATCTTTCGATCTTAGGTTGACTGGTAGAAATTGCTATAAGCGATAAGACCGCTAATTGTACATTTCTTTTGTGTTTTTTGTACCTAAATATTTTGTATTTTCTGTTTTATTGGAGTAATGTGCAATAAAGTGTTTATCTATCTATCTATCTATCTATCTGCAAGAGCCAAGGCGGCTCTAGGGTTTTAATGCAATCTAACCGATCTATTACACGCACCACGTAAATAAAACATTAAACCTGCCTATTTGCAAATAAAACAATAAAACTTTTTATAGAAAAATCTATCTTATTCTTTCCATGTTTTGTTTTTGTGAACAAAAGTAAGAGTTATTGGTATTCCAAAGGTTAGTCAAATGGTTTGTTGACCTCGCCCAAGACAATGAACTTGAGAGAACAGGTTTTGATGTCACAGAAAACATAATATTCAATAGTGTCCGAAGAAATATAGAAAGCACGAATCGCTATGAAAAGTGTAGGTATATCGAAACTCTTGAGACGATCCGGTAACGCGACTAACGGCGTTATTTGCCGAAAGTTGACACGTCCCGAAACGAGACCCGTTCATAGGTACGAGAAGTTGCATAACCGCCGAGGGAGTCGCAAGACTGGTTGTCAGTTGCATCGCCTTACGCCACGGGATAACGCTTAGCCTTGGGAATAGGCGTTTTGTTTTGTAAGATACACATTTATACAATATTGATGATTCGCTCGGACTTAATGGTTTTAGACGGATTGTTATTATTTTTTCTAGCTGCGTACATTTCGGAAAGTTTAAGAGGAAAGGTGTTTTTCTCCATACAAATGTATCCGCAATTTCCCTTGGAAAAATCGAAGGGCCATTCTTTTTTATCATATAGATATCGACCACCATGTTCTTGGACACCATGTTTAGTTTCGTTACTTCCTATAGAACAAATGATGCTTTAGAATTAATGTCCTCACAATAGTATAGTAGGACTAGCTGTACCCGGCATGCGTTGCAATGCCACGTTAAGGTAAAAGTGTCATTAAAGATGAAAAAAACATTTTATCAGTAATCGACCACCGAGGGTTGAAAATTATTAAAGTAATTAGTACTTAGCCGCAATGAAAAAATAGGGGTTGGTGGTAGAAGGATGAAAATTTAGGGTTGTATGTATTTTTTTATTATGAATCATAGAAAATTACATAATAATTTTGTCTAAAAAATATAAAAATAAAAGTTTTTGGTGGACCACCCTCTTCACTTAGGGGTATGAAAAATAGTTTACGTCCTATTCTCAGACCTACCGAATATACACAAAAAAAAACATCAAAATCGGACAAGTTTTGGAGGAGTTTGTTACAAACACTGTGACACGAGAATTTTATATATTAGATTGGGTGGGACTCCAAGAAACCTGGGCTCTATCCACCACTTTCGACAAAACGTGAAAGTGTAAATCTAATCCTCTACTTTTATACCATTATATATTGGATTACTCGACGACTGTGCAACCGATATTATCAACGGACTACAACGGTAATCCATTATACGTGTTGACGACTAAAGCGGGTTCGGTAATAATAGTTTTATGCAACCTATCACGTAGTGTCATGGTGCAGTTGAAAATTTTATCTATTAAATTGTCCGTTACGATCGCACTCGGATTTCAGTCTCACTATCAGAATAGACGTTTATTCAAGGCATGATAATAGATTTTCTTCTACACCATTCATAAAAAAAGTAATACAACAATTTACGACGACATATTTACAAAATAAAATGAAATCAATAGAGCCATCTAAATACAGTTTCCAACGATCTATGGATAGCTCAATTGATCATTTGATATATATGTAATAATAAAGATTTTATTTCTGTTATGTCATTGTATTAACAATGTTACAATGTAAACCCTCACAAAATAATATTAAGAAGAGGAGATCGTTGTACGGTTTATAATAATAATAATAATATATTTTATATACATATATGCTAATATACAAATATACATTATAAATTCATAATTACATAGATACAACAAATAATATATAATTAAAAATAATATATATAATGGTCTATTGCTTCATAAGCAATAGACCATTATATATATTGTTTTTAATAAATACAACTCTTTCAAGCATAGAAAAAATAACAGCCATATCCTGCAATTACCTGTCTTACTTAAGATTTCTTCTGTACAAAAAAATCCGCATATATTTGTGTCAATACGCCTGTTGTTGGAGAGTTAGATTCGCAGCTCGCGTCAAACGATCAAAGCACAAGTATAGGTATTTAAGGGAACCAAAAAATACTGAGTTATAATACTAATAATAATACTACCACTGAGATTTCTCATAACGAGAAAAGGGAATGTATAAAAATGGGCAGAAAATACATAATTAATATGTAACTTTTTATGTATACCTGATGCAAATGTCAATGGACGATGGTAACCACTTAACATCAGGTGGGCCGTCTACTTATTTGCCTATAATCACACAAAAAGAAAGTGCCAGTTCTATCCCTAAACAAGATCGTGAAGGCGAGCATTTTCCCCAACGTATTCTCACCCTTATTATTAGCTTATTATCTCACCCTTAGTATTCTCAAGCCTTGAACGGAACCCATATTTCTAATAGCTGTCCCGAGCCTGACAACAAAGTTTTGGTTATCTTTCAACAACAATCCGTTGACGCACAAAGTTTCTTTGAGATGTTTTGTCTCATGGTATCCTCTTAACCGTTATAAGACGGTGAGGACCTATACTTAGGTATGGAGACTCGCTTCACCGACACCCATGCCTTTCGGACCGGAACACAGGCTAATTAAAGCAGTATTGTTTTGCGGACGGTGGCATTACTTCCACGGAAAACTATGTACAAAGAGGTCACAACCTATAGAAACGATATAATAGCAAGTATAAAAAAAAAGAATGTATCAGCTACAAAACGAGAGCTACACACAGTAAATGGACGTTAAGGGGTTAGGTATAATACACAATAACACCCAGACACAGAACAAACATTTATATTCGTCATACTAATGTTTGTCCTGGGTGGGAATCGAACTCACGACCTACAGCGCAGAAAGGCCGAGTTACTACCAACTGAGCTGTTAGGCCTGCCACTTATTCACATAAAAAATAAATATCCATACGTGAGGTACAATCCAACCAAGGCGTACTCACTCAACTACTGGTGTACAATTCATCGTGGGAAATTAAATAGACAGTCACGGATACAAGGATGTATGAAGTAAAACAATAAAAAATATGCAAAGTTGCGTTTGTTCGTCAGATAGGTTCGTAGTACTTTTGATATATGAGGTCAAGACGTTTTATAGCCTGTTGGCTCATGTGTGCTATAAACTGGCATCTAAGATGTTGTAAATTCTACTCCTAAAGTTTTACTCTCGGTAATATCAAAAATTGCGCGGACATTCGGCAGTTTCCTTAACAGAAAGACGATATCAGTGATCATAGTTTCAACATGAAATATAATTTAAAATACTCTCAAAATCTCACATGGCCTACATAAGTTATGTACAAAATAGACTTATCATGTCCGATTTCCTCGACTGTTTTTTTAGCCAAGGTATACAATACTAAATGTACAGGCAAAGTATTAAATGGATGAGATTGGCGGAAGGGTCAAAACATCCTAGCAGACGTCCTAGTACCTAGTGCTGAGATCTAATTTGTTTCTGGTTACTTATCACAATTACAATAATTAAATTATTAATAGCTTTTTCGTAAAACATTGTATACACCATTTTGTACTTTACCTGATATTCTTTACCTTTTTCTATATTATTAGGTAGATATTTGGTAAAGTATGAAATAGTCAAAGGTGGACAAAATATCCCATATGATGCCGCTACATACTCATTAGAAAAGTACCGTAGTTCTGAAAAATTAAATGTCCTAGTTCAGTTTGAGTAAAAAGGAAAGGAATGTAAGGAGCCTCTTTGTTTGTTTTGAGCCAGCTTTAATCCTTAGACTTTAGTTCGAGAGAGCACATGATTAGTAGCAGTAGAAGGGCGAGTAAGAGTAAAATGCATGAGGCGGCTGTGTGAGGAATCCATCAAATAAATAAATAAATATTGGTGGACATTTCACACAGCGCCATCTAGCACCAAAGTTAGCTAAGCATAGCTCATCATGGGAACCAGACAACTGAGGTAATACTTATACCATATACTTTTTCGTAAGTACATATAATTATGTACATGAAAACTTTTATGGAAAATAAATTATTTTGATTTTGATAACATACATATTAGCACCCAGACACAGAACAAACATCTATGTTCGTCACACAAATGTTTGTCCTGGGTCGGAATCCAACCCACGACCTACAGCGCAGAAGGCAGGGTTACTACCAACTGACCTGTGTCGCCAGTCAATTGTTCCATGGATTCAGCATACTTTTCTCACACGTTGAAAAAACAATGGCTCTTGTACCATACCCACAGAGATAAGCTGAGTACTAAATACTTTATACTATACATGGTTTGTTTAAAACACATTCATTGTATCACATATACCGTATACCGCCATATTTAAATTCTCTCCGCGCTAAGGTTGTCTGGAAGTGATCTCTTCCTTACGATAACATCGCCCGTGGTATATTTCAAGTTCTAACAACATCCGTATTGCTTGGCCTCGTACAATAAAGTATCATGCACAGCTTGGTGGAAAGGTGGCCTAAGAATAAATAAGCTGCAATTTTATAATAATAGTAATTTTCTAGTCGTAATTACTGTGATTACCATATATGTACAATTGCACATCATCGCTTTATCTGTGAATTTGTGAGACTATTAAGTTAGCCACCAGACAATGAATGCATTTTATTTATTATGTTTATCAAGGGAGATTCCAGTGTTGATTATAAATTTTGCATACATGATGTTTGAATATTTTACATCATTTAAAGTACATACAATGACTCAGGCACATGAGACATTCCACCTACACGTCTCAGTGTTACGGGCGCATACGATGTGACTTGGGTCTTGTCGTACCTAGCAGGGGAGGACCCAAGTCGCATCGGTTGTTAATTAGAGGTTACCACTTAACACCAGGTGGACCATCGGCTCGATTCGTAACTAAATCATTTAAAAAAAAAATATATATAAAGAAATCAATTGTGTTAAAAATTGCTTAAAAGTTTTTATATAAAATTTCTTCAAAAGCTCCATGGCTGCTGAAAACACGAATCTCGCTTGCATGTCAGTAAGTCAAGCAGAAGAACGTCTGCTCGTTCTGTTACTGTATCACATAAAAAAACAAGACAGAGGAGATTCATGAATCACGCGATACAACCACGATGGTATGGTCCGCAAATCGCGCACGCGCGACCATCTGAACCAGCCTTAAGCTTAAGACTGTTCTCACGATGTCACATATTATTTAAACATCACGTAGGAAGCAAATTGTGTCGTTATTAGATATATGTATGTAATTTATGCGAATCAAGTGTCATTGTTTGATAAACAGTGTCCAGTTTGTCCGTAGCTATAATAATATTAGACTGGCCTCATAGCTCAGTTGATAGTAACCCTGCCTTCTGCGCTGTAGGTCGTGGGTTTGATTCCTACACAGGACAAATATTTTTGTGACGAACACAGGCGTTTGTTCTGTCTGGGTGTTGATATGTATTATATGTATGTATTTACAAAAAAATAGTATACGAGTATTATATCAGTTGTCTGGTTCCCATGATACAAGCTATGCTTAGCTTACTTTGGGGCTAGATGGTGCTGTGTGAAATGTCCACCAATATTATTATTTAATATTATGAATTAAGCATGGTTTAAACAAAACAAGAAAGATGATGTTTAGCCATTAAATAATGAAATTAGGTGTCTTTTGAAAAATTCTAAAAATGCATGTAATGTACGCATCATACCATCCCCTAAAGTCCCCGGTGTAGGGACATATTCCGACTCTCGAAAGCAATGGGCTTTTTAGACGGTATCGTCTTTGAATTTTCACTTCCATGGTATTTATATATATAGCCATTTATATATACATTTATATATTATATATGTGTATAATATAAATAGCCATAGCCATTTCGAGAATACGGTGTGGTGCACATAATTGATATATAATGTAAATTCCTAATTTCTCCTCTTCTGCTTCGAATACCGACGTAGGTAACGTAGGTAACAAAAATTGGATAGTGTCCAATATATTCTATCAATGATAGTTTTGTCGTCACAACAATAACATTGTTTTGTAACTGATTGCTGCGGACATAGCAGCTAATTAATTAAGTCACGTTGACCACACACGAACTAAATCACATAGTTTATATATAGACCATTATTGTATATACAAATTTAAATTAATAATTAACCTGTTCAGGAGCAAATGTAGTGTACCTAAATAAATTATTTAAAATTATATTTAGATTCGTTAAAACAGAAATAACAATAATACATCTTTTCCAGCATTCAGCATGTGAAGAAATGGTTAGAAATCCATAGTAGTTCAAGTAAACTTTCTTTCTTTGTTTGTTCTTTATTATTAACTGTGCATAAAAATTTATATATCTTATATAAAAGACATGACACAAAGGCGAGCTTAACCCTAAAAAGAGTTTTCTTCCTGCAAACTTTAAGTAATATGAGTGGTTTTGCCACTAGGGGCAGCCATTCTCCTACATAGCGATGACTTTTTTCTGTGCTGACGAAAATTAATTTCGTTAACAATTTGCGGCTTTGACTAGGCAATTAGTTTCCACAATCAGCTGCAGGATAATTACCATTATAGTCGACAGATAGATATAATACGCGAATCGATTACGTCAGTATATTATTCGTTATGAAAATTATAATTTATTTTATAGCGTTTGTGTTTTAATTTTTTATGAAATAGTAACTATTCCCGTAATTATATCACAATAAAAATGTGCGCGTCACTTCGACGATGACTGGCGTTTGAATCGACGAGGACTCTTGAGTGCGATGACATTTTCATAATATTTGTGCTTTATTTTACTAACCATCAAATTTTCGTACCCAAGGCTTTAAATGAAATCGATTCTTCACGAGTCCTAAAATCACTTAGGTACCAAACAACATTATTGCGTAGGTTTTTTCGACTTCTCTTTGTTGAATAATCAAAATTAAAACTTACGTATTTATGAATGATTGTGATAAACTGATGATAGGAAGGAAGGAAGTGGACCGAGATTAAACAAGGAATGTATTCTTTTTGAAATCTCGGTAACTCTGACATACGATGTTTGTTGCAGTAGAGATTACACAAGAGTAATGGTCCTGTTTTACTAGTAGACAAACATAAAACACGTAAAAGAACCATCAAGTTTGCATAGAAATAAAAAACGATTATCAATCAAAGTTCCAATCGAGAATTTTCCTCCGAATCTCCGAATCTCCGAAGTCTCCGATATCTGAAACTGGCAAACTGGCTATAAAATAATGTAAAATAAATTACAAGGCGGCACCTGTTGCTGTTCGGGTTTATTGCCACAATGGACGTTTCCGTGCGATTTAATTATAGAAACGATGGCTGACTAAGACACTTTTTAAAATCTCGATGGACGCTGTGAAAACTCGTCACGTATGTGTGACCCAAAATGTTTCTTTTATTCAGTGTGTTCTCATTAAAGTGTATGTCGCCCGCGGGTGTAATTCTCATAAAATTTCGTATGCAAAATGAGGTTAAATCCCGGATGATAATATTTTTTTGAAGGGCGTTACCCATTCGTGATGGTTAGTATCTGAGTGAAATTTCAGCTAACAACATTAGCCCCAGACTATGACACCTATTAGTGTTGCCCAAATGCAAGAACAAGACGAGACTTAGCCAGTCTTGGTCTTGGTCTTGCGCCAATACACCTGCTCTTGGTCTTGGTCTTGGTATTGCACTCCCAGTCTTGGTCTTGGTCTTGGTCTTGCAGCAAGTCTCGCAAGTCTCGCAATTACCTATTAGCCTATTGCTTTTTATTAAACGTTACTTTAGATCTGAGAACAACGTAACAGAGTAGGTATATTTTGAGCTTCAATTAACATAGCCATAGTAAAGACCAACCAAATTAATAAATGTCTAAACATTTAATGAGAAATTCGAAAAATCAACTATTTGAATCTTCGTCACTCATGTCAAATTGTAAACGTGATAAGTTTTCCGAGAACAACAAGGATTAGACTAGAAACAATTATTATTATTACATTATACTTGAAGCAAAGCTCAATTGGGAATGACTGGAATTGAAATAAATACTATTATTTATAGTCCATTCGCTTCGGTAGTGTCACCTTGTACCGCGCTGCCTTGGCACGTGCGGGCTCTCATTAAAGGATACCGCTGCAAATCAAGGATGCCGCCGCAAATCAAAGGGTGCCGCCGCAAATCAAAGGGTGCCGCCGCAAATCAAAGGATGCCGCATGCGGCGTATAGACGCATAACACTGAAGCGTCCTGCTTTTCGCTCTTATACCTAACTTATTATTATAAGTTAGATTTTAAATTAGTTTGTAAGATCTCTTTTTCGGCATGTAAATTTTGAATATCAAAATAATAAACATTTTCTCGGTAACATACTACATATAACTTTATTACGCTTTATTCTATATAGTTTATTTTTCGATTTTATTATTTTCATATTTATATTTATTTTGATACTATATTTAATATATTATTTTTGATTTACTTTTTCGAACTGCGGAAATTCGCTGATTCACGGTGAAAATGCACTGATAGTCATTTATATCTGTACTTTACGTCTTCCTATTTTCTTCTTCAAAATTGTATGTACTATTACTTTCTTTTATTTTGTTTCGTTTGTTTTCTATGTGTCAATTTCTTATATTATAAATTAAGCCGCTCCGCTCCCCAAAACGACACTTAGTCCTAACTGCAAGACCGCAAGAGTCTCGCAGGCTTAGTCTTGTTCTTGCTCAAATCTTGCACGGTCAGTCTTGGTCTTGGTCTTGCTAAAATTACGCGGTCTTGGTCTTGGTCTTGCAAAAATGCAAGAACAAGACCTATTTTGGGCAACACTAACAGCTATGACAATAGTAGGTAATACCGGTCACCGAAATAACTTAGAACGTAACTCTGTGCAAGGATTAAACCGCAAAATTTACAAAAAAGAGAAATTGACCTGTCAGTAGAAATTCACTTGTAAACGTAAATACATAGGTTAAGGTAAAAGCTAGGTGGCCGTTTCATTATCACGATTTCATGACATCTGTATTTTCTCTATCTTGTATTTGTCAACCATTGCCGTAAATTATGTTTCTTTATTGTTATTGTTTTGTGTCTTATGTTTTATCTTCCGTGACGTCACCAAACAGCTCTGTCAGAAGACCAGCGTCAGTTGTAACCTGTTTACAACTAGGTCATGCTGAGACAGAGACAGTTTTGTGACTCTAATTGACAGAAACTTTGTCAATTGTTAATTCACGTTGGTTTTTGTTGATTGAGTTACAAATAAAATATTCTTATTCTTATTCGATTCTCAAAAGCCTCAGGCGTAATTCTAGTCGCAAACAGCAACATAATATGTGTATTCTCTTCCATGCTTGCATACTTCTAACTGCTACTAAGTAGTAGCAAAAAGTTGTATTATTTTGTATGATTATGGTACGGAATGAGCATATGACGCTACCGGTCACCTCTGACCATAACAAAAACAATAATAATAATAATAATGTTTATTGACACAGGTTTTACATATACACAATTAAACTTGAGTCCCTGTGGCCTGGAGAAGCGTGAGCTGTGGCCCGGGACACAGTTCTCTTCCAAATAGTCTTAATATACATAATTGTCTTATGCTACAATACAACTTGAGTTTTCTCCCTTACTTAGGTATGAGAAGACTCAAGACGCATCTTATTGCGCCCGTAACTCTGAGACGTGAAGCTGAAATTTTGAATGTCCTGGGATTATATGATGAACATTCTGATGACGTCAGTGCAAACTTGGCTGCGCCTTCTATGGCTACCCAAGGACTAAATGATTTTTTACGTAAATAAGCTACGGAACGAGCTAGATGGCCCACCTGATATTAAGCAGTAGCCTGTGCTCATAGAAAAAAAACGAATACTATAAATTACAATACATCTTGTGGCACTCCCTTACTATGTATGGGTAAACTGCGTAGCACTGTATTGCACCCGTATCTGTCTCACCTGTAATTTCACCGCGAATTACACCTTTCAAACCGGATCAAAGTAATGCGTATGCGTTACTGATTGCCATTACAAAATTGATGGCAATACTTCCCCGGATAAACATGGCGCAAGTTGTACTGCCTATCAGATCTTGTAAATAGAAAAAAAAGCTATATCCAAAAAATGTATAGGTGATAAGATACCAGAAAATTGTTAACCACATTTTGGCTTAATGAAAAAGACTAGAGCAAGATCCCCTCGTGATTCCCTTTCGTGTGGCGCCGAGGGAAAGTTTCGAGTACAGCTAAATTGGGTTACGCAAAGAAATTGAAAATTTCGTGGTAATTTTCGCCTCTAAAGAATAACAACTTTTGAAATATTAATTTAAATAATTGCGAATCTGGTTTGTGTGTTTTGAAAACTTTGTTTCTATTTTATTCGAGTCACTGGCTCTCTCGAACCAGTGTGGTGAAATGATTTTAAGTGCGTCTCAAAGAGGCTCCTTTCGTGCACTTGACACATGTCTTCGTATTTTTAGTTCTAGGATATGTCGGTTTGCTCACGATGTTTTCTTTCATCGTTTTGAGAACGTGGTATGGCGCACATAAATCTTTCAAGCGAAAATCTCTGTGTCATTGGGCGGCAATTACCACTGTCTATCAGGTGGGCCGTCAGCTCGTCATTAAATCACATTAAAAAACTCCAGTAGCTATCCAATTATCGTAACGAATTCATTAATAGTTCAAGGGACCCAATTATTAAATAAAAAAGATATAAAACTATATCAAACCTGCATTAGTATTATTTGCATATTGATTGACATTATTATACTTAACTACACACTTACCCACGTTTCACACTCTCGATTCTCAAAATGTTTCCACGGTTCTAACTAAGATTTATGTTGTTACGACTAGCCTTACATGTATCTCAGTTGGTAGTAACCCTCTACGCTGTAGGTCGTGGGTTCGATCGCCACCCAGGACAAATATTTGTATGGAATATAGATGTTTGTTCTGTGTCTGGGTGTTAATATGTATGTATTTTCCAAAAAAGTATACAAGTATTACATCAGTGGTCTAGTTCCCATGATACAAGCTATGCTTAGCTTACTTTCGGGCTAGATGGCGCTGTGTGAAATGTCATTTTTTTTTATTTTACTTATTTATTTATTATATGTTATTTTTACTGCTTTATTATCATTTCTTGAAGTAATAGGAGTTTTCTTTGCAGGCCAACGTTTTGGAACAAGCGGACTGTGATGGAGAAGCGTCTTGTGGTGGTGTCAGCTGTGGCTAGCATTCTGGCCGCGGCCTTCCTCGTCGCATTCATATCAAGCATGGTCATGAGCAAGGCCACCGATGAAAGTGGTATGTTTCGCAAATTAATATCTATCAGTCACAGTACCCATTCCCTAAAATTCTAGTTAGTGTGAAATTATTGAGATTATACTGAACAAATTATTAATCAATTTAGCTTGTATCTTCTTTTTGAAAGTTAGGTATAAAGCTATAAAGGCTAAGCTAATAAAACTTTCGAAAATATTTTTTATGAATATATTAAGTACCTATGCTCAAAAAGTTTATTTTATGGAGTTTTAGAAACTTTACATCCTAGGGTAATCCGTTTCGATATAATTAGATTTACTTTAGCTAATAGCTAATATCTCTAGGCCTGTAATTTTTTCAATTCGTTTACATGTTCGGATATCGTATCACATAGTAAGGAACCGCTCTAAGGGCAACTTCTTATGGAGAATTCGGGTTCCATAATCAGCTATTATCAGCTATTAATAAATTAAGCACATTTAATGAATGGTTATATTTTTATATCAAGGTCTTTCCTTTATTCATTGAAGGCGAAAGCTTAGCGATCGCAATTCATAACGCATTTCATCACGCACAATAACACACAATTGAGTCACGTTTTGCAGTTTTGTTGCAATGCAATTGTAATGTCTCTATGTTGTATTTTATTATTGCGTAATTGCAATTCTAAATATTGCATGATAAAATACAATAAAGTTTGGACGTAGAAACTATCAAGTTATAAAGTGGTATACGCACCAACAATCGAAGCCAATGATTGGGACTAATTGGAAAATAATGTATTTCAATATATACAAATCATGTTATATAGAACGTACTTTATTGCGAACTAGCTGTTGCCCATGACTTCGTCCGCGTGGAGTTCGGTTTTATCACGCACCCCTATTTTATGCCTCGGAAAAGTTACTAAGCTAAGCCTTTAGTTAAGCCTAAGTTACTCCTTGTTACATCAACTATCAGCCAGTGAAAGTCCCGTCAAAATCGGTCCAGCTATTTCAGAGATTAGCCGGAACAAACAGACAGACAGACAAAAATTGAAAAAAAAATGTTGTTTTGGTATATGTACCGTGTATACATCCATATGCACTTAGTAAAAGCGGTTATTTTTATATTACAAACAGACACGCCAATTTTATTTATTTATGCCTTCAGTCATGAATTTTAATTTAACACTGACGTACCTATCAATGGAATTTATAATGAGAGAAAATTTAACTGAATCAGATTATTGGGTGAAGTACATCCAAAATGTATCCAGGAGAATTGGTCCGTGGCTTTCATTTAATTCAAGGGCAAAAATATGTTATTTATTTTCAAATATATCATTAGTTTCGGGTGTGAGTAAAACTTTACCCTCTTTATATCTTGCTGCTGCCAACGCGGATTTGGATTTACATGTAGCAAATAAATGAATCCAAATATATGAATCTTAACTTAAATCTAATATATAACTTTAGTGAAATAAAATATACTAGCCTAGATTTCTTGGGGATCATGTAACTAAAGGGAAGAATTTTTAGAATTCGTTTAGTATACAATTCACACAATCAAGCTAACTTTCACCCGGAAATATTTTGATTTTTATAATATTATGATGAACATCATCCGGACTTGTTGAACATATTTCGTTTGTGGCAGAATCGTAGATACCTACTGTTTGTAGTCTTATTAAGTAATATTATTATTATTTGGGCCGTCAGCTTGTTCTATCACCTACATGACAAAACAAATTGTTTAAGGCGCTGCCTGAATTTAATAGTGGGAAAGCAACGGATATGTTGAACTCACCATTTGTCACGTCTCAGTTGCTACTATAGTTTAATCCACTATGGATTTTTTGATTCTCAACATCTAAGAATATATCTAAAACTATACTGATAAAAACGCTTTTACCTTGTTTTACTATATTACAACCAAACATTAACCATTATTTATAATGAATCTAGTAAATAAAATAGGTATATATACAGGGTGTCCGGTAATGAATGGATAACCTTGAAATGGGTCTTAGTAGTACTATTGGGCATTCGGACAAACATATCAAATAAAAAAAAACCAAGTAGTATCAAAGATATGTATTTTTGAAATATGTAATATCGATGTTATATTTTTTTGTCTTTTTTTTTGTTTTTTTTGTTTTGCTTTTTTTTATACAAATTGTTTTTTTTTATTTGATATTTTTTTCCGAATGCCCAGTAGTTCTACTAAGACCCATTTCAAGGTTATCCATTCATTACCGGACACCCTGTATATATAAATGCTACGAGTTTCAACGATGCGGAAACTAAGTAGCAAGGAAGCGCACGATTGAATACGTGATTGAAATTCGCACATCGCTGCGTAAGATTCATCTCGGAAACGTTCAGAAAATTCGCTTACACGTTTAAGATCAAATTAAGTATATAAATTACCTAAACGTTGATAAATGCAACACTACAATTATGTGATGGATTACAAAATATTTAATCATTGGTGTTGCAACGGTATACGCTCCGTCGCCTACTCGTACCTATACCGAACCGAGATAATGCTAGCTAAATTCACAGCCTACTTATCAATTTGAATTTTGTAAGTAAATGAAACTCGGATAAGGTAAAGTTTGAATAATTGTTTTAATTTTATTCATTCAAAGTCATAGTCAAAGTCTTAAACTTCATTTCCATAGAATTCATAAAGATATGGTTTAGAAACGTTAATAATATTCAAAACATAAGGTCACGCGTACTTATCGCTAAGTTTGAAGCCTTTTCAAACCCTATCCGACCCTCCATAGAGACTAATATAGGTGTGCCGGTGTGCCCCACCCTCTTGTTCTGACTTAGACACACCGAATAACACTAGGTATCTGTCAAGTCATCTAAGCAGAAGTGAGATAAGCGCAAATTGAGCAAACGTATATTTGCAATAAATAGCTGTACATTGCAAAGCTATTTGTTTACTGGAGCACAATAATCCCTATATCAATAATGGCGCGGTTCATGTATTACGTTTACGTGGATGATTTGCAATGCTCAGGGGTACTATTTCCCACGTGGTAGGTACTTACATAATATGTAAAATCTTATTGCTAAAGGAATAACGTTCTACACGAATATGTATTAACAATATATTATATTATATTATTTTTTATTTATTATATATTTATTTTAGGGAGATTATCATGGTTTAAGTTAATATATAATATATATATAACATATTATTTAGTAACCAAGCATCGAATTTTAACTCCATAAGAAATCATTCGTTGTAGGATATTGCGCGCAATTGAAGCCAATGTTTTCATTGACACTGACTCGCAAATAATCACTACAAACAATTCTGTAAGGCTGTCTTTGTAATATTTTCAGTACAAATCACATTCTCAAATACCTGTACAAATACCATATTTTTTACATATCAGTAGTCAGACACTTTTAAAAGTTATGTCACAATCCTACTTGTTAGCATTAATAGTACGGACATTGACATTGGTGACGTGACCTGAATGATGTAGACAGCACCGTATGTAATCCGTTAGTTAAAAGATTAGCTTGGGTTGTAGATCTAAATTTGTATGGGCTTTTTGACAAAGATCAAAGTTACTACGATCCCGATATACAGTATTCGTGAATAGAAACTAAGCATTATACCGCTAAACAGTAATGAATCAAACACCGAAATGCCAAATAGAAATATAAATATAACAAAAACGTAAACACTGCATTCGACAAGAACACTGGTCCACTTGTTTGCATGTGGTTTTATGGGATTGGAACTTGTAGGGTCCCATATTCCAGAATAAGTTGTGGCAGGTAGGTAATATAATAATAATAATAATGAATAAATTTTTCACAATTTTCCCTTCCGCTTTAGCATTTGCCGATTTGTTATATTTTCGGGATTTAATATGTTAATCTAATATTATAATATTTCATAAGAAATCCCGAAAATAAAACAAGTTCTAACTTGTATGTTGAAAGATCGTACCTAGTATGGTTATATAAGTTATAATCAGCGTCACATAAACATACAGAGCACATTAGACTAAAATAGATGAGTGCTAACAAAAATATAACCAACATTAATTGGAACTATTCCGTGTTATTACTTCGCCTTTAATACCTGTTTTCCATCCCGCACTAACTCGGTAGCAAGTTTGATGAATACTGTCAAACATTTATTGAGTCCAGGAAAGTTTCGCAACAACTCTCATTATTTATTCATAACGTTGCTATTTGTTCTTTTGGATATGCAACATAGTGGCATTGTGTTGTGCTTACTGACAACAATTTGTTTGTATGTATGTATGTGTGGAATGGTAAACTGAAAAAAAAACTATATCTAGGTTGAAAATTCTTGCCAACAAAAGATTTCCCTGTGGAGAGAATTTAACTGAGTTCCATCCCTTAACGTAAATTGATTACTCCTAAAATTAATAGATGTTCCTTTGCTAGGTACCTGTGTAAGATTATAGCACCACTGAGCTGATTTTATGATAGAGTAGAGTAGTTTATAGAAGTGCCTACTAGATTTTTCTATATTTGATTCACTGTGTCATCTTTCATTGATTCCACGTTTTTCTCGAAAAATTGAATCTTTTGTATTCTATGTAGAGTGAATACTTTCCAAGAAATACTCACCTCGTACTAGAACCCCATAGTTTAGACACTTATTGCATATTAGAGAATGGAGTGAGTTTCGTTTATGTAGTTACGCAAAGCATGGCTACCATTATCGATTAGGTTTAAATTCTGTAATAAAACACATTTACTCTGATTACCTTGTTATTGGCTGATCCTAAGATCCTGGCTTATAGCGATCTTTGCTTTACACTGTGTTGCCCCACTATATTCAGCTTATATCTGCATTTTAGACATGCCACAAACTAGTGAACTGAGACTTTCTTCATCCATGCCTCCCGCCGTTATCGCAAAAGGCGACTCCGATGTCAAGTTGTGCAGCGAGCCCGGATGTGTACACACAGGTAACAGTTTAACTTTGTAGTAAAATGTTTACAGCGTTGAATGTAGCTTCATTGTAAATAAAACATTCACACTAGTAAATTTCGCTTCTTTATCGCATGTTTCAAGTTTATTACGAACATCGTTTGACTCCATCAAGTAAATATTTCTCACTTCAGGTTGAACTAATTCAAATAACTGCAGAGTGGTTGTGAACCGCTTTACTAACTACACAGTGGATGTTAAACCCTGGTTTTAAAACCCGTTGTATCTAGTTAATAAATATTTTGACAGTAACTGTGGCACAATTTAATGTTCTAGCTTCGAAGCTGCTTCTGAACATGGATAACACTGTGGAACCTTGCGATGACTTCTACGACTTTGCCTGCGGCTCTTTCGTGAAAAGCACTCGCATCCCCGACGACAAGACCTCGGTGAACACCTTCTCCATCATCACGGACCAGCTGCAGGAACAGATCCGCGCTCTGCTCGACGAGCCCATTGCTCCTGAAGAACCCAAGCCTTTCGTTTTGGCTAAAAAACTGTACCAGGCCTGCATGAATAGAAGTAAGTCATTTATTTTAATACATTCACCGTTATACACAATTAATTGTATTTAAACAAAATTTCAGTTTGCTTATTCATTAAAGTATATCCGCGCACTTCTACCACACCTCTAATTGTTAACTGCGACACCAAGCAAGCAGAACGTGCCATCGTGATAAAACTTAACTACCAAGTTTACAACTTGAAATATCATTGCGGTATTCCGACCAAGATATGTAACTTGTTTGTTGCACGCTGACGAGCCCTAACTTAGGACGTTCCCTGTGTATGTATTACTTAATGTTTACGTAGCACTCGTAGCAGCCACCCCGTAGTTCCCGCATTTTTACTACATTTCGAGTCAAGAATTTCCATGAACTTCGTATTCATTTGGAGCAAGATTTTGGAAATTTGTTCGATAGACACTGAACAAACTTTAAGTCACACAGTTAATAATGGGGCAGTATATTTATTTAATATATAAACAACGTTGGGATACATACATATTTTGTTACATGCTTCGGGGTCTATGGGACACTTTTTGTTTGCTTTGGGAAAAGCTAACACATCCCAATAAAAGAAAAATGTTATCAGACATCTGATATGCAATATATAAATATATAAAAAATAAGATTGCCATGTGCCAAGTAGCTTTACAAGCGTGTTAACTTGATGTTTTAGTCACAGATACCTCTTGTCTTGAGTAATAGAGACTGGACGTAAAATTGTGTCCACGGGTAATTGCGACATTTAAACTGTCGCGTCCGTCGCTCTGAAACCTGTAATCTGAGTGAAAGTAAATTGAATGAGGCTTCCGCGGGTTGCACAACACGTGACATATCTAAGGGTGGCAAGATTGTTCGATTGAACGCATTAAGTATTTCGCAATTTGATACTTCTTACAAACCTCCGTAATGCATGTAAGTGCGAGTCGCTCTCGTGTCTTACACCGTATCGGTGTAATTACGGGAATCTTAAAAACGACATTTTGTACAAAAATACAAGATTCGCTTAGCAAATATTAATTTATTAAATGATAACATACCTTTTTTGAGAAATAAATACACACCAACAGGTAAGAAATAAATATCTATAAACTTCTATAACTTTTTTAACATCTGACTGCGATTGACTACGTATCTGCTGGTGTTCAGTGATTATGTGGCCGATTGGTGTGACCACGCAATGCTTAGATTGGGAACTGGCTCAAGTATACACTTAAGTAGGTATCATAGTGATTATATGCCTAGAAAGATTACACATATCCCTTTGAACGCAGGATTACTAAAGGTATTATATCACTTACTTGAAATAATAAGACAAAATTATGTATCCTTGCTACTTTTTACAAAGTAAATATATTAAAATATTCATTTAATATAATTTAATATAAATGTATAAAACCATAAACCATAAAACCCATAAATCGATAAAGTACCTTTGGTTTCAAATCACGCTTTGCTTTTTAGGAATGCACATTATTTTATCACTAGATACTCCAACTGTGTGTGCATAAAAAATCTCTTCAAAGTCTTTATTCAGGTATTTTTTGTCTATTTTCCATAACTTGTATCATTGGATACTGTAAAATACCTGTACATTGTATCATATCTAATAACATCTAATTGAAATTGTAGAAAAAGGTAGAGTAAAACCTCTTTAATTATATGTACCTCTTTTGCCGTATAACCAACAGGCAACGCTAATTACTATCTCGGTATGCAATAGTTCGTTTTTGTACTATATTCTACGCCGATAAATAAGAAAAAATGGACTATATTTCACAATAATTAACGACTGCTTCTCATTAGTTAGGCTACAAGTATTATCTGAAATATATACTAATCGACAGAGTCTATATTGACTCAGTCAATACTGTGAACTTTTTCCTATTAAAACTAATAAAAAAATGTACTGGACATCTATAAACTTTAAAAGTAAATACAAACGTGATGACATTAATGTTCTCAATTCAAAATTTATGGAACTTGAGGCCGGTCTTTGCGTAATTAGGTGGTTTAACTGTTTTATAACACTTTTTTTTTAATTATCTCTTATTATTCGCGTATGCATAATATCATGCCATTGTTCGACGCGAGAAGAAAATGTTACGTGATGTGTTTATATGCCCAAAGCGACGCGTTAAAAACGTGAAGTTTCTGCAACCGTTAATTCTAATAATCGGTTAGTGAAATAATAGATTATAGAAACGCTATCGGGTCACTGAAACAACCGAACAGATCTTAATAGAAATCGAATAACAACTCCGCGATAAGACTGTTTTTTTTGCAAAACATAGTAAGAGAACCTAAGAAGGCTCGACATCTCTCAGATTGCTACGATCTGAACGTCAGGGGGGGGGGGGGTTGCCAGCACGCCAACTGCAAGGTTGATGAATCGGTTTCAAGTCTCGTCACTCGTTACGGGTCCAAAATCTTCAGCGTGAGTATCGAGCAGGGCGGTTACGGTTACGACTTCACGTACCTCTGAAGACCTGGAGTAATTTTTTTTATGTCATATTTGTAACGGAACTAGCTGACGGCCCACCTGATGCTAAGTGGTAACCACCGCCCATAAAAACAGCAATACGACTCAAGACCTCTCCACCAAAGTACGAGATGACGCAAGTCACATTTTCCTGTTTTCTGATGAGGTTTCCATCCTGATTCAAGAAGAATACGCGGTTTTCGTGCTGCAGGACATCATGAACGGCTTCGGTGTACTCCTTGTTCTCTATTTTCATCCTTATCAAGGACGGATAAATCATTTTGTTATGAGTACATTTTTTTATCCCTTTTAAATAGCATTTATTATTTTGTCCATTTGATTGTCACTGTCTTTGTGTGTTTTAGAAACAAGCTTAAAACTACGCTTTAATTAAGTCATTATGTATCACTGAATCACAACACTATCCACATATACTAACAATGC
This sequence comes from Chesias legatella, assembly GCA_947359385.1. Classification (NCBI taxonomy): domain Eukaryota; kingdom Metazoa; phylum Arthropoda; class Insecta; order Lepidoptera; family Geometridae; genus Chesias; species Chesias legatella. The sequence continues at coordinate 7,360,412 of OX375762.1, read as the reverse complement.
ATATAAAAAAGCCGCTTTTTTTTAAGTAGTGTTCAAATTTAAATGTATACTGATTAATCATAGGTTGGTACAGTAGACTTCTAAAGTGTGCCTGTGTCTTAGACTTGTTGATTAGTTCATTATAAACAGCATACGCATCCGAGTAACTGCAACACAGAGCTTGTACTTACTTCCCCATCTGAAGTAAAATTGTATGAACTCAGTGGATAAATCAGATGAATCACCGCGAATATTGCAACAGATAAAAAACAAATAGGGGTAAAATATCAAATCGTGTGATGCTAATTTGAGACTAATGCGTAAATGAGATGTACGTCGCAACGACCCCACTCGATGGCGCAATTCAAAATTGTTACTACCTACAACACCATAGGTAGATTATTATGAATAGATCATTAAATTAAGAGCAGTAGAACTCACGCAAAGTTCGTCCGGGGAAGTACTGCCATCATGCGCATTTCTGCCGCCAAGCAGTGATGCATCCGCGTTATTGTGTTCCGGTTTGAAAGGTGTGGTTGCCGGTGAAATTACTACATGAGACATTCCACCTACACGTCTCAGAGTTACGGGCGCACGATGCGACTTGGGTCTTGTCGTACCTAGTAGGGGACGACCGAAGTCGCATCGGTTGTTATGGGCAGAGGTTATCACTTAACCAGGTGGGCCGTCGGCTCGTTCCGTAACTGTATCACTTAAAAAAAACTTACCAGTTCACGCCAGCTGTTTCGATTTTCAACGATGACCGTATTCCAGGTTCCATTGAAGCTCGTGGAGTGAAACCTCTGCTGGAGATGATGCAGCGTCTCGGCGGCTGGCCGGTGATCGAGGGCGACGCCTGGAACAAGGAAGCCTTCACCTGGGAACAGTCCGTCTACAAGTTCAGAGCGGCCGGTTACTCCGTGGATTACTTCCTAGACTTCTCCATCAGCGTCGACGTGAAGAACTCTACCAAGAGAGTTATCGATGTAAGAGTCTTAGTGAATTGTAGTTTTTAATTAGTGCTATGTCCATTATTTTATTTCCAATTCATTTTGTTAAATTGCTTAGTGTTGCGTAGTAGGTACATTGCTTGGATTATAATGTCTTTCAACCCTTTTTTGGGGTTCAACTTTATCTGGTTTCCCAGTGCAAATGCGACGTAATAAAGAGAGCAAACGGAAATCAATAATCAGGTCTATGTTCTCGTTTTATACAGAGATCGCCGCTACAAGGGCACAAGTTCAAGTTGAAAGGCGAGAATAGATGCACTTGTAATTATAAGTATAAACTGTTGCTGAATTCTAGTATCACACTGACATTTTAGTTTGGTTCTAGGGCAAGCCGGTTTCCTCGTGTTGTTGTGTGTGGGGGATGTTTTTGATTAAGTTTCTATTAGTGCCCAAGCTATTGATTAAGCTGCTAAAGCGCGCTTATCACATTTCAGATGATTAGTTTTTTTATGTTATGTTAGTGATTGAACGAACTGAAGGCCCAATTTACTTGGTCATAAAAATTTAGATTAACTTATACATCTCCAGTGCGAGGTGAAATTACAGCTGAGTGCGTGCGGGAAGCGAGACGTACGCCTCTGCCCACTACTCTTACGCAGCCCTTTGTCATGTGTCGTATGGTATCACACACAGAAGAGCACTGAGTTATATGGACCCCCGCCTTTTAGCGTTAAATCTTTTATCAAGCGAATTAATGTCCTGCGATTCGCAGTTGCGAAATGTTTTAAGTGCTTTCCTAATTAACCATTTACTCAAATACTTTTAAATTTAATTAACGTGCTGCTTTAAACGGAAGGTTTATAAGAAGCAAGTCCAGACTGTTACGTGATCTTAAAATTATGCGAAATATTAGTATTATGTTTTTTCTCTCATGCTATTTTTCAAGACTTTCTGTGATCGTATTCCATCGGTGTTGTATGTTGCTACGCAGTATTTTTTAATCTCCCGTACTCCGGCGCCAGACACAGTCAAATATTTGAACAAAGACTTTGACAAACTTGTACACTTATTTAGACATTGTTTGATGTACTTACCTGCCAGATATGCTTTGCGGCACGCAACCATCTCGCTCTCTGATGCAATAGCAAAGGAACTTTGCGCAAGTATGACAGGCTACGCAAATGTGTGACGTTTGAACGCTTTGATGTGCGCTCGAAAAACCGACACCGACTGGCAAAGTGCAAACATTTAATCAAACATTAAAACAAATCTAAAATAGCCGCAAGCCAAGTGTTCAAATGTTGTTGCTGTGTCTGGCGCCGGGGTTATGGACATATACGGACCTATGTCATGTTTGGAGCTCAAACTCTGTCTTTAATCAGCCCGTTTGTCCACAGCTGGATCAAGCCTCCTTAGGTCTGAGTCGCGAGTACCTCAATCGTGGACTGACAGACAAACTGGTGCAAGCCTACTATGAGTACATGGTGGATATCGCTACGCTCCTTGGCGCTGAACGCTCCCGCGCCGAGATCGAACTCAAGGAGTCACTGCAGTTCGAAATCAAACTTGCCAACGTAAGTAACTAATTCATTGTATTCACCAGTAGTTAAGTTACGTAGTAGGAAGTGAGATCACTATTAATACTACTACTCGTAACTCGTTCTCTCGAAGGTAGTGAAATGATTCAAGAACGACTCCTTGGACCTTTCTTATGAGTTTGACGATGTTTTGTTTTGAAATATGTCGGTTCTTCAAGCTATTCACGATTTTCATTTCAGACAAAAACTTATTTATGGACGAATATTGGTCTTTGGCACTGGACCATTACTCCCTCGCTAATAAATCATAGTCACATCGCTATTAAACTGTCCGCAACTCTACAAAAATAATAGATCGTTATTGTATTCAAACAAAAAATTACAAAGAAGAAATAATAAAAATATTATCGATAATAATGATAGTGGGTCAACTGGCGGCCTTATCGCGAAGAAAGATCTCTTCCGGGCAACCTTTGGATGGATTAGTTTAAAAGCAGGAAAAATATCATAACATAAATAACCGTTTATTTCTTTGATTATCACTAACTACTGCTAACAATAATATTTAGTTTCTTGTACGTTTACTTATCACGTATCTCTTCATTCTGAAGTGATGCACAGATCAACAGGAGATTAAAGCCGTAATACCGTATAGGGTTCACCCTATACGGTATTACGGCTTTAAGCTGAATACCTCTAGTCTACCTAATTCATTTCTCAGCGGTTCAGATACATTTAAGTGGTAAGGGATTAATCATAAGGGTTACATTTACCACCAACTTAATTGTTATACCCTTTGCTATTGCATATATTATGACCAACCTTATCCTTTTAAGTCTTCTTGATGTTTCTTTTGCCGGGGCAACGTAAAAGGCTCGACTATAAAAACTGATATCTAAGTAGGTATCCTGGTTTTACTTGAAAGCAAATCAGTTTAATTAAAATTTAAAAGGTATAATCTGGGTTAAGTGATGCGCCTTTTCTTTAGCTCAGTTTATTTTATAATAAAATGAAAACGTGCAAAAGCACTCACAATTCAATTCATCCCTGTTACCGATTCAAACTGGCGACCTTGACACTGAAAGTTTAGCAATCTGCTGAACCTGCTACTGACCACTTTTTATCAACATAAGTAAAACAGTGATTTTAAAATGCTTCTAAAATAAGGTAAGCCACATTATTCACCTCTTTGGCCCCTCGAATCAACAACAGCTTTATGGGGCCACTAGGAATTGGTTTTTACAATCTCGGTTGAGTTTGATGTAAATTAAATCAATCGGATGACTATGAACGACTTTCGTAGCGACTGAATGCTAGCGGGTCCGTTGAGGTCTAAGAGCTTTAACGACTTTTCACGACTCAAAGCAATATCACTCGTTAAAAATTAAGCGAACTGAGAACAAATGATAAAAAATTATTCTATATATAAATATTGATATTATATAAAACTGAAATACGTATTAACCTAACTTTTGTGACCTAGATTTTGTGGCATTAAAGTGGTTACGTAGTATTTTTTCTTCCGCTAAACATTACAGGAAAATTCGAAAGCTAGGTCAACATCAAAATGTTTCATTTTCATTTACACGTGACAATATAGTTGTTGTATTAGAAAATATAATAATAAGCTCTAACATTTCAATGCTGAACTAGGATATGAAAAATACAATCAAGATGAAGGTCATTCAGCAGACGCATAATACATGACTGGCCTCAAAGCTCATCAGTTGGTAGCACCCGGCCTTCTGCGCTGTAGGTCGTGGGTTCGATTCCCACCCATGACAAACATTTGTGTGACAAACATAGATGTTTGTTCTGTGTCTGGGTGTTGATATGTATTATATAACAATATAAAACATTTATTTTTTTGTAAATGAATGTATTTGAGTATTATATCAGTTGTCTGGTTCCCATGATACAAGCTATACTTAGCTTACTTTGGGGCTAAATGGCGCTGTGTGAAATGTCCACCAATATTATTATTTTATTATTATATTGATTGATGAAATCTTTGGGGGAGGCCTATGTCCAGCAGTGGACTTTTACCGGCTGATATGATGATGATGATGATGATTATTATATTAGGTACTATGATGCAGTTGCATTAGAATACAATATTGCATGAACAGATGTGTTGTCATCAGCTCTTCTCCGATCAGTGGACCGGCGCCGATGCTTTTGGTTTTTCTTACGTATTGTGAAGGAGAGAAATATTTTTACATAATCACAGCCAGCGCTGAACACTTGAGCGTTTTGATCTACTTAGCTTGTTATATCACAAGTTTTTTGTTGACTTTGTAGATATCATGGATGCAGTTAAATACTCGTACATACCGATATGTAATGGTAAAAGTTTATATACGTCGTTTTTCGTTGGTCCATATTTGAGCTCATGGTCTCTCCGCCATTATAAACTATTCTATTCGAGTAACTGATTCTATCGAACCAGTGTGGTGAATTTTTTTTGAGTGCGCCTCAAAGAGGCTTCTCTCGTGCACTTGACATCGAATTTTTAGTACTAGGACATATCAATTTCCTCATTATGTTTTCCTTTACTATTTTGAAAACATGGTTTATAAGACATTTCCCACATCACCATCTAGCCCCACAGTAAGCAAAGCATAGCTTGTATCATGGCAATCAGACAACTGAATAAATACTTATTTTTTTTTATAAATAAATATGTTACATATTAACATCCAGACACAAAACAAACATTGTTTGTCACATAAAAGTTTTTCCAGTGTGGGAATGGAACCCACAACCAACAGCGCAGAAGGCAGGGTTATTACCAACTGAGCTGTGAGGCCAGTCAAGTAAATTCGTTTCGGAGACGCAATCCCAAATCGCATCAGCAGCTTCAAGGTTATGGATCGATCGCTGTGGGGGTAGTGGGGTAGTGTGTTCTGCATTCAAATTTGAACTAACTGTTGGATTTTAAATTATAAAGCAACCTTGTGGTATGACCCAGAGGCAGAGTAACGTAAGATTTGACCCAATTGTCTCGGCGCCCCTCTATAAAACGTGTCAATGGAAACGGTCTGACTCTCGCGGGATATAAAGCCAGATTGAGCAGAAAGAGCCGCGATGTGTCGCGATATTCATGTATTTACTTATTTCTTATTCATTACCAGTGTACCTGGAGAGCGTGGTGGTCTAGTGACGACCCCGAGTTTCAATCCGGAGGTCACCGGTTCAAATCCCGAATTGCACCTATGAGTTTTTCCCTTGAAAGATTTATGTCGGCAATACCTCGTTCTCGAAACGGTGAAGGAAAACAGTGTGAGGAAACTGACATGTCCTAGAACTAAAAATTCGAAGACATGTTTCAAGTGCCCGAAAGGAGCCTCTTCAAGGCGCACTTACAATCCTTTCACCACACAGGCTCGAGAGAATCAGTGACTCGAATAGATAGATAGTAGACCACTGTACCCGGTTAAGTTCACGATTCAAAGTTCTATTGAATACAAGATTAAAAAACAATTATACATGCAAACCTCATATTTTAAGTACTTCAGTAGTCTTCAGTGCCGCCAAGCATTGCATAGGCATTACTGTGTTCCGGTTTGAAGGGTGTGATTACTGGTGAAATTACAGGCACATGAGACATTCCACCTTCACGTCTCTAATTTATGCGCGCAATACTATGCGAGGTTGGGGAGGGTCCATAATGTATTGCGTTTGTTATGGACAGAGGTTACCATCATAACAGGGCTATATTAATCGTTACATAACATAAAAACTATCTATAATAGTATATTTCACTAGATCAGTACAAAAACTGTTGGATATAATAGCTATAATCCAATAATTAAAGTTTTCGTCAAAATAGACAAACAAAAAGATAATTGGATGGATTAAGAATATTACGTCCAGTCCAGTACCAACTCGTAACATTATATATTTAGTCAAGATTTTTTTTTATGAGAGGTAGTTACGGAACGAGCCGACGGCCCACCTGATATTAAGTGGTAACCTCAGCCCATAACAACCGATGCAACTTGGGTCCTCCCCTACTACGTACAAGACCCAAGTCGCATCGTATGCGCCCGTAACTATGAGACGTGTAGGTGGAATGTAATATGTTAATAATGTAATGTAATTCTAAAAGTATGTGTCATATTATTATCGACAGGCCTCACAGCTCAGTTGGTAGTAAGTAGTAACTCTGCCTTATGCGCTGTGGGTTATGGGTTCGATTCCCACCCAGGACGAACATATGTGTGACGAACATAGATGTTTGCTCGGTGTCTGTGTGTTATTGTGTATTTTATGTATGTATTTAAAAAGAAGTTTCTTCTTTCTTTACTTATTATCATTTGCCTGTATCCATAGACTCTTACATATCGTTAGTATTAATAGCGAGCCTGATGAATGATAGTAGATGCTATTTAACATTCTGTTGTCGTGCTAAACCCGCGTTGCTTTCTTTGTGACAAAGGTCCAACACGCAACAATATTTGCAATAACGAGTACAATGAGTTCGTTTATAGCGGGCGTTACGTGGCCCAACTTTTACAATGTTACAATTCATTGCAGATTTCATTGCCGCTTGAGAAACGCCGTAACGCAACCAGCCTTTACAACCCTATGACTGTTGCTGAGCTGCAACAGAAATTCCCCAAGTAAGTTTACTCTCACAAGTGAATCAACATTTTATTTATCTAGATCTTTCTGCCATCAAGCGATCTTCTTCTGATCTTTCTGAGCCATTTATTTATGAATTACATGGAAATAAAGTTATTGACTTTCACTCTCTTTTCCTAATGGTCTTAAGGCCTACGTCCATTTCAATAAGGAATGAGCATTTAACACCTTTATTGAATCAGCTCTGTTATGGCATAATAAATATGTTTGCTAAGTTTTATTGCGGAATTAAAACGCGAATGTAATTAGGTATTCCAACTGGATTTGATTAGTGTAGTCTTTTTTATTACCTTCTGGTATTGGTAATGCCAAAGAATTCATAGAGAAATGGCTTGGAACCCAGCCATTTCTCTATGAATTCTTTGGAATAAAGCATTAGACTTTGACTTAGCGGAGATAGTTATCATATTTTTGTGCTTAAATTACGGAACGAGCAGACGACTCACTTCGTGTTAAGTGAAAACCTATGCCCATAACAAGCAATACGACTTGGGTCCTCCCTTACTTAGGTACGACAAGGTCGAAGTCGCATCGTATGCGGTTATTCTGAGACGTCAATACGGGATGTCTCATGTGCCTGTAATTTCACCGGCGACCATATTTTTGAACACAGAAACGCGAAAGCGTGGACACCGAATTCTGCTTGGCGACACAAATGGATATATGTAATGTTGTATGTGTTTTGTGCAACAGGATCCCATGGCTGCGATACATCAACCGCCTGCTGGCGCCGCATGTGGAAATCGGCCCTGATGAGGTCACAATCGTCAGTGTGCCCAAATACATTTCCGACTTAGAGGTTGGTGTCTTTTTGTTACTGAGGCAGATGGTGCGTTAGGACATTCAAAAGAGTCAGTATAGATAGATAGATTACCCTTTATTGCTCACCAAATCAAAATAACAACAATCAGTAACAATATACAAAAGAGTGAAACAATGGGAGGGGGTCTTATCGCTATAAAGCGATCTCTTCCAGGCAACCTTTGTCAGTATAATGGTTTAAGTAGATGATATGTATGCTTTTGAAATACAGAAAAGATTATCTGAATTGTTTTGCATTTTAAGTGCCAATTTACTGACTTTCGAAACATAATTATTTATTAATATTCTTGGTTTTATAAGTTTCTAACAGTGGAGTTTTCAGTACCTTATACGTAGGTATAATAAATAATATTGATCGTTTAATGATTAAGTTGTTCTTGGTAATAATTGTGCTTGCGATGGAGCGGCGGTCCCGGGTTCGATTACCAGCAATTTATTATTATTTGTTAGAATACCAGATTATTTATTTATACTGAATCATTTAATCCCAAGTTATTGAAACTACAACCTCTAACTTACATCCAGCACCCTAGTAAGTTAAACGAGATAAACTTATAAGTTTCAAGCTAATTAATATCTGGTCAGGTTCTCCTGGAGACCACACCGAAACGTGTGCAAGCCAACTACGTGATGTGGCGCGTGGCCGGAGCGTCTGTTTCCTACCTGACGGAGAACCTGCGCCGACGTCAGCTCGCATACGTCACCACACTGTCCGGCAAAACCGAGCGAGAGAGTCGCTGGAAGGAATGTGCTGACACTACCAGCGCTAGGTAAGCACACTTTTATGTAGTTCATCACCCGTTATCTTGTGGAATTGCTACATCCACATACCACTTTATTGGCAATTACAAACGCGAGGGGCACCAAAGTCAAATTCAAAGTCAAAAACTTTATTTCCATAGAATTCAGAAAGAATTGGCTTGGAGACGTCAATAATATTCAAAACAAGGTCACGCGTACTTATCGCTAAATTTGACGCCTGTTCAAACCCTACCCGACCCTCCATGGGGAAGAACGTACAAGAAACTCCTAAAGGAGGGCTTCTAGGCATCTAGAAATAATGCGCAGAGACTACTAGGATTAAGTAAGAAGAGAATAGAATTTTTATTATTATAAATAGTTACTTTATTATACTTGTACGCCACACAAATAAAAAAAATAGACAAGTTAAAAATAAACTTCCATGTATGTTACAAACAATGGGCGGCCTTATTGCTTAAAGCAATCTCTTCCAGACAAACTATGGATGGACTAAATTAGAAAAAAAATTGGGACGGTGGTGTTAATAAGAAGAGAATAGCTAAGTAAGCTTTTTTGAAGTTTTGGCTGTTATTTTGTGGGACTTTAATATGTTAAACTTCGACAAGAGAATTAAAAAAACAAGTGAATCTACTGAAATGCGTTTTCAAGACAAAAATGAGCAATGTTTTAGTACTGACCGTCATTTTGATGGATCTTTATATGTCTCTACGTTTTTCAGCAATACGGATTGTGACAGCAACTAGAACGTGAGAATTCTTTCATGTATGGCTCTAATCCTGTGAAAACCTGCTAATATCACTTGTACCGGCAAGAAACTTTTAGAACTAGGTCATGATGATATCATTTGAATAAAAGCTCTCACAAATTGTTTCTACAAGCAGTGTGGCGAAACGATCATAGTTAGGTTAGCTCTATTAAGTTGTTATCTGTTCGTGATGCTGCGAGAAATTGCTCTGTCACTACTTTATTCCGTAAGCCGAAGGATTAACTTTCCTGGAGGAGTATCTATTCCACAAGAATTTTGAACGCAATCTTATCAGAGCCGAGATCTTGCGGTAATCTTCTACTTTGCCACGACAAGCGAGACGCTCTTTGACGTTATATCGAAATTTAACATAACTTTGACGTTATATCGAAATTTAACATAAGCATTTTACCTGAGAACACCATTGTAGAAAACTTCCAAGAGACAAGGGCTAAAATGAATGAATGGTTTCGAAGTTTTCGCAGATTTTCGCTATATAATTATAATCATATCCGTATTTAAGTTAATAAGTGAAAACTTATTTATTAATAGGTTAGTAATAAGCCAGCCAAATGTTGCAGGGCAGTAAACTGGATTTCCAACATCACAACATACAGCTCACAGTTTGAAGGTTTTTGAATTTTAGTTTTCCACGACTAAAATACTAGATGAATTTTGTTTCTTAATTTCAATTCTTCTAGCAGTATGTCCATCGCAGTCGGCGCTCTGTATATCCGGAAGTACTTCAATGAGAACTCCAAAGCCAATGCCCTCGAGATGGTGAATGATATCAGGTAATTTACAAATTTTTTTTCATAGATAGAAAATGTGAAAATTCCATCTAACACCTGCTCATTACTTCACATAAAAATAAGCACATAAATAAACCTCCGGTAGGTATTATTAGATGATCTGGTTCTGAGACAAGTTGAATTATAGTACAGGGTGGACCAATAACCTCTTAACATTTCAAATGGCTATAAAAAATAAACACGATGTGCGGGTCAAAAACTGTATATTGTATTTTAAAGTACACAAATGAGGCTTTTATTTTTTGAAAATAACATTATTTAAATGTGAACCTTGTTTATTTTTACACTCCTGCAACCTGGACCGAAAATTTTCCATAACCGCCCGAAAAGTGGTTGGTGCAATGTCTTGCATTTCCTTGCATATGTTTTCTTTTAATTCTTGAATAGACCTTGGGTTGCTAGTGTAAACTTTACTTTTAAGATATCCCCAAAGGAAATAATCCATTGGGGACAAATCTGGGCTACGGGGTGGCCAGTTAATGTCGCCTCTTTTGGATATCAGTTTTTGGCCAAAAATTTCACGAACTGCTGCTATTGAGTCGTTGGAAGTGTGACATGTCGCCCCATCTTGTTGAAACCAGGTTCTTTGGTTGAAGCTTGAAAAGTCCTGAAAAGCTGGTGCAAAAAAAATCTGTAGCATCGCAACGTATCGCTCTGTATTGACAGTAACGGTCACCTGGCTGCAATGCCTGTACAATTTGAATTTTGTAAGGGTGTAATTGTAGGTCCTTGTGGAGAATGCGATTTAGAGATGTTTTGGGCACATTTAAGACACTAGACCGCTTTCGAGTAGACAGGCCAGGTTGCTCTCGAACAGACTCACGTACACGCTCTATGTTTTCCGGGTCTCTCGACGTCCTGGGTCGGCCGCGTCCTGGTTGAGTTAAGGTTGAACCCGTCGACTCGAACTTCCGCACCCAATTCTGAATCGTTTGGATTGTTGGAGCTTGATTTGCCTTCCGAATATTGTAATGAGAACAGAATTTCCGTCTAGCTTCAGTCGCAGAATCGTTGTTTCGATAGTACTCGCGGACGCAGAGCGCACGTTGTGCTCCGTTGAATGACGTCATTGCACTAAATCCCTATTGGCCGCTCTTGCGTTTGGTACCCCACCCGCACGGAAGTAACGGGTTTTTCAAATGTTAAGATGTTTTTGGTCCACCCTGTAGTACATTTCTTAAAGGCGATCGAATGGACGTTGTTAATCCGCGGAAAATAAAAATATTTAAAGGCATTTCGCGAGCGTGCCTCGAGATACTTTACGCTCTGTTCCACTTTTATAGTTTATAAACATGTATTACTTAATACATTATCCCGAATACATATGTTACGATACTTGACAGACATATGTGATGTTACTAGGTTAAGTTTTTAATTTTTCATACCAATTACTATAACAATAACAATAATAAATATTGTTGGACATTTCACACAGCGCCATCTAGCCCCAAAGTAAGCTAAGCATAGCTTGTATCATGGGAATCAGACACCTGATAATACTTATTTTTTTGTTGTAAATACATACATATAATACTTAGTAACACGGTATTAACTCAGAGCAAACACGCATCATGCTCGTTCTGACTCGCGACTGGACTCATAGCTGGGTTGGTAGAGTCCTTGCCTTCTGCGCTGTAGGTCGTGGATTCGATTCCCACTCAGGACAAACATTTATGTGACGAACATAGGTGTTTGTTCTGTCTGGGTCTTGATATGTTTTATATGTATTAACAAAAAAGTATATAAGTATTATATCAGTTGTCTGGTTCCCATGATACAAGCTACGCTTAACTTATACATAGTCTCGCGGAGGGGCAACATAACGACAACACTTTTTGCGAACACTCGATTTATCGCCACCTTAATTTGCATAATGCGGGCTATATTTGAAAATGGATTCTAAAGGATTTAACTCCAATTATAGGATTATTTATTTGACTGTTGACAATTTACAGTTCTTACGAGCCAAACAATTAAAGAAAACGAAAAGTGAAATTGCAGACGCATGATACGTAACATCCCCGTCTCGGGGTGATGGAATGCAACGCAATGCGACTTAGGTCATCTCGTACTATGGTGGAAAGGACTCGAGTCATATTGCTGTTGTCTATGGGTGGCGGTTACCACTTAACATCAGGTGGGACGTCAGATCGTTCCGCCACACGAATTAAATAAAAAATATACTATATGAACATAGCAGCAACAATGATTAATTATTAACCCTTAAATGTTTCACAGACAACAATTCCGCAAGACCCTGAATGAAGTGGACTGGATGGACGAGATGACCCGGAACGCAGCGCTCGAGAAGGCAGACGAGATGGCGTCTCACATCGCGTACCCCGCCGAGATGCTGGACAACGATAAACTCACTAAGTTTTACGAAGGGGTACTTTTATTTGTTATGTTAATACGCCGCGCGGTGAATAAGTCACCCCACGGGAACACTGCACTTTCCCGGTATACAAACCTTTCTCAAACTTCAGCGAATATTTGAAAAAAAAAAACAGAATGTGTCCAGTCGTTCTCGAGTTTTGCACTTAGCAACAAATTTTGCCTTTAATTTTTATTTATATAGATGTGCATATTACAAGGTCCTCAGATTCTATAATATTATTGCAATATACTTTGATGTTCTGACTAGGGGAGAACCCTAGTCGTATTGCAGGGTCACTTAGAACCAGGTGGGACATCTGCAGGTTAATCTGCTCTAATAAGTATGGTGAAAGGGTTAAGTGCACTTCAAAGAGGCTCCTTCGTGCACCTGACCATATGTCAACAAATTTTTGGTACTGGGACATCGGTGTCCTCGCTGTTTTCCTTCACCGTTTTGAGAACATGATACTATAGCGCAAATAAGTTCAAGTGTTATACTAATTAGTATTTTAAACAAGGGCTTTGAACAAGATTATTCAGATTGAAATTCGGGATATACCTACCACTGGGCAACCGCGTTGTCTATTTTAGAAAGAAAAGGATATTTACATAAATATTTAGTGACATGAAGGATGTTTTTTTGATGTGAAACATCTATAGCCGCACGTAAAACTGATTTCTGCCGTGGCGACACGTCGCCACGGCATGCGTTGCAAATTACTTTTACAAAATAATGTCGATGTTTCACATCTGCCAGGCGTCCCGTGACGGCTCACATTTTTTTTTCTTTCAAAATGTCTAATGCTAATCCAAAGAAAAAAGTTTCCTTGTTACTCTTACAAAATCAAATGACTCTTCGTCGTGAGCAAAGTGATCTGACAGTTTTATGACCTTGCAGCTTGAGATGTCATCAGACAAGCTAATGGAGTCGGTGCTGAACCTGACACTCTTCGGCACTGAATACCTCTTCGGCAAGCTGCGAGAGCCCGTCAACAAGACAGACTGGATCACTCACGGCCGGCCCGCCGTCGTCAACGCCTTCTATTCTTCTATCGAAAACAGCATTCGTAAGTAGTTCACAGTTTCTGCACCCCGGTGAATAAGATGTTTACTGTATTTGATCATACCACGGGAACGCTGCACTTTTCCGGGATCAAAAGTAGCCCATGTGTTAATTCAGGACAGCTATCCCGGAACCCAATTTCATCCAAATCCGTTCAGCCGTTTGAGCGTGAAGGAATAACAAAAATGTATATATACTTTCGCCTTTATATTATTAGTTTTAGTAAAAAAAAATGCGTGAAATAAATTTCTTACACGCAGTAGAACTAGTGCCAAGTACTTCCGGGGAAGCACTATGGTAAATGTTCCGGTTGAAAAGGTGTGGGTGCCGGTGAAATTACAGGCACTAGAGACATTCCAACTTCAAGTTCACGTCTCAAGGTTACGGGTGCTTACTGTGTGACTGTCTTCCCATACCTAAATAGAGGAGCACTCAAGTTGTATTGCTTTGTTATTGGCAGAGGTTTTTTAAGACCTCCTTTTGGGTCTCAGTCCGTCGTGAATGTAGAATTACTTGATACAATATTATAATAAAAAATAACTATTGAATTTTTTTACATTATTGAATATTTACAAGCTTTTATTTGGGTATAGATGGCGCTGTGGGAAATGTAACTAATATTTATTCATTGTTACTATTTTGTTAAATATAATTTAATTAGATTGCTGTATAGCTAATAAGTAATGTATTTGACAGAGTTCCCCGCCGGTATCCTTCAGGGAGCATTCTTTTCGGCCAAGCGTCCCGCGTACATGAACTATGGAGCCATCGGATTCGTGATCGGGCATGAGATAACACACGGCTTCGATGACCAGGTAACTAACATCTAAATACATGGAACCTGTGTATCTAACTACCCTTCAGACACTTGCCGAAATAGAAGATTATTGATTTTGATGTGAAACATCTATAGCCGCACGTAAAACAGATTTCTGGCTTGGCGACGCGTCGCCACGGCATGAGCGCTGATTGGTCCGTTCAAGGTTACGACAAATCATAAACATTATTAAGTAGTGATGGGGTACTTAGTTTCTTACAAAATAATGTCGATGTTTCACATCTGCCAGGCGTCCCGTGACGGCTCACATTTTTTTTTTTCTAATATTTGTGTCTATTACACGGTCGATACAAAAACAGAATCTGCTACTAGCGCGTTCCAGATGCGCGGAGGCGCGCTTCTCCAAAACGGAAGGCGTGTTTAAAATGCCATGTGTATGGGCCCTATGTTTGAAAAATGTAGACCAAACAAGACATTGACATTTTATTTTCAGATGTCATTTACGTTCGTTTGATATACGCTAGATCTTTTCCGGATAAACTATGCACAAAGAGAATCACATTTCACATCCTGCAATCCGGAATATGAAAGCTTCGTATAGCTGGCAGATAAAGCTTTCATCTTAAAAAAAGTTACTATAGCTAATTTTTATGTCCAGGGTCGTCAATTCGACAAGAACGGAAACCTAGTGGACTGGTGGCAAGAGATGACGAAGCAGAGGTATTTGGAGAGGGCCAAGTGCATCATTGACCAATACTCCAACTACACCGTGAAGGAAGTGGGATTGAAGGTAATATTTTAATTTACGACTTTTCCTCAACTGCGATTTTGTAGTCGTGGCGTTTCGAACGACGCACTATGGGTTAATTGAAGATGGCAAAAACCATCCGAATATATTTGACAGTTGACAGACACATGTGAAGTATGTCAATGTCACAAAGGAAGTAAATAAATAATTTTCACAATACCGGTGATTGTAATTACTGATGTAAAAATGTGGTTATATTGGACTATTTAATGCATTGTGAATTGAGTTTTGAGATACCTGTGTATGTGTAAACTTCGTTTGTATAAAAATATTCTGTCAGTGGAGTGAGCCATATTTCATGTTATATAACCTAATGGTTCCCCAAAATAGTAGTCATTTTATTCGAGCCATGAACATACCCTCGATAATAATATGGATGGATTACAGTATAAAAACGATTGACTGATAATCAGTTCAACTTTGTACAGGTCAATAAAATTAATAAACAGTGTAGGTACTTTATAATGAATCTGTAGTCGAACTAAAATCCCACCTGAGACGTAATTTTATAACCTTAGGAGACAATAATGTAAAATTACACTGGCCTCACGCTCAAGTTCAGGCGGTAGTAACTCAGCTTTCTGCGCTGTAGGCCGTGGGTTCGATTCCCACCCAGGACAAACATAGATGTTTGTTCTATGTCTGGGTGTTAGTATGTATTGATATGTTGTATATACAAAAATATACATAAGTTATCAGTTGTCTAGTTTCCATAGTACAAGCTATACTTAGTTTGGAGTTTAATATTTATTTATTTTTGTCAGCTCAATGGAGTGAACACCCAGGGCGAGAACATTGCTGACAATGGCGGCATCAAGGAGGCTTACTACGCATACCAAGCCTGGACTCAGCGGCACGGTGAAGAGCCGCGTCTGCCTGGACTCGAGAAATACACACCGCGACAGGTAAATCTATTGCAACTATTGTCATATTCAAGAGATGTCATTTGCTGATATTTATCCTATTTCATGTAGTACTTTTTGCAGCAATTAACATTGCAACTGCAAACATCAGCTCGTTCTGTAACCAGAACGAGCTGATGGCCCACCTGGTGTTAAGTAGTAACGTCTGCTCACAAGCACAACAAGCAATCGGACCGGGGTCCTAGCTACAATATGATGCAGGTTGCATAATGTTCGCCCGTAACTCTGAGACATGTGTGTTGGAAGTTCTCATGTGCCTGTAATTTACTGGCAAACACATCCTTCAAACCAGTACATAGTAATGTGAATGCAGCACTGCTTGGCGGCAGAAATAGGTATGGTGTGAGTACTTAAGATGACTTGGATCTTGTCGTAGGGGACAAACCGAGTCATATTGCTTGTTATGGGCAGAAGTTACCAATTTACACCAGGTGGGCCAATGTTCTCATTCCATAAATTTCTCACATAACACTGAAGGAGTAATTTTAACAAGTATCCAATTATCTCATTACTTATGTGTTATTTGACGTGATTAAAGCTGTTCTGGTTGAGTGCGGCGAACACTTGGTGCGCCGTGTACCGCAACGAGGCGATCAAACTGCGCATCACCACCGGTTTCCATTCGCCCGGCCGCTACCGTGTCATCGGCCCCGTCTCCAACATGGAGGAGTTCGCTAAAGACTTCAACTGCCCCGCCGGCTCACCCATGAACCCACTCAACAAATGCAAAGTGTGGTAGATCTATATATGTGTATCCCGTCTCGCCCACTTGATTTTTGTCCAAACACTAGTAAATCAGATGTTTATAGTTTTACACAACACTACTTTTGTTAAACACATTAATTACTTTGTGGCGGATTTATGTCTGTGATGACATTGGATGGATTGTGGACGGTAGAGCAAGTATGTAAATGTGTGAATGTTACACATTTCTATGTATATAGATTAGATCGGTTATAATTAGGTATTTACGCATCACACTCAGCGAACGACTATTTGTAGCTTCATTTGTGTGAGATTTTAGACTGAGCACAAAATATTAGTTATTCGACGGGTAATAAGTAATAACAAGTAGGAAGTGTTTACTTGTCAGTGTCAATGGAAGTACAAACCGTACCCTCTGGATAATATTTATTGTACCTTGCTTTTGAGTAGTTTTAATCGATTTGCGGAGTGTGCGGTTGCACACGGAAATGGGTTTAACAATAATTACCTATTAGTCTTTTTTAATATTTATTGTGTGCCGCAGTGGCAGGGTGCCGCCTATATGTATTATTCGAATTTAATTATTTATAATTTATTATCATTTAACTGTATCGATACTTACATCTTTTAAGGGCACTGTCGCTGCGGGTAGTTTTACTTGATATTTATCTACATTTGTACTGTATCGAATCTCACTTTGCGTGGTTAGGAAACGAGCAGTGATTACTTTAGTGTTAGTGGTTATGTAGGTAGGAACCGTTTTGGATACGATTGTATTGTTGTAAACTATTGGAAATAAATAAAATCATTAATCGACCATGATATTTTTATTTAAAGTACCATAGCAGGCGTCTGTATCCAGCGCTAAATGATTCGACACAAACAGGAAGATATTGAAATAAGTAATACCTTATTCGACATATATCAGTGAAGAGAGCATTTAAACATATAGCCATATATTTACTGATTTTTGGCAGAATATATTTTCTTATACGCATAATTCATTTGTTCATAAATATATAAAGCAACAGAGGTAAAGTTTGAACACAACAATAACAAAGGTAAACTAAAATGAATATGTAATGAAAAGATTCGACTCGAAAAACATATTCCAACAAAAATGTACACTTAAAAGAGCTTTTCCACTTAGCATATGTGGTTCTACATCAATCTTAACAAGTATAGAACATAGAATAAAATACATCCAGATACATTTACTGACAATAACTATCCAACTACTATAATTTTTATGGAATACTAAATTCCAGCCTAGTTAGTAAATTAAAGAGATTTGTAACATGGATGCTGAACTGAACTAAAATCTACAAATAAACTTAAATAATAATATGTATTGACTAAATAAACACTCTTTGATGGCGCTGATTATAATTATGAGATCAGAAAGTATATATGCCAATAAATATTCATACGACTAGTATTGGCCGATGAGGGCTGATGCTGCGGCAAACATCTGTATTTTGAGGTCGACTGATGAATGATATTTGATTGTATTTTGCCGCACCAGTATAAAATAATATATTTTAACATTAATACTTGGATACAACTTTCTTATTTCCTCCAACAACATTTATAATTAACCTATAGGACTTGAAACTATAGACGTATACATATAATCAAAGCAATGCTGTTGCATTGTTTTACATAATTGAAACAACCTTTCACTAAGTAGTAGTTGAATATTATGTACTTTTAATCTAATTTTGAATAGTAATATCTTAATAGTAATCAAAATGTAATGTTCCAATAATGTAATATAAAATGTAGCTACTAATAATCTTTAGTGATTTATTTATATACGTGGTATAATCCATGAGGAATTATTCTGAGTGCTGAAAAAATAATGAGAGAGCTTTTTGAATCGACAATATGCAGTCGCCGAACTACGAACCACATATAGTCTAGGTAAAGAATATTACACTTACTGATACATCAACATCAAGCGACGTCAAAACCTATGCCTTCCTACCTACCTAAGACTATACGTAAGGTTATCTATTATAACATCGAGTGCAACGAGTAAAGAAACGCGACAATACCTACAAATTGACAATTACATATATTACTTACATCAGGCTATGGGCCCGTTTCATCGCCTCTTGTCATTCTAACAGTTCGTAGCACCGGTTCGTAGCTTAAAATATATATATCTTAAGTCATGTTTGCTAGTGTTTTGCCCTGGCCGCCGGGTAATATAGAAATTCATTTATTGATTCTGATCTGAAATGACGTCTTCGTTGGAATACAATGGCGGCGATGAGATTCCCATGGTCCCATGGCATTGTTCGTCAGTTACCGTATTTGTAATAAATTTATATGATTATTTTTATATTGTTACGGTAATACTTAGTGCCCGAGAACAGGCTGTTATCAAACCACTAAAAACCAGTGCTACAGGACTTTGTGCTCTGCAGCAAACGCTGAGGGACCAACCTGAGCTCACATAAGTAATAATTTATATAACTGTACTGTGCCACAAATAAAAAACTAATTCGATTTCTATTATTTACTCCATGAAAAACATAACACGACTACATAGATTTCTAAGATTAACGTTTTAACCCACAAGCTAATAAACAATTGTTGGGCGAATACTTCAGCGTTATTTTATTTTACACAGACTGTGTTTTGTTAACTACTTGTCCAGATGCCTTCGGATCATTAGCTGGAACGTTGCTGTCATAAGCGACGTTTAACGAGTTTAACTCTTTTTATATATGATACTACATGATTTTTAAACAACTTCATCGTAGGAATACATCCACCATCTATGATTTAGTGGCTTCATCAGTGCCTGAGTCGAGTTTTGCCAATTCAATCAGGGAGTCATTGGACTCGAGGCTGACTCATAATGGTCATTTCCAAGTGAATCCGTAAGTTATATAAATTTTGGAAATCATGATTACTCTTATATATAAAACACCATTTCATGGTGACATAAGAGTTTTAAATTAAATATACTATACAATGGAACTTGATCAGAATCCATTTAGAAATCATAACAAAATAAACTACGAGATGAATAAAAAAATTAGACATATATATTTATAAATACACATGCTGTGTATGTGACCGTCCATGCAAGATGGCTTATCCAAAATATCAGTTTTGTAAAGTAAGTGCCACACAGAGATAGGCATTGACTTTTTTTT